>KQ061719.1:72657-89508 GCA_001008035.1 Atkinsonella texensis | reverse complement strand
GGGGGGGGTGGGTTTCAGTGTCGCTGAATTTAGGCCTTAGATGTGGACGCTCTTCACCAAGGCCCTTGCCGGGGGAAGCTCTGCCACGCAGGTGTCCATCGTCAACACGTCTGCCAACTTTGTGCTCACTGCGCTTCTGGGCCTGTTCATCTTCGCGGAGGCGCTGCCGCCCTTGTGGTGGACCGGTGCTGCGCTTCTGGTCGTTGGCAATGTTGTTGTTGGGAGGAAGGATGATGCCGGGCAGGCGCCGCTTGTGCGTGATGAGTCTGACGTTGTGCTGCTTGTGGATGTGGATGAGGATGAGGATGAGGATGAGGATGAGGATGTGGCGGATTTGGGGGACTTGACTGGTGTGGAGAGGAGATGATGAGCTTGATGGTTTTCCTGTCTAGAGGACGGCTGTATGTTTTGTACAAATATCCTATGCTTTGAATCCCATCAGATCTTGGAACTGGGATTGATAAATAAATAAAAACCGCTAATTTTAATAACATGTGCAAAAAAAAGCCTCCAAAGTAGCCCGTTCCTACCTCCTGCTTTCCAACTCAACCACCTGATCGCCAACATCCTCGTCTCCATCCAATATCGGCTCCGTGTGAGTCCGCATCCTGTCCTCATCACCACTAAGTCGTATCCTGCCCCCGGTCGCGCTCGTGATGCGCCCGCTAACCCAGTAGCCAGCCTTGCGCAGCACGTCCCAGAGCTGCTCCTGCCCCTCATGGATGCGATGATCATCCTTGGGGTTCTCGGCAGCCTCGACTTTGAACTGATACCTAAGACAGTCCTTCACGGTGACCAGGCCGGTGAGTTTGCCATGGTACTCGATCAGAATGACGCGCGGGCCGATTTTCCGAAACAGCTCCATGACTGTCTCGAGGGGGAGGCGGGGGTGCGCCGTCACGGGCGTGGCGTCGATGTAGCGGCTGAAGTCGAGGGAGGTGGATGTCATGGACTCGGTGCTGACCGTGACTGCGGACGTGATGGGCGTCTGGGACGGTAATGACAGAGGGGGTGCGAATACGCACTTGGCGCTCGGGTGGACGGGCCGTTCGCGGCGCAGACGATCGATCGCATATCGGAGCTCCGTCCTGCCGATGTAGCCCACCAGTATCTTGCTGTTGGCGTCTTCCACGATGGGGAATCCCTGGTACTTCTCTTCGGACAGCAGCTGCTCGACTTCTGATAGCGCAAGTCCGTTGACAGGAAAAGATACCACCGATGTGCGCATGATCTGCGACACGGGAACACCAAAGTTGTGCTCTTCCTTGTGGTCGAGGAATGGAAAACCGTTGAACCAGATCATTCGGTCGGCGATGCCGCCTTTGCCGAAAAACTCGCTCACGGCCTTGGTCACGCCGACGACAATCATGGTCGGCAGGATATAGGTGAGCGCGCCAGTAAGCTCAAACATGATGACCACGACAGACACCGTGAGGTGCATGATGCCACTGAGGGCAGCGGCCGCTCCGAGGAACGCATACGTGCCCGGCGTGATGCACGGCTCCTCGGGCTTGCACGCCGAGAAGAAGATGCCTTTGGGGTTTGCTTCGTGCATGGCCTGCACTATGATGCCAACAGTCCGACCAAACGATGCACCAATCGCCATCGAGGGCACAAAGATCCCTGCAGGGACTTTGCACCCGTAGGAGATGATGACGAGGAAGATGCGCAGAATAGTCGCAATGGACAGTGACATGATGTTCCAGAACCGTTTGTCGGGTTCACAGAGGCCGTGGTAGTCCTCTGCTCCTTCGCATTCCAGAAACAGGATCTCCATGCTCTCTGTCATGTCGATTCGCAGAAAGGCATTCGGGTAGCAGATGATGGCCGTCCCAGCAGCCAACAAGGTCGCTTCGAGGATGGCATACTTGGTCAAGTACCTTTTGCGAAAGGCCTGCGCCCTCAAGTTCCACTTGATGACAAAGGCGCCGTAGAGACCGCCGAATATGCCAATGAGAACGTAGAACAACATCTCGAAAAAGTGCCAATCACGATCATACTTGACCTGGAACATGACCAACTGTCCGGTTCGAAAGGGATTCATGGCAGCCAGCACCGCGGTGGCCACCAAAGCGCAGAAGTAACTTCGCCACATGGTCTTGAGGGGGAAATGGTTTGACATTTCTTCCAACGAAAAGAGCACGCCGCCGATGGGACTGCCAAAGGCGACGGCTACGCCTGCTGCTGCGCAGGCGCTCAGAATCTCTCTCATTTTGGAGGCGTTGCTTCGATATTTGGCAAAGAGACGAGATATGACGTTTCCCGTGCAGACGGCGTAGTGTACGCTTGGCCCTTCTTTGCCGACTGAGAGTCCAGATGCAATGGCGAGAGGAAGGCAGACCGACTTGATGAGCAATGTCCAGAAACCAAGGAACCCCTTCATGACGAAACCTGCAATGATGCACTTGATTTCCGAGATGCCCGATCCAGCGGCATATGGCGCGAAAGATCTGACCAACGATGCAGATATGAATGCGAAACAAGTCTATACAAAGGGTCAGCACTGGCATGATCTCGTGCGGGAAAGGGGAAGTTGGACTTTGATTTGAATCCACAGGCAGAACACAAAAAAGAACATACCGCAAACAGCAAGTATAAAAAGTAATTGAGCGGTCCAAACCACGTCCAACGACGCCAGTTCTCGCAACCTGTCAGATACGAAAAAAAAAAAAAAAAAAAAAAGGTCAGCGCGAATCCAACGCATGCATGACTACTGCAACGCATTGTGCCGCCAACTCACCATTATCCTCTCCCCAGCAGCAAAACTTCTCGTTCAGATAAAACGCCGTGGTGCAGTATCCCAGCTTGATATCAGAAAGCCACTCGGTGATGATGTTCAAAAATGCAGCATTCAAGCCAATGGCCGCGCCAATGATAGTGACAACGATCCATCCTTGAGCAGCATCATATGAAGCCCAGAGCCGGTATCGCCAGCCATTCTGCCCCCGCTCGTACAAACCCGCTGCTTGTTTTTGCCTCGTCTTCCGTCGCGCCTGTTCGCGGGAGGCATCCTGCACCCAGTCTGTGCAAAGAGTGAGCGGGAGCGGTGTCAATGCGAACTTTGGTCCTTCTCGTCATCAGGGGGAGGGAAAGTCAGGTACCTATCGTTGTGAAGTCCTGAAAGAGAAGAAGCAGGCGGTTAGCAATGAAGGCTAAATAATGTACGAGGAGAGGAGTCAAGGCACCTCATATCTCTTGATTTCCGCAATCTCCTCCTCGATTTGGACCTGGCCGGGAGGCGGGCCGGGAGCGTCGCCTTGCTCGGCGGTGGACACGGCGAAGGACAGGCGAGAGGAGATGGATGGACGCCGGAGTGCGCCAGAGTTCCGGCCGAAGGAGGTGGATTGCGCGCTCATGATATGGACAAGGGGAGCATGTTGGCGATCTTGGAGACCGGGTTATCGTGGTGGAGGGCTGGTGAATGGTGAAGCCAAGGCAGGCCAGCCCAGCGGCCCCTGCTGGTTGGTCACTGTGTCGGCAGCTCGCTCCACTAACCAGCCTCGACATGAAGTCGCGTCTCGACAGCACTCACTCACTCACCCACTCACTCACTCACTCACTCACTCGCGCTCATCATACATACCTCACCCAACCAACCTATCAACCAATCCATCCCACCAAAAATGCCATACAACACCAGCGAAATCCCTCCAAGAAAGGAGCCAACAGGCCAGACCCAACTTCCCCGTACGCAAAAAAAAAAACCCCATCCAACCCCGCAACAGCCATCACAAAACTAATCCCCCAAACGCAGTATCACGCGTCAAGAAAATCATAAACCAAGACTCCGACGTCCACATGTGTTCAAACAACGCCGCATTCGTCATCACTCTAGCAGCTGTACGTGTGAAAAAAAAAAAAATCCCTCCCATCGCATGTCATCCTCATGCCCCAGAAACGGGAGAGAAACTAAGGCCAGACCAGGAAATGTTCATCCAGCACCTCGCGCAGGAAGCCAACACGCAAGCCAAGCTGGAACGCAAGCCAAGGCGGAACATCCAATACAAAGACGTCGGTATGTAAAACAATAATTTTTCATTTTTCATTTTTGCCCTGGAGGTTCCAATGATGCTTCTTCTGTTGTCTCAGCACAATTTGCTGCATTTTCTTAACTAGATATATATATAGCCAACGCCATCTCTCACCAAGACAACCTCGAGTTTCTAGAAGACGTTGTCCCTAAGACCGCACCGTTCAGGAAAATCAAGGCTTCCGCGCAAGCAACTCAGGCGCGTCTACGGGGCGAGAAAGCCCCGGATGGTGCGGCATCTGCGCCGGCGCAGAACGAAGGCGCCGATCCTGATGGCGGCACGAATGGGAATGTGTCTCTGAACGAACGGAGGAGATCGTCTGCGTTTGCGGTTGCGCTGAGGACAGGGGATAGGGATGATCCGAATGATCAGCTGGAGTTGGAGATGAGGCAGGCTAGGGGGGCGATGGATGGCGGTGACGTGCACATGTCAGGCTAAGGGTGTGGAATGGAATTGCGGAAGTGAAGAGTAGCGAATCGACCTAGGATAATATAACGATTGACGACGCGCGGACGACTACAAACGTCAAATCACCATAACAGCTCATGAGAAGCCTATGTATTCAGAAATGGTTCTGTAAGCTGGCTATCTCCATCATCGTCACGATGGTATCTTTTGTAGCAATTACCATATTCCAATGACCATATTTTCAATGCCGAAAAAGGAGCCCAATTGACACAGACGTCCACCCACTACTCCTCCATTGCATCCCCATAAATACCAGCCGGTAACCGTCCCTCGTTCAACTCGGTCTCCAGCGCAGTGATCTCTTCCAAACTCGTCGCCTTCTTGATCCTCTCCCTCAGCCGCTTCTTCTCCTCATCCGTAAGCTTTATTCTCGACAGCTTGGAAGTCTGTGCCGAGCCATTCGCAGATACAGTCGTCCTGGTCTTCCTCGCCATGATCTGTTTCCCTTATTAGTACAAATTCTCTTCATATAAGTCGATTTCCATTGCCATCCACAATCAACACAAAAAAAAAAAAAAAAAAACGCACCTCTGAAGCCAGAGCCGTCGGCTCCTCCTCCGTCCCGAAGAGCTCCCATCCTCGCTCCCTCTCCACCTGCTTCACCTTGACGTAATCGAGGAAGCGCACATTTGGACACCGCCACAGCACCCAGTACCGGTACTTCTCCTTCTTGGCAACCGGGTTATCCGTCAGAACCAGATGCGTCAATTTTGGCAGGCCCTTCAGCACATCCAAGTCCGCCAGCTCGCTCAGCTGGTTCGACGCCAGGACCAGATTCGTCAAATTCGGCACCGAGGTGGGCAGCGTAGGCTGGATACTCGAGATGCGATTCCTCGCCAGCAAAAGGGTCGTTATGCGCGGTGACAATGGGAAATTGCCTAGAACTTCGATATCATTGTCTGTGAAGTCGATTGCATCATGGGGCTATACACCAGAGGAGAAGAAGAAATCAAGCATTAGCGCAGCTGTTCTACCAGCATCTCTCCGTTGTTGTTGTTGTTGTTGTTGTTGTTGTAGGGATTTTTTTTCTTTAATAATTCAACCTCCGTCTTCCCATTCAGTCCGTGCGCAGAATATATGGATAGTATGACAAGGGATAGAATCTCACTCACTCCAGCAACACCAAGATTCTCAATAGCTGGGATCCTGCGTCCTGTTTGCACGCCAAGGAGAAGACGTTCGCATCAACTAGCTCTTTTTTTTCACGATCAAGATTCTCGTCGTTTGCTTTGGGTGGCTATTTCATTCAACGAGTGAAATGAAATATGGGGCAACCGATGTAGTATCTGCTCTTTTCACACAAAAACGCACCTCGGAGATCCAACTCGCGCTCTTTGAGCGGGTTCAGGTAGGATAGAGACTCATGGATGAGGTCTGTGGTGAGCCGCATTGCGAAGGGATAATCGCTCGGCTGTTTGGCAGTCTCTCCTTTCTCTCTCTTCTGAGTAGTGTACCGTACGTAAGTCTTGAGCCCTGGGCTCTGTTCGCAGAATTTTCGGTGCAAAGGGGTGGTGCTCGCGTGCAAAATATGTAGTAGGTTTGCAGTTCGGAGGTGACAAGGCGGGAAATTTGCTGAAGCGGGAGCTGGTGCTGGCTGTGGGGCCAGGCTTGCCCCTCTTGCCCCTCTCTCGACAATGCTTTTCGGGACCTCACAGTCAAGTGCCATCTTCGTAAGTCCTTACTGTAACTCATTCATATATAATTTAAAGGCAATGAAGGCGACGGACGGATCCTGATGAATTTGCATACGGCTGAGCGCTAATTTCATAATACATACGTGGTATCTCTAGGCTAGATTCATTGAACCAACAGTAGTAGTGTTGATTGATAGGTTTTTTTTTTTTTTTTTTTTTTTTTTTATTATCAAAAACTCCATTCCAGTCAACTTCCCTTCCTCAATTCTACTGGAATACAAACACCACACCCGACCTATCAACACTCACACTCATCGTGTACGGATACTCCAGCAGCACCATATCCAGAACTGCATCCAGGTGAGACTGCAGTAACTGCTGCTGCTCTAGAGAAATCACCGTTGACCTGGGTGGGCGCCCGCTAGAGCCCTTACCCCTAGATGACGATGCTCCTCCAGAGCCGCTTGCTCCTCTAGAGCCGCTTGCTCCTCCATTTCCGGTGTCACTGCTAGCTGACAACTGTCTGTGTGCCTTTTCGGTATTCAATACCACTCCCGCCGTCGGGTGCGCCGCGTTGTACGTCGGCTGTTGCTCATCTGCGGGCAATCCGCTGTAGATGCGCGAGTTCTCTATGCGAGTTATGTCCCAGAACCGAAGTTTCTTATCCGAGCCGCCCGTGACAATGAATGCGTGGCGCACATCGCGGGAGTCTTCGGCAGTGCCTGTTCCTGCCACCATAGCGCGCACGCCTTTATCAGCATTGGAGGCTTCGTTGATTTCAAGGTCCGTGGCGAAGCGACCAAGCATGCCCTCAGGCTTATCTTCATCGACATCCCACGCCGAGTACCCCTTCGGACCGTCCTTGTTACAGCTTGTGCGGTAAATCTCCCGACAGGTCCTCTTCTCCAGGTCCCACACCGTGACTTCTCCTTGGCCAGTGCCTCCGGCGATGCATATCCATTTGCCGCGACCTTTGGTCGGGTGGATGCACATGCGGTAGATGGCTCCCTTGCCAGGCACCCCCCAGCCGCGGAGCCGCATCTTGAAGCGCAAGTCCCACAGGTCAACGACGCCATGTGATGTGCCTATGCAGAGCCAGTTACGTTTGCGGTCCACACAGAAGCATGTGGGTGCGCCATGGTGCACCGGGTTCTCCAACGAATACAATACTGTCATTGTCCGAAGCTCGATACCGAGGATCCTGGATCGATTCGTTGCTAGCAGCAAGACAGAGTTGGACTCTTGTCTGAAGTGCTCGCACCAAACGGCAAACTCCCCATTGGGCAGTTGATAGTCACGGACTATCCGCAGCTTGCCATACCTGATGACTCCGCTCGCCAAAACTGCGTCAACTTTGACCACGTGTACGCTCCCATCGCTCGCACAACTGATAAAGCAGTGTGAATTTTCCACGAAACACAATGCCACCACTCGAGCACCATCAGCATGCTTGTGCGTCTGCCGAGAACGGTGAGTAATGTTTCGCTCCAGCCTTGCTGTATCCCAAACACGGACAGAGCCATCGCTTCCCCCGGTGACGAAGAATACGTGATCTGGCGATGCAACTATTCTGTTTATAGGCCCTTTGTGCTCGCCAAAGGTGGCAACTAGATGCCCCTCAGGTCTCCAATGGCTTTCCCCCGACTGTGCGCCAATAGCTCGAGCTTTGCTCCTTGAGATGGACTGTACCATAGGCCCAAACTCCAACACATCTCTGGGGAAGTTGTCGATATACATCTGATCCAGCATTCGCTGTATGTTAGGATCAGTTCCTTCATATGTATGTCTCGCCTGGCGAGGAGCTGTCTGCTTGTTCTCGTTATCTCGTTTAGGTGTATGTGATGCTAGCGTTGCTTGGGCAAAAGGTCCCTCAACCTCGCCAAAGGCGTTGGCGTCGCTGGTGCCCGTTTCTGCCACTGATTTGTTGCCGTCCCTTCTATCGAGCAGGCTGAGGGCGCTCGACTGATGCCGCATGGCTCTCCTTGTTGAGTAGGGCCCTTCATTGACAGAAGCATCATCATCTCCGGCTTTACGTTGGGAAGACTTCCTTGTCGAGTGCCGCGAGCTAGCGCGTGTGCTTCCGTCGGGCGATAATAGAGGCCGTCGCATTGCCGATGTCCGAGGACCAGCGCATTGTGCGCGACTCATATGGCCACTCAACGCCGCTTCCCGTCTCTTGCTAATAGTGTCATCAATAGTCATGGATGCGTCTAGCAGAGCATCCGCGATAGTGTACGGCCCTGGGGGGGAGTCTAGGTCAGGGGTCATATTAGGATCTCGAAGGGGTGCGTCGTTGAAGAAAACTGTTTGTGGTGTAACCCCAAGCTCCTTTAGAGAGATGAGTCCTGTAGGAATTGTTGGCTCTCCAGCTGCGGAGTCCCGGGCTCTCGCTTTGCTCAATCGCCAGATGAACTCTCGAAGAGCCAGCAACTTCATTTCATCATCCGCTTTGAGACCTAGGTTTCGCAGTTTGGACAGCCATTGCTCATCTTCATCATTTCGTACAACTTTACTCATTGAAGTAGCATTTAGATCTTTGGACAATCGAGTACTCGAGGGCCCCAGTGCCAAGTATCTCATCTTCTGTAATGGCTTCCAAAAGACGCCCTTCTCAGTTTGGTTTGCCCATGTGATGGCCTGATCAAAAACTGCTCTTGTCAATGGCTCCTTTAATGACTCTAGCAAGCTGAGTTCGTCAAGCTCGGCCACAGTACTGATCTTCAAATATGGCATAATGAGCGGAAGCAGTATGCATCGCACATCGACGGCATCGAGGAACTTGGCCGCCTGCGAAAGAAACTGGCTGGCTGCCTCTCGTATCCAGATGTTGGGGTGCATCGTGAATCGTCCAATGAGGTCAACAAGCTCCCAAATTCTCGGCCTCGATAGCAAGCCAAGCCCAGCGAGATGGGCCAAGGCATATAGTGCCGCCTGTACTACCGTCTCTTCGGTATCGGCTAACGCCTGCACCATCAGTGGTAGCATGAATTCCTCCAAGCTTGTACTGCCAATGAAAGTCGCAATACCAACAACAGTATCGAAGAATGCACACTTGAGCGTCCAGTCACGGTCGTTGAGGTAGGTGTTGAGGTGCGTAAGCAGTATGTCGTTGGAGTGTTCCTGGAAGAACATGCAGAGTTCTGGCACCGATACCAGAAAAGCTCTCCGAACGTAAACGTCGGGATCTTCCACCAACTGCTTCGTGTGGCTTTCGAGTATTTCAAACAGCTCACGTCCAGCGTTGTCAAATACGCTTTCAAAGTCGGCATCGACCTCCGCGCCGGGCTCGACTTCCGGATCTGCGATAGGCATTGATCCCTCAGCTCGTAAGCTAGAGGCAATCTCCAGAAACCGCTGTGCCGTCGAAGCAAGGCTTCCTATGCATGAAGCATAGGTGGCTCTTACCAAGGAGCTTGCCATGCGTGAACGTGATCCCAGAGCGAGCTCCAACCGAGGTAGGACATACTCAACCATCAAGTGAGAGTTGATTGGGGTAGGCAGGCGAACTAACTGTAGAAGTTGAGTTATTGTCCTTATGGCAGCCACAATAACGACATCCGTCTCCTCTTTCCTCAGCAGCGTCATGAGATAAGGTAACACTCTATCCAACTTGGCGTCGTCTGTCAATCGCTCAGCAAAGGCCAGAACAACATCGCATGCCCGCACCCTTGAAGATGCTCTGGCTGTAGTCCGCAATGACGATACAATGAGCGTCAAGAAAATCAGAGTTCCGTCATCTTCTGGCGGCTCTAGATCACCCGATACCGTATGCTCGTGATTTGGAATACTAAGTCGAACAGGGAAGTGGCTCAATCCTAGTCGACCGGCGGATGGTGGTGTTTGCGAAACCTTTTTTTCCAAGTTGTAGCCCAGAAAGTATGAAATTTTATCAAAGTCATGGAACACACGGTCGATTCGATCATCAGACTCACCCATGTTCTTCTGGCTGCCAGACATGGGGCTGTTTCCTGAGGAGGGGTCGGTGATAAGTTCCATGTACTGGTGTAAAAAGTTGTAAAAGTAGCTTGGGAAAACTTTTCCTTTCCAGAAATCGAGGTATTGCTCTGCAGTGTAACGCTTCTCTGGATCTAGCTGAATCATGTGCGCAATCATGTCTCGAACATCCTTGTCCGAGACGATACTCAGATGAGTAATAACAGGGTCGTATTCTCCCCGTTTATACTTATATAACTGGGCAAGACTGAAGACCTCGGATTCCAAAAACATCTGCGCAATGACGCATCCTGCGCTGAAAATGTCCATGGCCCACGTCATCTTAGCCTTTGGTGGGGGGCCCTCTCCCGAGGCGTAGAAGCGCTCTGGGGCTATGTAGCATGTTCGGCGACCGGATGTGTCGAAGAAGTAGGAGAAGTCGCCAGGATTATCGTCGGGTAACAGTATCGGCTTGTATGCTGACGAGAAGTCTGTCAGATACAGCCAGTTCCAGGACGTTACCAAGACATTCTGTGCCTTGATATCACCATGGTAAACATCGCGGGCGTGACAATCACGTAGTGAGCACAGTAATTGAAACGCGAGCCACTTCTTCTCAATATCTTCGAGGAAAGGACGAGTGCTGAGTCTGTCGTATAACGAACTGTATTGAAATTGGCGAACAAGGTATCCGTTGGTTTCAGTCTCAATGATGCGCTGGAAGGGCAAGGCGTTCGGGACGTCCATCAACGCTTTTCGCTCCGCTATACCACAAGGAGTCAAGGACTGTCCACGCAATAAAATCAAAGATTTGATGCAGATGAGTTACTCACTCAGAAGTTTCTTTTTGTATTCGTCCAGATTCATTTCCGCGTAGGGTTTCAGCAAGACCTTGACCAGGACTACGCCATGTTCATGTCGTCCACGAATGCTCTTCATGAATCGTGCATTGCCGATACTGCGTTCATACTGCACATCCTGCAGCTGCACAATGTCGATGCCAGCCGAGCCAGCTAAAGGCGTCGCTAACGAAAAGCCTTGGCCCATTCTCGCTGTCGTATCCTTCGGCGCGGATAGCACACTTGCAGTTGAGCTAGATGGTTCGTTGCGTCGAGCCGTCCGTCATCTTCCCCACGTCGAGCGCGGGTTGCGCGATGCTGCTTGGTAAAATCAGAGCAGATGTAGCATTTGGCTCACGTTGTTTCACAAGTGCATGTTAGGCGGGTAGTGATGGCGGACGTAAACGCAAGAGCTAAGAAGGGAGAAGCTTCACGAAGTCAAAATCGAGCTTGGTCTACAGGGGATATGTCATCACTAATAAAGCTTCCCACCTCATGGCACGAGGTCGCACGAGGTCGCACAAGGTGGCACTGGTGGGGCCCCCAGGGGCTCTGAATCTGTATGTACAGTACCTGTCAATCCTGGCTTATCCAGTCCATCTCTTATCTAAGGTCTGGTGCTTTACTCTTGGAGTACCCAGCCCGTCTATGTGTATTCTCTCATCCTCTGCTGTTGCAAGAATTTGACAAAAAAAAAAAAAAAAAAAAAACCCTTTTTAGGCTGTTCAGCTTTCAGATTGGGTTTCATACATCGCGAGCATGTGCCGTCAATGGCGTCAAGTGAGGAAATCCGAATGTTCCATTGTTGGGTATCCACTATATGTACAATATTGAAATTGAAATACAGTAATAACTATGGTTACCTCAATAAAGCGAGCGAACCATAATCCGCTTTTGCTAATATGCGATGCGCTCCAAAATAAAACATACACATTTCATTCCGTATCACTCCCTATCAAAATAAAATGACCGGCTATGCAGTTCCAAATGCTAAAAATTCGTCAATGCTCGTTGATTTGTGGTATTATAGGTTTTTTTTTGGGAGGCGGTCGGAATGCAGAGGTAGGCAAAGAAAATGGTTGACGATGAACCCGGTTGTCCCTTGTATCAGGATAAGAATAGCTCATTGCTAAGCGGGTATCTGATGACGAGCGGAAAGAGTAGTGACTTTGCCCGCAGAAATCCTCACGGCCTCGGCCACAGGACAAGGACAAAATAAATCTTGACTCAAACGGCGCCGCTGCGCATGAATCTGGTGGATCGGTATTGCAGTGTGGGTAAGAGATCGTCTAGGTTTTCGTCCAAGTTCGAATCGATCTCGAGCATTGTTAAGGAATTAGGTGCGAGTGACGAAGTCGGGGCAATGTCCAATGTAAGACGTTTTTCTTTGTCGAGAACCGTCCCCTCCCTATGTTCTTCAGTTACATCCCGTCGCACGCTGATAGGACGATGCATACGAGCCCTGCCCACATCTCCTGTTTCCTTGGCAAGCTCGGGATCTTCTCGTTGGACGCGTTCAATCTCCTTCTTAGATGCCTCCAACACTTCCACCAGCAGAGCCTGAATCTTCCTGATTTCTTCATAGCAATCTGCATCCCTCAGAAATTGGTGAGCACTGTGTTCACACGTGCCCTGCACAAACTCAAGACTTTTGTCCAGGGAATCATAGATATCCAGGGGCTCCTCCTGGTCTCCAGGTTGTCTTGGTTCTGTAGAAGCCTGGTCATTCACGACGGGGGCTAGCCGACGAGTACTCATATATCTGAGAGAAGGAAGTGCATCCACAGCAAATCGCTCCGCACTGGATCGTTTTGCGTCGTTGGCAATCTCAAGCTCAGCCATCCGTTTAATCTGAGCTACCTTGGCTGCCATTTTTGCTTTGCGCATCAGATTCCTACTTGATGACACGAAGCGGACGAGCTCGTCGAAGAAGCACTGAACATAACTATCATAGTACACAATGATCATGCTTCGAGTTCGACGGGTACGTGTGGCGCCCTCAGCGGTTATCAAGGAATTGGACCGTCGTTTCTTCCTTGCTTGAACCAGAGCACGAGTATGAGCAGCCATAGCTTCGTGGGCTTGTTTGTGCAAGGCTGCACGGTTCTCGCTGCCAGGACTAGGTGGCCATGTTGGTACTGGAGCTTCTTTAGATGGAGTCGACGGCGTCCTAGGCGGCGCAGACCGTTTTGCTGGATTTGGGCTCGAGGTTACAGCGACTTTGAGATTGGGATGCGTTAGGCCGTCGTCGTCGTTAGGTTTGAGTGATTCGGATGAGCCCTTGTTGCGGAGAGACCGGGGAGAAGCAGCAGGGTTGGACTCGGCGGCGGCCAAGGCGGCAAGCTCGGCTTGCCTATGCTCAATCTGACCATTCAAATCGGTCAAACGTCTTTGCCAGTCGGGGATATTGTTGGCCAGGTTGCGCAACGCCTCCATGGCCATATTTTGAATGTCCGTCCCCTTGGACGGGGTCGTTTGTAGCGGAATCGTTAGTGTGGCAGCGTTAGGCGTGCAAGGCCCGACGTGCCACGACGATGCTGGAAATTTGCGATCGAGTTTCGGGGATTTAATCTCGTGCTAAAGAAAGATGTGGCTGGCTTTTGATGGCGGGGAGGCGGTCGACGCAGTGACGGAGTCTTGATGGTGGCCGAGTAGGGGGGGGACAGAGGTGTTGTATCGCGGCGAAACGTGGGAAGAGACAAGAGGCAGAAAGCCCGGACTTCTAGGAGAAGCCCGACGTAGGTTTTTCTCTGCACATGACTATCTGGGATGTGAGTATTTCATGCAATGTTCACCCAAAGATTGATGAATCTGGCCGCGAGAGTCGGCAGAAATGATAATCAAGGCTGTAAGAAAGCACCGACCCGTGTCAGTAAGGCGGGCGTGGGGAGGGGGAAGGAGAAACAAAATCAGACTGTGGAAGAAAGGCACGAAGAGAACTGAACTGACATTGAAGGCAGATCTGGCACTGCACTAGGCCCTGGCGGCCAAGGCCCAGGTGCGGGCGCGGGCGCAGGCGAGACTAACGGTAATAACGTTGGACTATTAGTGCGGAGGGAGGGTGAAGGTGAGTGAATGAGAGAATGTCTGGGGCCAGCTTGGTACCCAAGCAATCTACAGTACACCACTGGACGGAGAGTATGGACGGAGTATGGACGGAGTATGGACGGAGTACAGTAACCGAATACACAGTACGCAATACCGAGCACAAAGAGGTGCATGTACATGCATATTATTAGGGACGACGATGCAATACTGGCGGGCTTGCAATTGGCCAGGGTCGGATTGACTGCTGTTCCAATCAGCGAGAGCCGCACGACACACGCAAGGCAGGCGACTGCAACGGCTCGGACCTAATTGAGAGAAATAAATAAATAAATAGTACTCCATACTCCTCCGTACATGCTTCGTCTGCACCGGCAGCGCGCACGGTAGACCGAGTAATAAATACCTCCCAGTGTTTTCCTCTTTTTTTTTTTTTTTTTTTTTTTTTCTCTTTGCCCGTTGTTGCTGGGTCGAGTCCATCTCCCTTCGGACGCCCAAGGTAGCTGAGGTGCGGATTGACTTGTCACTTCTTGGTGGATCCGCGCCAGTTCGGTAAGAAGACATCCGAGGCCATGCTCATGGGCTGACGAGAGGGAGAAAGTTCTCCTTTATTACATATTTCTGTGCAACATTGATGGCCATTACGAGGCTGTGCGAGGAGAGGAGTTACCGACAGCAGGGCTAACGCAGTGGATCTTTTCAATTATGGTAGTTCTTTACCCATCAGACTCCCTTCTCTCACCTGGACATTATACGGTGATTCAGGTATCAACATCTTATCCACAACTCTAATTGGGTGACTATCTAGGCAGCTAATTCGTGCTATTAAGGGCTGTCTGCAACAAGCCAAGGCTGGAGGGGTCAAGCCTGCTGAATGGGGGCCTTGTCTGTTTGGTAGCACGAGACATGAAGGAGAAACGATTCGTCTCGGTTGGTTTATCTGTTCATCTACCAGGTGGAGGGAGATACTCTCAACGTCTCTCGTCTCTCCCCTGCTGTCCTGCTGTCCTGCAATTACAAAGTACGAGTTTGATGGCCCTAGATTGCCTTGGCATCCTTTGGTGGTACATGCTGCGTACCTTTGAGCTGGCGGAACAGCCTGGTTCTGCATAATAAACCCCTTTGTACTCCGTACATCAGGCAATTTCTGCAACTTTTTATCACAGTGGCGCTTCCTCGTGCGATAAAGTATCATGAATCTGTCATTGAGCCTCGTCCTTATCTCTTTGCTGCCACAAGGCTACCTACCAGGTACCTACCTAGCTAGGTACCTAGTATGTACATGTACACTTTCGTGCAGACCCGCCGACCCACCTTACGGGCCAATTACAGACATGACTGCAAGAGGGCCTTCAATTTTATACAGGTAGGTAATTTATCTTATAATATGGAGTATATGTACTAGTGATTGTCTGAGTTATGCAATAAAGAGCTAATTATCTTGGCCGTTAAAGGGATAAATTCCTTGCCGCGCTCATCAAGAGGCCTTGTGGACAGCAAAGAGACAACTTGTCCACTTCCACGGGATAGGAGCTCGGGAGCCGTCTGTTCTTGCCGAGTGGCTGCAGGGTTTTGGTCGCCAAGCATGAATCAGTTCTTACTCCGGTACAGGATAGCAACAGCGATGATCGTGGTCAAACTCTATTGCTTCCTCTCTGTGCCCTCGCCTAGACCGCTGATAAGAGAATCATCTACCTGGGCAAGTGTCCTGGTACTTGTCAGCACATGTGATACGTCACAGAAATCAGCGGCACAGGGCAGATGATCGCTATCTTAACTTTCTTGTAGTGGCTCAACGATCTCGGCCCTCGTTCTGTAGTTATGCACCTCAGCGACCGGACAGGAATATTTCTCTTACCAGCGGGTCCAGGCGGAGGACATTTATCTTTGACATGGCTTTCCGCAGGTACCGAGGGAGGGAAATAAGACAAGACAACATGAGGAGGGTTGCTCCACTTCTGCTTTCTTTTTGATGAGTGGGTTGGAAGAAGAGATAGTAAGCTCCTGCAACTCCGTGCTCCGTAATTGGACGCGTCATCTCCATCTCCAACTGCGCTCTAACTCCGTACCGCAGACCACATGGCATGGTTTCTGCTCGAGTACCGAGTTGACCTCTAAAACACGTCTATCGGAGAGGAAAAGTCACATTGCTTCGCCTGTCAAGGTCGCAGAATTAGTGTGCCTAAGCCTCCAGGGCCTGCTTCTCAGCCTTCGACAGAGCTAATATATGTAGCTGTAAGACGTGCAACATACCTGCTGTAACATAGGTTTGTGATTACACTATATTATAGTGTGAGAAGAGGTACCTGTTGTTGCAATTTTGATCAGGCCACGGTCCTTGGCGGTACGAGGTTGGAGCCATTTGGTCCTTTACAAGAGGCGGTCGGTGTTGAGCCGTGAACAGTCACAACCCCATGGAGTTGCTCTCCCTGTGCTCCGTATTTGCTTTCGTTTCTTTTGTTATTGATCGATATCACTCCGCACCTCTGAAGCTTCTTTCCACCCCTCTGACAATGCAGACCGGGACGCGAATACTGGAAGAATCTAGTGCTTGTCAGTGAGTCCAGTATAGTAGTACATAGGTACGCCGGGCCAAATGTAATCATTGATGTCTATCCCACCATGGGGTACGGCAATTGCCTTGGTGATGTAGAAGAATGACTCGCGCAGTAACCCCCTATATGCAGCCCTTCATACAGTGCAGGCGGCAGAAGGGGGCTTGAATGTGCCGCGTCTTCCTGCAGACGACAAACCACCCATGCTGTCATACGACTCCCAATGCCATGCAAGTTTATCAAGCCATCCCTGGTGACAATCATGGAAGAAGTATTACTTGCATAAGGCAGTTGGGGGGGGGGGGGGGGGCCAATTTTTTTTTTTTAATGTTTTAAAAAACCCCCG
>KQ061719.1:61732-72305 GCA_001008035.1 Atkinsonella texensis | reverse complement strand
CGGGCCAATATTTTCTTTTCATGATTTCAACAAACTCCCGAGTAGAAAGGCTTCGAATTCACCGGTCAGGAAGGGACTGTTGTACGTCAGAGGAGGAGCAAAACATGACGAAATGAGGCATATTAAAGTATGATGCCCTAGTACGGAGTACATCATGCCTCGCGCTCAAATGCTAGCGCGGGTGGATACGACAGATCGATCGCCCCGGAAGCCATGGCCGTTACGAATATATTCTGAAGTGACGCGCGATGTGGCCCGAATTTGTCAGTTAGTAACTCCGTAGTAGTTGTCCGTCCATCCGTAAGTTCCCAGGCAACTGCCGAGACTCGGCCCACCCCCTTCACTGTCCGTGGTTTCTTATTCCCGATCAGCAAGAGTGCAGCATGCACCACCTATCTTACCAATGTACTCGGTACTCCGTACATACTCCGCAGATGCCGTCTCTTGGCATAATCAAGAAATCAAATTCTGCGGGGGATTTGAACTGGCACCAGTACTATTATGTATGACTCGGCCCAACAATAATCCCCGGCTTCCAGACTGGCACCGCCGACGCCCTTGTACAGAACCGTAATATTAGTTAGTAATTGTCCACTTCGTATCTTGCGCAGGGTGGATTGGAAAGATGTTATGTAAGATGTTTCGATCTTCCTTCCCATCAAGGTCTCTCTTATCCGCCTAGATGTACGGAGTACTCCGTAGCTGCTTTCATAGCCGGAGCACGTCCGATGACGCCGTCGTGGGGGCTGGTGATATATCGTCTGCCTTGCGCCGTAAAATCCTACATGAGACGTGGAGAGAAAGATGGTGCAACCATCTGGCTAAAAGAGCAGCGAGTATGATTTTGCCAGGTCAAGGCGTACAAAAGGGACACGTTTCCCATTGGTCGAACCGGATGAAATCACCATGGTTCTGGTTTCTGGTTCGATATTGTGTCACGGCAGTGCCTCTTATGGCGGCGCCACAGCGGCTAAGCAGCGCTGCCATCGCAAGGGTAGCATCTGGAGGATGATTAAGGGGTAGATCTGCAGTTGGTTGCGAGCGGGTGGTTGGCCAACTACCTTAGCTAGGTAGTTGATCGTCGAGCCCAATTCGGAGTAGAGGAGACTTGAACTTGCCAGGGGGGTCCACATACGACGTCACCCTAGCAAGTCTGAAAATCGAGTGAACCAATCAAAAAAAAGCAGCTTCTACGCCATCTCCTTAGCACCCCACGTGAGTTTTGCGTTTTACCTCACCCGCGCGGCTCAGGCCAGAAATCTCATGTTCCCTCTTGAACCTATTGAGCTGTGACTCGTCAAATTGCCCTCGTGCATTGCAGGTATTGCAGGTTCGTCGCAGGTACCCTGTCCCTCTAAGCCGCAAGAAGCTGGCTGCCTTCCGGGTAATATTTGCTCTCCATCCGCCATCCGCCATGCAGGCAGACAAAAGTCGCCGGGTGATGCTGGCACACCCAACCTGAAAAAACTGTAGCATTTGCCTCAGGTGAAGGTTTATTTCATGCCCAAGGTGAATAGGCTTTTGTATTGCAACATGGTCACGGATCCGCGGTCCTTTGGCGCACCACTCTCCTTGACTGCGGAGTCTGTAATGCATCAAAATCGCACACGTCTTCCCCCCTCCCTTTTTTTTAGAGTCTGTATCTCACCCGACCTTTTGAACCCGACATGACCTGACCAAACTGTGGGTCCTAGTGTGGAGACCTTTCAACCAATCAAATTATATATTTAACTGCCCCAATACTACCCCTGCACTACTGTATATTATAGTATCTTAAAAAATCTAAAATTGTTGCACTAGTGCTTACGGCTGTATTGATCTAAGAAGAAGGAAGCTATTAAAGGAGGAAAGGAGCTGGATCCGGCCCACCTCCACTAATTGATGCATTGCATACGCAATTAGCTTGATGCTGCTTATTCCAACAGGTTTGAAGCACCTAATAGCTTTATTGTTTTTATTTATATTTTTTCATATTTGTTAGCTAATATTATCTATTTTCTTTTTTCTTTTTTCTTTTTTCTTTTTTAGATAACTAAAGCCTAGTTAATTTAGGATGAAAGGGACTAATCAAAAGAGCGTTTTAACGCCACTAGGACCCACAGTTTGGTCAGGTGAGGTCGGGTCGGGTCCAAAAGGTCGCACACTGCAGTATCGTAATCATACTGCCCTGACTTACATCGTGGCTTCGAATCCTGGTCTAGACGCGAATGCGCCCACGGGAATACGCACTCAAATATCCAACTCCCATGTATTTTATCCAGCCATGTGATTTCCCACCTTCATCTTAGTCCACCACTGTACATAATCGAGGAATTCGCCTTTCCACATGGCTCAGGGGCCTATTGTCAACTTCCCAAGGGGTCTTCAGAGAGCAGTAGCTGAGTAGTGCATGCCTGATCTGAGAAGCTCGCACATGAGCCTTGGCGATGACGCCTTTGAGGAGCTATTGCATGGCCATTCCCGGTAGAAGCCGCGTGGCGCTGTATGCGACGCTCATTCGCATAGACGCAGACAACAGTCTTGATACTCGTGTGGTTGCATTTTGCCATCTGGAACTATGTCGTCGTTGGAGAGGCAGCGATGGGCGTTGTGGATATGCCTTGCCCATGACTTGTAAAATCAGTCATCTCTCAGCTGGGGAAGAAAAGAAAATATACCTTGGATGCAGCTGTGTACAACATTCAAAGTGATGAATCGAAAGGCGAAGTACAAGGTTGTTTTACCGGACGACAGGACGCCACCTCCAAACATGAGCATTTTGAATTCGACGAGCCATCTCGGCCACTGAATAAATCTTTCGTTCCCACCATCAACGTACTATTCTAATGCAAGTTTCCGTATCCATGTGCATCTGTATCTAGTCTCCCGCTTTCGCTACGGCCACAGCTCCTTCTCAAGCCATGTCTCCCTCTCAAGCTTGTAATTCCAGCGCCGTCCCCTCTCAGGATCAGACAAGTCAACCCGGTCCGCCTCATCCGGCACAATTACAAGTACCCTGAAATTCCGACGGGCAATGCCATCGTGCAGGTCCTCGACCTTCTGGCCAAGACCCAGCCCCTGCTCCGGCTCCTTCGTCAGGGGCGTGCCCGGTGGAGGATTCCGAAACGTGCCTCTCATCAGCGGGCTGAGGTTTCCAAAGTGAGCCGTCACCTCACGAGACCAGCTCCAGGGCTCGCTGGCGTCCTCCTCCGGAGATACTCTGCGCATGTATGGCGCAAGAGCATCCCTCACGGGTGCTCCGTGCCCTGAGTCAATGTCCGGGCCGATCATGTATACGCAGCCCCGGAGACGCCATTGGGTCATGGACTCGGCGGCCCAGAAAACTGCTTCGACGTGGCCGCCCTTGGAGGACTGGGGCGACGCTGCGAACATTTCTGATACCTTCTCCGACCGGGCGTCCGTGGTGACGGTCGGGAGATCAGTCTGGTACGTCCCGGGATTCAGGGAAGCTGGATTCTTGCTGTTGGGCTGCAGAGAAGCCCACATGCCACGGTAGACGACTGTCCGGGCTCGGGGAATAGAGACGGATGGCGAAGCTTGACGGAGCGAGCTCAGTGTGAATGTCGGCGATTTCATCGACTCCATGTCCGAGATGAAAGCTTCACGCCACGGGGCCGTGGCTATCGTCTTGCTGATATTCGTTGGCATCGTGCGCTGTAAGAGCTGGCCGAGATGTTGGATCATTGAATGTGCTGGCCTCCCAAGATATTCTGCCAATTGCAGGCGCCAGTTTTGCGATGTAGGGACTGTGCTATGCGGTTAGTTTGGAAACGCCGATTTGGGTCTTGAAGCTTGTTGTCAATCACTCCCCATATTGCGCAAGTGACGTGGGTTATGTTCGTGACGTGCCTGCCTGTTTATCAGTAGGTTGCGCAAGTCTTGTTCCCGTAAGACTACCATGAAAATAGACGCGCATAAGATGTCTGTCTAATATGTTGGTGATGCTGGGCAAGGGGAGCTGTCGATATCCTCCTGTAGCCGCGACGGCAGGCCTACCCTACGTCATGTAAGCGCAGGCAAAGGTTCGATTGGGGTGGCGGCGTGTGGACCGGGTCCCCCAGCTGCAGGCCACTCAAGATAGGCTTAGCTATAAGTATGCTGGACCAATTATCTTTCAAATAAAAGATTTAAAGAGCATAGCCGATCATATACTCCGTACCTAGGTACTTGGGATTACTTCGTAGCTAAGCTCCATCACGCGGCCTTGTACGGAGTACACACGCACCCATCTTTAATTTGGAGGGTGAATCTGAAACGTCCTGAACGAGTAACCAACACGGTGATGGACCAGCTCGGATCCATAAGGGTGTAAGTACGGGGAACTTTGTTGACGAAACCGGGTCAGGATCTACGGAGTTGCAAACGAGTGTGGAGTTGTCCGCTAATCACCCGGTAGGTACACTGGTACACTGGTACAGCCCTTGAGCCTCAACAAACATTAAATGTTGAAGTGCAACTTGTTGATCTAGAAGCTTTGCCTTTGAGATAATGGACGCGAGGCGCATACTGTTTTCGGGGAGGTATGCTCCTACTTCTCTTGGAAGGCGGACAAATACTGACCAAGCTAGATATGAATGGAACATAACCGTTGAAACAAGATAAACGAGCATTATTATCGTTGGTCAAAGTAGCACATGATATGCTGCCGAACTACCTACCTAGGTACCTACGTAAGAGTCCGGGGCTGCAAAAGTGAGCTTAGTTCCATGCCAAGAAAAGTTTAACGTTAGGCTACGACCGGCTATCGCGCACTCCACGGTGACTTTTGATGTGGGAATCGATTTGAAGCAAGATCCCGGGAAGTCTGTCAAAGTTTAGTGCCCGGTGCGCGAGCGCGCTCGCACGTTTTCATTCTGCCCATCGATCCACACCTGCGCAAATATCCAGACCAGACATGTCTTGCGAGGTTTTTAGGTCGCAAGCCTAGACGGTTCGAAAGAGGGTTGTTTATATTGTACTTCTGCCTTCCTTTGGTGGTTGAAGCATTTGACGCAAAGATCAGACACCAATTCTTAGTCATGCGGTAGTTGGTCTCAACGTCAACGGGTTATGGCAGAGGAGGTGAGCCTCCGTTGATTTGACGCCATTCAGATTCAGATGGCTGTCCAGCAGGGTTGCCTCTCTAACAACATAACAACAGGGCGCCTCGCCCCTGGAGCATTTGTGTTTCCGTTAGCAGAGATTAATTAGTACGGGTTTCGCCACGAGTGACTGCGACAAGACAGTGCTACTCACAGGATTCAAGCCGGGATGGGCACCGTAGTTAAATCCACCCACCCACTCTGATGCCATGTGTTGCACGACGCGAACCTGCTCGCGTGATTTTTGGAAACATTCGCAATCGAGAATTTCCGGTGGGTGTAACCAGGTTTGCAACGCCAAGCTTAATGTTAATGGCCGCCAGAAAAATAAGGCCCATGGAAATCTCCGGCTATTGGCGTCGTTTTGGCGCCATTTTGCAGCCACAAGTCACTGACAGTTGGTAGACATGGGCGAAGACAGACGGTCCAGCCCAGAGGGAAATAGACCACAGGACAATGACCGATAGCGCTGCTAAGAGTCGAACTTAACTATCACTATAATCTATCGGACCAGAGGGGGCGGGGGGTGGGACATCTCGAAGCCTCAATATTATGATACATGTCGAGTACATCTCTTCGAGGACCGATACGTCAGCAGGTATCGAATACCAATGCTATGTTAATAGAGAGCACCTGATGCTTCTGCAAGATTATATAGGCACTGTGCACAATGCGTCAGCATATACTTGGGGATACTCTATCATCCCAGTTTCTGTCATTGCCACCTACCAGGAGCTGGTGGAGAAGAGGTTATACGCTTGGAGCTTTGAGGTCTTCAAAGAGGCCAAGTCCTTCGGCTTGAATCATGAATTTGGCTAAAGTGACAGGGTTCGGTTCGGCAATGGCATCCGGGAAAAGACTCGGGTGAACCGGCTCGATGGAGTGGTTCTGTCACTGCGCCTTGATGGGGATGGATCGGATAGAGTACAGTACGTGGGTACGTGGGTATGTATGCGAGTACGTACAATAATAGGTGCAGGTTTGATAGGCTGATGGTGATGGTGATGGTGCTAGGGCCAGGAGCTGGGACAAAGCCTAGTGACCTTTGTAAGGCTGAAGTCGAATTACTTGGCGCATGATGGGCCAGGAATGTGTATGTCTTGACTGTATGTCTTGACTGTATGTCTTGACTGTATGTCTTGACTGTATGTCTTGACTCTTGGTGGATTCGAGAGGGACGGCTTGTTTGTTGGCCTGCTGGCTTGCGGGCTGTGCAGGTAAAGAAGCCCCGGCAGTAGGTGGTTCAGGCTCGGCGAATTGGGCAGGTGCGAGGAGCCACACCTGCCCAATCTGCAGGCCGCCTGCGCTACTACATACAGCCCACACAATCCACAATCTGGCACCGTTGCTGATCCAGTTGACGGGGCAGTAATCGATACTCGGGGAAGGGCTAAGATCACTGGGCAAGAGAGCCGAGAGACGGGACACGGAGTCGTATTAATACTTTGGTCTTTGTATACGAGCATACGAGATAACAACTACTGTAGTATTGCGCTTGGGATGGCCATGGTGATGAGGACGACGACATGGCGATGTTTGTCCACTTTTTTTTTCCTATTTCCGTTTAGGGCCATTGTGACGAACAGGACAGAGGGTATTTGGTATTTGTACGGAGTACCGACGGCCGGCACGCGTCTCGATTACGGTTACTTGCGATCAGGCCATTGGCGCGAAGCAGTGCAATATATGGTTTATGGATTGCTCCGACTCACGTTGACGGGCTGGTCTCAATCTCGAAGCAGAACCACTCACTGTGCATGGTACCTTCCAATCCTTCCGACCCATCTCCCGTCCCGTCATCCGTCCCGTCATCCGTCGACCTCAGGATTTCAGCTGGCCATCTGGGTCCGACAGCTGGCTGGCCCGACACTTGGCTGCCAGACTAGACCAGTTGACGTCTCTGCTATTATTACATTACCCATCCAGCACAATCAGGATATGCATTCAACTCTTATTCCCATCCTCGGTCTTCCCGTCCTTTCCCCTTGCCCCTCTGGTCCTCTGGCCCTCTGGCCTGGCCTTTAATTTCCTTTATTTCCCTCGTCCCCCACTGAACCTCGCGCACGGAGCTCCAGATTGCAGGCAGAGGACGAGGACGAGAGCCGACGGGACGTCCAGCAGCGACCCAGCGACCCAGCGACCCAGCGACCCAGCGACCCAGCGAAAACGTCCTGCATCACCGTGCCGTCCGCCAGATTCATGGCCGCCTGGCCCCTATATTACCCGCGACTGACAACGCTGCGCTACTATTTCCGGCGCATTTTGGCCTGCTGGATCGCCACTGCTATGGTGCCTACGGTGCTCTCAGCACGCTCGACAGAACCACACCTCTGGTGCCGCAGACCTGGAAATAGTCAGTCAAGTCAAGTCAAGTCACCATCGCCATCACCATCACCATCACTATCAATCATCATCATCATCATCATCATCATCATCATCAATCTTTTTTTTTTTTTTTGGCATTGTCCTCCACGCCCGACTGGACGCCAGCGGCAGGGTGGTTGTAAGTCGTCAGCAATGGACCTGTCGCTTTTGCACCACGCCCACCGTCGGCCTGGTGCGAGGGACGTTGTCTCACCTTCGTCAATGCCAGGAAAATCCCATCATGACTCCCTCTCCAGCATTGCATCGCCCAGTTCCGTTGGAGGTTCAATGCACTCCTATCCCCGGCATCCTCGCAATCCTCGACATCTTGGTCCGTCGCGGGACGACTGCGCAAATCATCTTGATTATCGGGAAATGAGTGGCGAGGCGTCGCCTACCCATGGCGAGGAACCGTTCAAAAAGAAGCAAAAGCGCAACAAGCCGACTCTGTCATGTCACGAGTGTGTTGAAAGAAAGACAAAGGTGGGTGCATTTCAGCTTACGCCGCATGGCTCAGCCTATCCATGACATGGGAACAAAACAAACCGCGCAAAAGTCCTTTCGCCTGTTGTCTGATCGTCAGAAGAGTTCCCCAAAAGATTCTTGTACTGCAGAGCTGCGTTTGGCCCTTTATTATTACACTCATTTCACCACACTTCTCCAATTGACTATCAAAACTGCCTGGCCGTCTTCCGCGGCTCATAAATCCATGTCCCTTCATGATATTATCCGTCTGTCACGCAGTTGTCATGGCCCAAGTTCCCTGTGCGCTGCGCATGGTTGCACAGCATCTCGCTGTAACCCTTTCAGCCCGGCCGCTTAAGCCGCCACTTACAGTGGTACAGCCTGTGGCTGCTCAGCCCAGGTTCAACCGAGCATCGGGTGATCTGGCCGACTTGAAACATTGATGTTTCTTGTTTTTCGTCTCTCTATTGTCATGGCCATTCATTCAGTCAAATAACCAATGGCTAACACATATGTCTAGTGCGACAGAGGTAGGCCTCATTGCCTTGCTTGTAAGTTTGAGAGAGTTTCCAGCATGGTTACAACCCGACTATGCTGCTAACATGTTTGTAAAAGGCATCAAAAGACAGACAGAATGTCGATATGCGCATGTGGCCAATCTTTTGGAGTAAGTTCTTGGCTGAAGAATGCAAAAGTCGTGAGCCGCGATGAGGCTAACTAGAGCAAAGGGAAACATCTAGGTCCGCTGCCAATGGACGTCGAATGACCCGACCACCAAAAAAGAAAACCCCAGGTGATGGGTGTATGGCCATCCCCAACATCGCCGACAGGGGTGCCATCAACGACCAAGATGCTTCATCTCGTGGTGCAGCGGCCTTGTCTATCGGGCTGTTATCGCACGTGCCTTACTCTGTTACCAAAGCTAGCAACGTATTTGGCATTGGTTCGGAACACCCATTTGCAAATTATTGGACTTGCGACGGTGGCTTGGCCGAGATCATTTCTGTTTTGCCAGAGAAGATTCAAGCAGATACCCTTATGGCTCGGTACTTTGAATGTGTCGATCCCGTATATCCCATGATTCATCGCCAGACCTTCTATGCCGATTACGAACACTTCTGGCGGGTTGGGGCAGAAGAGAAGAACAAGATGGAGGCGTCCTTCATTGCATTGATTTTTGTTATGTTGGCTCTGGGCATGCAGTTTGTCACGACCACAACAGCAGCCGAGCGAAAACGGACTGCCGAGTTTTACGCATCCGCGTCGAATCAGGCCCTCCGCATGTCATCATATATGAGCACTACCTCATTGCGGTCTATACAGGCAATGGTGTTGATGACGTATTTTCTGATCAACGACAATCACGCATCTGATGGCTGGGCATTTGCGGGCATTCTCATCCGACAGGCGTATGCCATGGGCTTGCATCGCGATCCCAATATTGGTAAGTTGGCATGTGATATGTTGTGCAGAAATCAAACGTCTTGGTGGTGATGCCACAAGACATGGGGCTAACAGAATTCTCTCACGCAACGTCAGTTACACCAAATGCCAATCCATTTGAAAAGCAACAGAGACGAAAGGTCTGGCAGGCTGTTTTGTTGCAAGACACGTTTTTGACTGTGCTCCTGTCATTACCGCCTTCAGCTACGCATACGGACGTCTCCGTGGATGATTTATTGGACGACAGCGCCTCCATCGCGAGCAGCGACCCAACCGACACGGCGTACATCCGGGGTTCCTGGATGCTGGCGAATTTGGTACAGGAAACCATCTGCTCGCCACGCTCCCTGGATGTGTCGATTTGCACGACGGTACGGCACAAGTCAAAACTGGTAGCTGATTTCCGAGCCGTTTACCGCTCCTTTCCGGATGTTTTCCGATCCTGGGATACCGATAGCCTTACAGCAGCAGCGAGCACGAACAAGCGCATTGTAAGGCAAACGTTGTTCCTCTCGAGCAACTATTTCCACAACCTCATGCTGGTGCATGCATCAGAGAGCCCCGAGGTGCCTGTAAACGTGCGAGGGACATTAGAAGCGGCTCATGATGCAATCGGTGCCTTCTTTTTGATGTTCACTCTGTTGGAATCTGAGGCCAGAGTCTGGTGGGTGTTCAACCATCGTGCTTTCCTGGAAGCATTATGCATGGCGAATGTGCTTCGGGAGACGGCCAAAGACGCAGTGGGCAAGGAGATGCTCGCAAGAGACCCTTTATTCGTGAGGGCCAGAAGTGATATAAGTAAGTCGATGACCAGCCATAAGAATCAGTCCAGCTGAATCCCCCCAGAATGAGCTCCGCTAACACAGCCGGCGACAGCGCGAATGATTCAAATCATGGAGCTCCTTGGCTCTGATGGCGATGTAGCACGCACGCGTGTTCAAATTTTAAGCGAGTTTCTGGACTGAATGGCGTTGTTGGCAATTTTTTCCCCCTCTTGTTTGACGCCATTCCAAGTACAGCACAGAGAATCTCATTGTTTTTTTCTGCTTCTTTTGACATACTTTTCCTTTTGGTTTGAGGGAAATAGGCATGTTCAGGGTTATGGACGTTGGTATCTGTCTGTACCTCTTTTTTTTTTTTTTTTTTTTTTTTTTTTTTAATTTTTTTTTTTTTTTTTGCTTTTTTTTTTTTTGGCGTGTGCGTTTATGTCCCCCCAAGAT
>KQ061719.1:34724-51436 GCA_001008035.1 Atkinsonella texensis | reverse complement strand
GGGGGGTGGGGGGGGGGGGGGGGGGGGGGTGGGGGTTGTGGGTGGGGGGGGGGGGGGGGGTGGGGGGGTTTTTTTTTTTTTTTTTTTTTTTTTTGTATTTCAAAAACACCTTTTTCGTCAGAGCGGCCAAGGTTCCACTGGGCGGTCTTACTGTTGCGGGATCTTCTGAAAGTAGCATTGTGGTGAGTTGCGGTGCGAGGACCATTTATGTTTGCGCAGCGGGGCAAGGGACTCTGCGTGTTTTGCATCCGAGTTGTCAACTTGGAATTTTGGTGTGGATGGTGATGCAGAAAGAAGTCGATGTTTCGTGACCAGTGTTTAATCGTCGTCATGCTTACCTCCGCTCACCACCGCTCAACAATGTCGGCCAATCAGAGGTAGCCTCCGTTGTCAGGCCAACTATCTTATCGCTAGGCCCATTTATGGCCACCCGGCTTTCGCCGGCCAGCCCACCTGAAGCGTCATCGCGCACAGTCCAGTCGCATGAGCCACTCACTCCTCAAGGCCACGCCACCACCTCCACACCCCAACGACTTCACCTCCATCCACCCGTTCATCTTCTTACAATAGCTGTATACATCTCTCACATAGATCCTGCCAGTCTTCAAAATGGTCACCCAACTACCATGTAAGTCGCCCCTCAAGAAAAGAAAAAAAAAAACCTCTCAACCAAGGCAAACCATGCTAACGACACCCACCCAGATGCGCTCGACGCAGAAACGTCAGTCCACGCCTTCAGCTCCCGGTCGAAACGCACTAACATCCCCCTCAGCCCTCTGAATCCATCCGAGCTCCAAGTCCTACGAGCCCAATATGAAAAAGAAGGCGACATGGTCGGCGTTCAGACCAAGTTCAACTACGCATGGGTACGTAAAACAGCGGTCCCCGTCGTATGCCGCACCGCTCAGACTTCACCCATTTATTACATGCCAGATATGGCAACTAAATAACTCAGGGCCTCGTAAAATCCAACAACCGCAACGATCAGCAACTCGGCGTCCGCCTCCTCTCCGACATCTTCCGCCTCTCCCCCGAACGACGCCGCGAGTGCCTCTATTACCTCGCCCTGGGAAACTACAAGCTTGGAAACTACGGAGAAGCCCGTCGGTACAACGACCTCCTGCTGGATAAGGAACCAGCTAATCTGCAGGCCTCTGACCTGCGGCAACTCATTGATAACAGAGTCGCAAAGGAGGGGCTGATGGGCGTGGCGATTCTCAGTGGTGTCAGTATCGCTGCTGGTGTGGTGGGTGCTTTCTTGCTCAAAAATGCTAGGAAAAGATAAGTTTGAAGGAAGCAAGATTTAGACTGCAGGAAATTCATGAATTTCCGTGACAAGCTGGTTCTGGTTCATGGCATAGCGGTTGTGTGTGTGTTCATGACTACGTCAGACTACGAGCGAGCAGTCTGGAACGTTCATGTCGGAATGACGAGCAAGCAGCATGACGACACGAAGACGGACTGTATCCCCTCTTCCTTGAGCCTTTTTTGTATTGTAGATAATGGAACCTGATGCTCATGAAAGCATGTGTACATGACTCGGCTGTATTTTTACTACTCATCCATACGGATATTTTAAACATGAATGCATCCTGTGTACCATTGTCCCGTCCATATTAGATCGTTAGCCTGAACACAAATAGAAAGCCCTCGATTCATGTCCAGCGAATATAGGCTGAACAGCACAGTGTAACAGATAGGATCAAGTATGCAATTTTTACCCACAATAATGGTATGGCTGTGTTGACGTACAACTAATCAAGGGTAGATCATGGAGTTCTGGGTAACGCCTTCACCAGTATCAGTAAATTCGCTTTCACACAACATGCACTTTGCGCTATACGTTTAGAGTAAAGGCAATGAAATCAAGCTAACTAAGAAATAACAAACAAGCCTGAACGAGGAAAATTTGCGTGTCGAGACAGCAACAAAGACAATTTGCCCCAATGACACAGCTAAAATACAACAGTTGCTGTTTAGTCCCTCATCAGCCAACTCGTCCATCTGCTCCTGTCCAAGGCAAATCCGCAACCAGAGCTCCAAACAGATGCGACAAAGGGTATTCGGGGGGGTGCTAGTTAAGTCCGGACGACAAGACGAAGAAACAGGCGTTGCCGACCTATCTTGCGGAGCACATAGATTAAAGGAAACTATATGTGTGCACAACACATGAGTGCCGAGCCAAAAGTTTTCCCCTCTCTGGAAATTAGAATAAAAAGAATACCGGCCGCCGTCTTCCCTTAACGAGGGTGTGACAGCCGCAAAAGCCCGCCACTATTCTAAGACTCCCCTTTGCCCAAAGGATGGCAAAACGTCCCGCATCCTTTCTCGTCTAGAAGCATAGAACGTGAGATACCCAGGACCAACCCTTTCCAAAACCCAGTCTCAAGGTAGAGTAGGTTCTGGTTTGGAATATCCATTTCAAGCTTACTGTCGCACAACCAAGCTACTTCTTAGTTTTCTTTCGTGATATTGTTGTGATGTGTCATAGTCTGCAGAGTCCCGTCGCTACTGCGAGACTGACTGATAGGATTCGCAGACAGTGTGCTCTGAGATTAGCCATCCTCGATATGACAATATTGTGTTGGGTGATTAAGTGACGAGTGTTGTGATTAATAAAGAATGTGACGAGAGGAAGGCCGACAAAAAAACAAGAATCGAAGTTTAAGGAAAGACGTCGGGCTGCTGGTGTATGGTGTATGGCGTGTCATGAATACTCAGACATTGATCGTAGACAACGGGAGGCAAGTCTTGCGGCCTTCGAGACACAGAAGGACGGCTAGTCAATCCGATTAAGATTAACGCAGCGAGAAACCCTTGCGCTTGCCTTCCTTCTCTAACGGTCGTCCGCTCTCGATACGCTGCTTCTTATCTTCAAGCTCTGCTCGCTGGCGGTCAAGTTGGTCTTTCATCTCCTTATGACGAGCATAGAGCTCCTCTTCGGATTGCTTGAGCTTGCTCTCCTTTTCAGCAACCTTTTGCTGGAAGACCATCTTCATCTCAGCCTCCATCTTGGCCAGCTTCTGTTCGTGCAGAGCACGCTCCTCCTCCTGCTTAACAGCAGGGTTAACCTCCTTGAAGACACTTGGATCTTGTGATACACCCATAGCAATGAGCTTGTCTGTACGGTAGTTTTCATACAAGGTGTTGTTGGTGTGCTCCTTGAGTTCCTCCATATGAGTTCGAATGAGCATTTGGCGAAGCTTGACGAAATCGCAGTGCTCCTCGTTATCAACCTCAATGATACCCCAAGGGTATTGACGTCCACGGACGGCGCGGCCATCAGCTGTCTTGATCTCGTTAGTGGCACCGACAACAGCGAATGGGACCTTAGACATGATCTCGTTGTTCTCTGCAATGGTCTCTTCGTCATCCAACTCGTATCTAGGACCCTCAAAAATTTGGATACCATGGTGCTTAATGTCGGCCAGGATCTATAAACAAGGTTAGGCAACTGCTGAGTAGCATCGACTCCAAGGACTTGGGGTGAAACTTACGCGAGCCTTGAAGTTGGTGATTTCTTCGTCGGTGAGAGTGTCAGACTTTGCAACTACAGGAATCAAGTTGACCTTAGTGTGGAGGCGTCGCATAACCTCGATATCCAGAGGCTTCAGAGAGTGGCCAGTGGGCTGGATGAAGAAGACGCAAGCATGGATGCGGTTGTCAACAATATTCATGCGGTTGACCTTATTCTCGGCATCGAGATAGGCATCAAACCGACGCTCGATATCGTCAACAATGGGGCGCCAGGACTCATCATTATTAACGAAGTCACCGAAGCCAGGGGTATCAACCACGGTCAGGCGGAGACGGACACCGGCTTCCTCGATGTCGGCACTGATGGCCTGTATCTGCACAGTCTTCGGAATGATGTCGTGACTAGGACCCTTGCGCTCTCTGGGAGGGTACAGTGAAGTGTTGAACAGCGTGTTAACCAGAGTAGACTTGCCGAGACCAGATTCGCCTGTAGAGTCACATCAATGGGTGAGTTCGAGTAAGAGTGCCATCTTTTATGGCATGTACTTGATTCACTTACCAACAACCATCACATTGAAGTTGAAGCCCTTGCGCACACTCTTGCGGTGCCACTGGTTAGGCAAGTTGGCGAAACCGACATAGCCAGTAAGCTTGCGTCGTACGATGTTTCTGGCATCGTGGATAGACGAGGAAGCAGCCTGAGAGGGAACTACAAGAGCAGAGTCAGAACGATGAAGATGATATGATGCGTGGCGGCCACGGATCAGGCTTACCCAAAGGTGGCGAAGCGGGAATTCCCGAAGAAGAGTCTGAGCCGTTGGATGCTAAAGAGACTCTGTATTAGCGTTTGGAGTGCAATTAGTTGCAAGATTGGAGTGCAAGACGAAGGAGTATGGCGAACTCAAATCCATGGCGATGTGATCGAAACCCAGTCTTGATGCAACGCTGTGACTCTGGCTCGCGGAGTTGGCCTCGGAACTATCTGATTCATGCTGTGCATCGTAATGGTACACAGGGGTGAAAGGTTCTTGTGATGAGTTTGAATTCGATGAGCTTGCCTGAGGCTCCCCATCCACGTCGGGCACGCTGCTAAACTGCAGAATTGTCCCAGTGCTCGTTGAGGGCCTCGAAGCTGTCATTGAGTCCATTGTATCTGCTTCTTGCGTGACCATAACACCACTCGGGTTTTCGGGCACGACTGGGTCAAGAAATAAGGTGTCTTGGTCTTGTCCGGTTTCAAGCTGACTACTCCGAGGACATGGTTTGACGTGTAACGTCATTCCTAGCGCCGAGTCTGATTGTGGCAGGTTGTGTAGTATTATTGCACTGAAAAGACTGTCGAGTCCAAAAAAAAAAGGAGGCCGCTTGGAGTCCCGGGTACAATCCAAAAAAAAAAAAAGCACAAAGTGTAAATGTCGTGCAACGCATGTTGTTTGGGGATGAATTATTATGGAGCATTATATCTCGATGGCAAAGTCGAGTCGAATGATGTTGCCAAGGGGCACAATTTCGATCGGTGTCGAAGTGGTCGTCCACTTTCGCAAGCGCAGGCCAAGACCGAATTGCCTCTCCAGTGGTATGCAGGCACAAATCGCACATACAAAATAGATTTTAAGAAGGAGGAAAGAGTCATCTTACCCATATTGATGTATAAAGAGCGGTCGGCGAAGTTTCGTAAGAATGGGTGAGTAGTTCTGTGTATGGGTAAAAGTCAGTCACGTCAAGGAGGAGCTTCTGATGGAGTTGAAAGAGTGGATGGCCTCCTCGTCAGACAGTGTCAGGGTGGTCGTGCTCGGTCGTGCTGACGCCAAGGTCGGTTGCTGTTTCCGAGCACATATTTCGGTCGATGCATCCAACAGCAACGGCAATGTAAAGCAAAGCGCGATGGGAAAGGAAGGGGCAGCAGCACTAGGCCAAGAGCAACTCACCAAGGGCGAGGACAGAAAAAAACCAAAGAAGGAGCAGGAGCACGCGTGTCAGAGAAGGGTGTAAGGGGGAAAAGAAAAAATCACACAAAGACGAGGCGGCTACGACTTGTCGACAATGAGGCCCAATTTGGCACACACGCAGAAGAAAAAGTCGACGATGAGGAAGTAGCAATGATGAGAGAGAGACGAGAATAAAGTGGAATGAAGGTTGAGAGGTTGGTCGGAGGCTAAGGAAGGGGAAATTCGGGGGGCGTGCGTGCGTGGGCGCGGTGAGTGGGAGACGGGAGCAAGGAGGGAATTCTGCTGTGCTGGCGGCGAGGCAGAGGAAGGGAAGGCAGGCACAACTGGTCGCATTGGACCGGCCAGCCGCCGCTGTACGGAGCATGCTGCCCTGTACCCTGTACTCCATACGGAGTACGCGCTCAGTCACAGGGGCCAGTCACCGAAAATCGACAGCCAGCTATTACGGGGAGGTTCCACGTCAGAAGCTAAAGAGGAGCTCAGTGGAGGTAGCAGGTGGCTGAAAGCACCGGGGTTTATTAATTCTAGTTTCTAGCATGACAGTGACGAGCTCTTCGATGAGTACCTGCAGGAACCCACAGTGATGTTCTTCTATCAGCAGGACATTGGTGGTTTTAACATGGACCCTCGGTATTGGCCCTGACCACCCTAACCGTCCCAGGGTGTATGTATGTACCTAGGTACCTAGACCTAGGTAGGTAGGTACCTAGGTATGTACATACATCCCCTCAAGCGTGGTATTAGTCGGGGGCTTCACAGTCGCACGATACACACGAACAGGAGCTACCAGTCGACCTCACATTAGGTCTGGTACCTCAGGTACCTCCTACCAAGGTACATCATCATGTGTGCCCTATGGCCCGCGATCATCGCCGACCAATCCGTAGCTCCTCCAAGTGTAGCCATATATTCATCACGGTAAGATATTTACACGGAGATAGCTACTCCGTTCCTCGTATTGTTCGATTGGCCAACAAGAAGCTGATTCGTGACCTGGTTGTCGCTTTGCCACATTCAAAGGGATAAAAAACAAGAACAAGTCTTGTTTGGGGCCTAGGGCTGTGGGACCCCTCGACGGCAGTAAAAAAGGGGTTTGTGCTCGGCTACGCCCAAATGGGCTAGTTGCAGACTCTCAATCTGCCAATCCGAGGCCCAGCCTGGTAGATCAAGTTCTCGGTGGATTGCTCGAGGGGGGCGGACAGCACACAAGCTCGTGAAGGCTTCACACACTCAATGAGGAGCAATATGGCAAAACTATATTTATACGGACTTGGTCTCATCTCCCCGTCAACGTTCGACCGCGTTGGGCTTAGACCGTCACGTCATCACGTCACGTCGCGATTCAAAGTCTTGGTCGTTATACGCGTCGGCCTTGGAATTGCTCTCCAGCGGTTCTTGTATTTGGCACGCCTTTTTTTCCGCACGCGCTTTCTTCTCGCCTTTCGAACTCCCGACACGCCACATTGATGAGAGGCGCTTATAGACTAGGAAGCTACCCTCCCGAGCTTGAAGCTGGGCTAATGAGCTCTCTTGCCGCGGACCCGCAGGCCCCAGCAAAGATTTCCTTTTTTTTTTTTTTTTCCCTGTTGGAGATTACGCTAATACCACGTGATAACCTGTGCTCTGGCACGGCACACATTGTACCGGGAGGTAATAGCAACAATCACCATCTACTCCGTAAATAAAGCGTCTTTTTTGCTCGAAGCATCATTTCGGCTTCTGAAATGGATATCTCAGGAAGTGAGCTTTTATGTGGCGCTTGCTAATTCCATGATTGCTTCTGGCGCAGCTGCTCCTGCAAGCTGCCGCTCACATTACAGACGCCACGATACGAAGCGTCATGCACAAATCTCGTGTTGCTCTGTCGCATTTGCAGCTCTTCTACTTCGTGGAGAAGGGAGATGCACATCCGTTTCAATAATGTCTGGTGTTTCGTTTCCTGCAGTGTAACGCAGCCGTCACCTTCCCTTGGTCGGCCTGTTGGGCCAGCGCAGCCCCCCTTTGAGGATAATCGCTGGTTTCGGCGCTGCGGAATGTCTAGTATACATGTATATTACTAGGCGGACATATGTTAGATTGATCGAGGCAAGTCAATGAAAGGGGTTCGCGGTTTACGTAGACCAAGGAAGGTGCCATTCCATCGCACTGCGAACAGCGACATTCATCATACAGGGTAGGTTCGGTGCCCGTTATGTCTGGAGACCTAAAGCACGGCTGCAATGAATATTGGCAGATCAGGAATTTAGACGCCAAGTAGAAGTAGCAATCGAGGTGACCTATCGGAGTGAAACATAACAATGTGCGCTGCTGGCACGGAAAAAAAGAAGGCTCCGCAGACATAAGTAACTACTTTGCAAGACATGCACACTCAACTGCAAATAAAATACCCACGCACGCAAATGACACATTAAATCATGGGCAATATGTATTTAGATGGGCGAAACAGCTACTATAGTCACTAAGCATACCGTAGGGAACGATCCTGTGATATGCGGCGGCTAGCACTATTTCTAAAAAAGAATGAAACACCGCTATTTTACACTATTTTACATGCTGTGTGTGATACCCTGCCGTCACACCGAGGGACCATGTCCGATCAACCCAGCTTACAGGTTCACTTGTTGCCCAGTAAAGAACTTCTTGGTTTCCGCGCATCTTTCACTCCTGCAGCTGGGGCAACGCAGACCCAATTGCCTAGAGCAGGCTACGTTGCTGTCCAGATGTGATTTCGCAATGTCGGCCAGAGCCTCAATGAACACGGGGCTGCCGTTGAGACTGTCTGCCCGCTTAATCGTGTCCGTGTGCCCGCTCTCGCCAATGACCTCATGATCCAGTTCGTACAAAGTTTCGATATGATCAGAGGTGAACGCGATAGGGATTAATATCAGGTCTTTTTGACCCTTGGCAACATACTGCTCAACGGCGGTGGCCGTCTGAGGTCCAAGCCAGGCTGACGGGCCAACCTGCGACTGCCAACACAGACGGTAAGGATTCGAAAACTTCAATCGCTGCATGACGGCATAAACAGTTGCAGCAACCTCGGCAGGGTAAGGGTCACCTCTGTTGACGACAGACATGGGCAGACTATGTGCAGAGAATAGGAGTACCACATCTTTGCGGCGCTCCTTTGGATATTCAGCAATCTTCGCCTCTATATTTTGAGCAAAAGCTTCAACCAGGCCGGCATGTGCTGGCCACCTGTCAATGACACTCCAAGTGATCGTCCCGGATCCAGTCTCGTCGGCCTTCTTGTTCTCCAGCCTGTGTCTCCACTTCCACAGTTCATTTAAGCTGCTTCCCGTCGTCGAGCATGAATACTGAGGATACTGCGTGAAAGCGACGGCGCGGCCACCCTTTCCGTCACCAAAGCCATCGGCGAAGAGCTTATGGTACATCTCCTCGGTTAATGGATCGGCATATCTGAAAGCAACATAGGGCTTGTGAGGGGCTGTCTCTGGCGAAATCTTATCCAAGATCTTGCACATTTCGGCACACTGATATTCCGACCATTTCCTGATGGGAGAACCTCCCCCAATAGCGGCATATTGCTTTTGAATCATGGGTGTTCTTCGCCTCGAGAGGAGCGGGCCGATGTATCCCTGAAGTCGACCGAGAGGAATCAAATCACCGTCTGACTGCAAATTGTACGCGTTAGACGAACGGGGCGAATACGTCCTTGACAGTTTAGCGCAGACTTACAAACAGACGACTCAGAAAGTCGCCGACCTCATTAGTCGTTGACGGGCCACCCATATTGAGAAACACCATAGCGGTCGGGCCTTTGGATCCTGTAGCATCTTGAGTGACAGGCCGGACAGACGTCGCGAAGTGGCGACTCTGATGCGCAAGCAGAGAAAAGACTGCTCCAGATGAAGTATTTCTCGAAACGCCCTGCAAAAGGCGCTGGGCCGAGACTCGGGACGACATGAGGTCTGATTTGAGTCTCAATAGCTGGTATTTCCAGCTGAGGACAGGGTTTCCAGAATCCAAAAGTTGTTTGAAGAGCCGATACTCCGCGCACACTATGGCCATAGGGATCGGGTCATCATGATGCAAGAGATTCGGTAGCTCAGGACTGCATGCCGTTATTGCAATACCAGTTATTGGCCTAATTACCACCTGTTTTCAGGTTCCTTCTAACAGCAAGAGCATTGGCCAATGGTAATGCAGGTTATTTGCTGGTCATAACCCACGTGATTACGCGACTGCGAGCGCGAGTGGAAGATAACTGGGACCTCTTATTGCGCGTTTGCCTAAAGCGAGAAGCAATTGAGACCCACAAATCCACGAATGGAAGTGAGGCAACACCACCCTTCCTTATTAACGATCCAGCGTCAAATGCTCACTTTTCTATCTTGGTATTCTTGATTTCTTCATTGAAAAGAGGACCAAACAGTAAAATGGCAGACAACAATCAATATTGGAAGCGCGAGGATGAAGATGAGGGTGATGAAGAGCTTGATGAGACGGTAGGAGCTGCGATGATGTCTCTTTGATTATGCTTTAACTGACATGATGCAGAGCTACAAGGCTCAGAAGGATGCCATTCTGATGGCAGTTGATGTCAGCGATTCAATGATGAAGTCGCCACCACCGTCGAGCTCAAACAAGGCGGACCAAGACAGTCCCCTCGAAGCTGCTTTGAAATGCGCCTATCATTTAATGGAGCAGCGCATCATTTCCAACCCCAAGGATATGATGGGCATTCTCCTTTTCGGTACCCAGAAAACCAAGTTCTACAGTGATGGGAGTGGCCGTGGCGGATTAGGCTACCCTAACTGTTACCTATTCATGGATCTTGACGTCCCAGCTGCTGAAGACGTCAAGCAATTGAAGTCCCTTGTGGAAGAGGGGGAAGACGAAGACCAAGTTCTAAGACCCTCCAAAGAACCCGCAGCCATGTCGAATGTGCTTTTTTGTGCAAATCAGATATTCACAACAAAGGCTGCCAATTTCGGCAGCCGGCGACTTTTCATCATTACTGATAACGACAACCCACACCCAGCAGACAAGGCAGCGGCTTCTGCGGCCGCAGTTCGAGCGAAGGACTTGTATGATCTTGGAATCACAATCGATGTGTTTCCAATTACTCACACAAAAGAATCCACTTTTGAGCTATCCAAGTTTTACGATGTAAGCCACACAGTCGACACATCGGGCTCGGAGTATGCTGCTAATTTGCTCAGGATATCGTGTACCGCGATCCAGTTGCTGAAGCAAACAACACTGCTGTGTCAATCTCCAAGTCGGGCGATGGCTTATCATTACTCAGCTCTTTGATCTCAAACATCAACTCAAAACAAACGCCGAAAAGGGCATTGTTCTGTAATTTGCCGTTTGAGATTGCGCCTGGGCTGCGCATCTCAGTGAAAGGATACAATATCATGCATCGGCAAACACCGGCAAGAACCTGCTACATCTGGCTTGATGGAGAAACACCGCAGATAGCCACTGGCGAAACGACGAGACTAGCTGAGGACAGCACCAGAACCGTGGAGAGAGGTGAAACAAAAAAGGCGTACAAATTTGGAGGCGAGTATGTTTATTTTACACCTGAAGAGCAGAAGATCTTGAGAGATTTCGGATCGCCTATCATTCGAATCATAGGCTTCAAGTCCCGCAAGCTTCTGCCCATGTGGGCCAGTGTGAAAAAGTCTACTTTTATATTCCCAAGCGAAGAAGATTATGTTGGTTCCTCACGTGTCTTTGCTGCACTATGGCAGAAACTTCTCAAAGATGACAAAATTGGCCTCGCATGGTGCATAGTTCGCAAGAATGCGCAACCTATGCTGGCCGCAGTTATCCCATCCAAAGAAGGCACGGATGAAGATTCCGGGACGCCATATCTGCCTGCCGGGTTGTGGTTATACCCACTCCCCTTTGCAGATGATTTACGGGAGATCAAACTACCTTCGAGAAACATGAGAAGTACCGACGAACTAACCACCAAAATGCGAACGATCGTTCAGCAGCTGCAATTACCCAAAGCTATGTACAATCCGATGAAATACCCCAACCCGGCATTACAATGGCATTACCAAATCCTCAAGGCTCTGGCACTGGAAGAAGAAGTACCAGAAGTGCCGGCCGACGCAACCACGCCCAAGACTAAAGCTATTAGCAAGCGAGCCGGTGGCTACTTGGAGGACTGGTCAGGCAAGCTGGAGGAGGATGCGAAGTCCGTTTCGGCAACGAATGAGCTGAAGCGTGAGATGGATAGTGATGGCTCTGATCGACCGACGAAGCAGAGACGTACGGCGCCGGAGAATCCAAACCCGTCGTCCTTGTCAATGGCAGAGCTCAAAGGGGCAATCGAAAGCGGGGCGATTATGAAGATGACAGTTGCCCAGCTGAGAGATGTTGCCGCATCAAAAGGCATCAGCACAGCAGGGAAAAAGGGAGAACTTGTTGAAAGGATAGAAGTGTGGGTTGATGAAAATTCATGAAGTACCGATGAGTACGGCTGCTTTCCGACCTGACTTGTGGGCGACGCTGCCGTTTATGTCAACGTATTTCCTGGGGGGGAACTGTTTGGGTTGGCAGGGTCTCTTAGCATTTTTTTGTATGAAGTCTTGTTTCAATAATGAGAGGACCGTGCCATGAGCTGATGAGCCAATGATAGCACAAGCACTTGGGAATTCGATAGTTCCGTCAAACCCGCGAAATCCGCTTCTCCTGGTGTAGAGGCAACGAACGAGTCTACATCTCAAATTAGATAAGGGATTTGACTCCCCCACATTTAACCCCACTACCAGACCCTAGTTAATTCAGAAGTAAAGGAGCCAAAAAAAAGAGCTTATATACGCCACTAAGACCCACAGTCTAGTCAGGTCAGGTCGGGTTCAAAAGGTCGGGTGAGATGTAGACTCCTCTACAGGTTTCATTTATCGAATAAGCACCTTTTCTCCACCCTGAGTGACCTACCTATGGCACTCCCCTTGATCCCTTGATCTTGATCGGGTGAGGTTGACTTGGGGACTGCCAAGTGGATGTGCAAGGTGAAGTGGATGCAAGGCGCAAGGTGCATTTGTTCAGCCCCACTATCCCCACTATCGCCAGCCACATCGAATTATCATTACTAACCTCCAGCAGGTTGCCAGTCACGGCTCAAACCCACCATCGCCAAATCCCCATCCGTCGCATCTTTCACGTTCCCGCCGCGAAATCAAATGGCGCATTTATCTACCGCTAATAAGCGTTTTTGAATACCGCAGGCTGTCAGATAACCAGAATCGCATGTTACGAGAATAGTCCTTCAGTCGATACGACGAGTGGTGGCTCACATAGTCTCCTTGGCCGCGCCCCAATGGCTGACTTTCTAGTCAGCTTCAACTTTGGAGCCAAAGACGACAACTTACCACCAGATGAAGGCGCCTGCGTGTCTGTGGCCGAACTTGAGCAGCGACTCCGAAAAATTGTGACGGAGAAGATTTCAGAAACTCGAGCCGAGCGAGTGCACACAACAGTAGATATAGCGGCAACAACGACGTTCGACCTCACCTCACCGCAACTACAAAGACCTGACGATGAGACGCGTAACGTCGATCCCTCGCTTGTAGGCACCGAGCCAATGGAGGTGGACAGGGGGACAGGGATTCAACCACGCGTTTACACTGGTCTTGAATTGCTGAGATCTCAGCCCAGCTCAAATCCAGTGACCCAGCGCAGAGTTGCCGAATTAATTGTCCAAGCGGCAGGTGCAGCAGATTCGAGCTCGTGGGTGGCCCATCATTCGGGGGTGACTCTGAGTGGGTGGATCTTCACCTTTCTCTGCGCTGGTTCAACCGCCGTGTGGAAGAGCAAGAATGAAGGCAAGGTCACTTCGATCATCGGAGACTACAGCAAGAAGGATCCAGATCCCGTCCTATCTAGCCGCCCGGCATTTGACTGCAGAGGACGGATTACAGTCTCATTCCCTAAGAAGGAGCGCAAAATCATCGTAAAATATGATCATATGCCGTTGCATAAAACTGTTGCTGAGCATGCGGAATTCATGAAACCACCTCCTATGATTGGACCTCAGAAACCGAGTAGAGCGATTGTTGCCCAAGCCACCAAGAGGGCCTACGAAGAAGCCGCGAAAGAGAAAAAGGCCCGGCGCCAGGCCCAGAGGAAGGAGGCCCAAGCAGCCGTACGGGACGGCACAGCGAAGCAGAAGAAGCGGAAGAAGAAGAAGGATCAGGAGGTCTCGCTGGCAGACCAAGCAAGAAGAGCTTTGGAGGATGCTAATGTCATTCAGCTTCAGCAGGTAACTGCTCCCAACGGCGAGCAAAATGGAGATGCTGCTGGGCACGCGCCTACGTCAGCAGAGGCTGAAGCGCGTCCGGCATCCACAGCATTCGCTCTCAATGTGTCGCCAGAGGAGGCCAAACGTCGGATGGAAACAGCTTTGAACATGTTGGCAGATGCTGGGATCAATCATGCGTCGCTCTCTGCTGATCAGCTTGCCATCTTTGCTAACCAGGCACCAGACCTTCAGAAGGAATCGCTGAACATGCTCGTCACCTATGGAGCAGAGAGGTTACAGATTATACACCCCAGTAACAGAGAGAATTCAAACTCTGTCCCACCAGCTACTGATCCACCTGCAATGAGCGATGTGGGCAAGAATACTTCTACTACGACGAAACAGTTGGTCTTAGAGGACGGAACGCCAAAAGAAAAGGGAATGGCTAGGCCGCTGGGAAAGTCAAGGCTGGCCTGCTTTCAATGCAAGAGCCGTAGAGTGAAGGTATGTCGCGGAGCTTTAGTATTATCGTGGGTGATGATGGGGATTTTCAACCTATCGAAGCTAACGTGCAAACGTCTTAGTGTCCCAGGGAGCGGCCTATATGCATCGTATGCCAGACAGCGGGCCATATTTGCAAGTATCCGCCGCAGCCAAAGAGAAACAGGAAGTCCAAGTCTGTTGCTGCTGTCGCGAGTGAAGGTGTTGGTGCAGATACAAATGCAGATGCAGATGCAGATTTCGAAGAAGAGGTCAATGACACGATGTTTACGGAGACACAAGATGAGCACGGTCCAGCGCAAGATAATGCAGCTGAGCAAGATCATGTCCGAGATCAAGTTCGGGATGAATATCAGGGTGAAGAACAAGATCGAGATCGAGATCAATATCAGGATCAAGTTCGAGATCAATACCAAGGTGAAGTACAAGATCGCGATCAGTTTCAAGATCAAATTCGAGATCAATATCAGGAACAAATTCCAAATCAAGTGCGAGATCAATATCAAGATCAAGATCAAGAGCACGAGCACGAGCAAGACCAAGAGCAGGACCAGGAGGAGCAAGACCAGGAGCAAGATCAAGAGCAAGACCAGGAACCAACAAACATGAACGAGTATACAGAACAGCCGTATTCATCTTATCCTCAGGTTCCCACGGCGGATACGGGCTCCGGTGCGCTGACTGACCCCGTTGACGGGGCCCACGAGCGACCATCCCAGCTGCCTTATTTCCAGTCGGCGTCAGGACTGTCTCTTCCTCAGCCGGATCTTCTGGTAGAAATGCCGCGACCACTGTTAAACACTGGTCTTGCCTTGCCACAAAGTACAGTGTACTATCCCGTTTGTGAAGCTCCAGCTCCACCGGCGCCGGCGCCGGCGCTCACTCCGGAGGTACAGCAGGAACGCGAGGAGGTGCGGTATGCGCGACATACAAATGTCAGCACAATGGGTCACGCGAGACGATTTTCGAATGGCTCTAGGCGAAGCAGCGCTGCGTCTCCAGCATGGGGTCAGAGCACCAATGTGAACACGAATGTGAGCATTAACGTCCCTGCAAAGAAATCTACATCCCGTATATCCCAATCTATACAACATCAAGTTTCCAAGTCACAAAGCCCCGACCAGGTTGCGGCGGCCACGCACAGCAGCCAGATACAGGACGCTCAACTCCTTGCACATGCCGTGACAAATCATAGGCGATATACGCCCAATTCAGGTGCAAAGATGCACCACCATACCGTTCACCAAATGCCAACCAACAACAAGTCACCATTCCAACCCATGTATGATCCACGGCCCAAGTCTGGAGGGAGTCATGGAGCAGCCAGCTCGGTCCCTCAGACGGCAAGCAGTGCCTTCCAGACACCTCCCGAACCCACCAACCATAGCAACATGAACTACTTATCGGAGCGGATGTCAGTCACTGGACAGATGTTGAATCGACTCGCGGCAGACAACACAACGGAGGTTTCGACTGATCCATCCAGTAAGATTGGGTACAAACCCTATTTGTATCAACAAACCATGGGCAAATCTAGTTACCCTTCATATCAGTTTGATAATGGGAGCACAACAGCCATGACCATGGCTGGTGGGTATCAGTCCCTGACGGCTCCAAGCCACTCGTGGTCTGAGAACCGTGGACAGATGTTGGGGCAAAACAATAGATCTGGATACCAGCAGCAGCAAGCGCACCAGGCGCACAACTCGCATCATTCTGGGCACCACTGGCAAGGCGTTGGTGGCCATCAACAAAATGATCAGCTGCCTCAGGCTCAGCAGCGGCAGGGATTCGATTGGGCAATGCACGATGCGTGGAATAGAAGCCACTAATTGGATTCAATACGGAAAAAGAAGTCGACTGCGGCAGAACTTCTCTCTCCCAGAACAGGAATATTTCCCATCTGCATCTTTATGCCTTGAATCGGTTCTCGGTCATGTATTTAGCCAACGCATTGGGGCGCAGGGTTGGGATTTGAGGAAATGTATTCTGGAACATGCAATTCGCGACAAGAGCGCATCATTTTCTCCATATTGGACAGGGTGGATTCACGAGCTGCCATGAAAGAACGGCCGGAATAGCTCCTGAAGACGGTTTACAGTCTAAGCTACCGATGAACATTATTCAAGCGTCGTGTTCCACGGCTCTAAGCATGCTGATAATTCTGAGTGAGGAGGCCATTACCAAAAAAATGACAAGATGTCGCCGAGCTCCCGCGTGACACCCGGGGGTGTACGCTACGAAGGTGCAGATAGACGATGAGCGAGATGAGGAAGCGCTTTCGTGCAGGTTCTCCGCGTCCTCGGAGAAGTACCAGTCGAAGACAGGGGCCGTCCTCTCTGCGCCGCAGGACAACGGGGATGGACATGCTCGGCTTCGTCGCGACGGGCTTCCAGATTTGCTGCTTGGTTGGCGTGGCTTGGCGTCATCGTCGCCGGCGGTAGACGGTGCTGGTAGTCATGGCGAGGGCAGCATTTGTGGACTTATCGAGCACCTGCTGCCATGGGCTGAAGAGCTTGGAATCTGGGTTTAGGGCTACTGAAGCGGAAGTTGGCCTT
>KQ061719.1:11653-33974 GCA_001008035.1 Atkinsonella texensis | reverse complement strand
GGGGGGGGGGGGGCGCCAAGATGACGTCCGCCATCTTTCCTCCTTCCTCTACGACATTTCCATCAGAAACCACATACATATGACAGATGATTCGGTGGTTGACGAGAGATTTATATGTGTAATGTGGACGGACATGTGGCCGCGCAGTGCACGCCCTCAACCAAGCCGAGGACAAACCGACTCGACGGAAAGCACATTAGACGATAAGACACAAGTCCATCCACACTGGTTCGAACACGAACGGCACCAACATGGTGATTTGCGCAGCCAGGGCAGCATCGCTGTTCTCCCCCCTTTGCCCTTGCGCCAACCGGCCGTTCTCCTGGACCCTTGAACCGTGCCCATGCTGGCTTGACTCAGGGCGTACATACGTCCATGCTCATGTCTCAGCGGCGATTGGGTCAGGTATCTATTAGCAATTGCCGGCTGTGGATGGACACGGTGACATTTATTGGGAGCGAGAAGAAACGCCGACGAGCTCCACTTACTTGTGATGGGCATATGGATTTCGTAATCGCTCGGAACATGTCAACTAGACTGATACACATGTCATATTCAGTTCCAACTGCAGTCTGCTGCAAGAAGTACCCGGTGCAATCTGCCCTGTGACATGCGCCACGTCCTTGTGGAGAATCAAGTACACTAGACAGGGCGTATACGCCATCGTAACTTTGTTTCTCAACTCCATCCACCTGCCCCGTTCATTTCCCTGCCCTCGCGATACGTAGCGGCCCTCCTCGTGATCCTCAACCGCCTCAGCTCCCTGGCCAACTCCGGCCCCATCGCCTCATCCTTGCCTAGCTCATCCACCACCGCCCAAATTCTCGCATCCTCGACTTCTGCCGCCCGAGCCAGCAACTTCTTGACCCAGCCCGCATTCTCCATGGACGTGCCCCTAGCAGCCTTGATAGCCTGATTGGCAAACCGGAATGCGACATCCAGATCTCCTGCTTCGACACACGCAAGAATCAGCGCATTATAGACGTCAGCGCTCCGGACGGGGTCATCGCTCTCCAGGACAATGTTCTTGTAGTCCGCGATGAGAGAGCGCGTCGTCTCTAAGCTTTTGCTCGTCATCATCAGCGTCTGCATCACAGACGGACTGGCCGGCTCGCCGCAGAGCATCGGCACATCTTTGTACAAAGACATTGCAGCCTCGGCACCCTCGTTCTCAGCAAGTGCTTCCAGTAACACACCCATCGCCGCGACAGGAACATGTTCTCCTGAAGTCGCCATACTGCGTAGGCTTGCCTCCGCTTCTGCAACGAGCGAGGGATACCGTCTCAAAGCTTCGTACACTGCGCACGTATTGCCTCGGACGATGCGAGTCCCGTTCTTCTCCATGATGCACAGCGTACGAAACGCGCCTGCAACATCACCATACGAAGCAAACGCCTCCACAACCGCCTCGTAGTGATAAGCCAGGAGCCTTGTTCGCTGCGCAAGCCGATCAAGCGCCTCCGTGGCAAGGGCTGCATCTCCATGACGTGCTGCAGTGGCCAGTACGTTCTCCACGATTCCATCCGCTGGCTGCATGAGCGACGTCCTCACTATGCTGTCCCAGCCGAATATCGTTCCCGGGTAGTGAAATGCCTGGCTTGACACGTCAAGTGCATAGTATAGCAAACTGGGCATGGCCTGATCATCATTACACAAGTTCCTGCGGCGATATAGGAGTACAAGCATTTCGTCAACAAAGCCAAGCTTTCCAAAGACCATGATGAAGATGTCGTATACCCAAATGTCAATGTCTATCTTCTTGTCAATCATTCCTGTAAACCGCAAATATGCCAGCTCGTACTGCTCGTCGCGGAGCAAGCCTAGTACCACATTCTGCTTGTCCCGCTTGTCGATTGTGAACCAGGAATCCTGCATCGTGTCGAGAATTTGTTGCCGCAATATGTAGTCGGGGTGGTTGGTCAGTGCGGCAAGCGCAGACTGGCACATTTCCGATGTAGGCTGCATCTTTTGGGATGTAATGTCTTTTAGAAGCTGGCGGATGCCCTGCAATGATCCTTGTGGTTCGACCATTGCGTCCATCATGCACTCGTAGATAAAGGGGCTTAGGGGCCGGTCTCGATCCCGGAGCAGATAGCGAACCAGATATATTATACGACTGTGACGGTCGATGTCGGTGCCATGGAAGTTCCATCCTTCCTGCTGTCGCAGTGTCATAAGGGCCGCCGTGATCTCGTCTACGGAGGACCGATTCATGGTTTCAGCTCCAGGGGGGTCCGGCATCACGAGACGCTCGATTCGGGACACACCATCCTCTACCTTTTTCAATTTGGTTTTGCTCAAAACTGTTACGTCTGGTGGAGCCTCAGTCGAAACATGTCGTCGACTGGGCAAATAAAGACACGCGATGCCTGGCCGTCTCGTCAATTGCGGCGTCGTCACGGACGACAACTGTCGTCCCGGGCTGTTCACAGCTTGGCGCAGAGCCTGCCTCCCGTAACCCGGGCATAGGCAGCGCCAGAGACCATCGTGAATAAATGGACTATAGCGCATGCTGAGCCATCGCGTAGTTGTGACGCCAAACTGCGCGGAGGATGTCTCGTTGTTTTCTTTGAAGAAAGAAGAAGTTCGCCAAGCTTGCTTCTACTTTCATCCGAGCTAAGACCCCAACTGCCTCCCACCAAGCGGGGTGATGCACTTGGCGGGGCGCGCATACCACACCACAACCTCGACCTCACCCATGTCGCAGAGCTCCCTGGACATACATACAAGTCGTTCGCTCATAGTAGGACATCACCCTTCTCAAAACGCATCGAGAATTTTTTCCAGAAATACTGACACGTCTTTCGTCTCTATGAAGAATCAAGACCTGCCATGGTTCGTCTTTTGCTCCTGTAGCGCAACCGCATGCAAATCCTAGCAGGCAGGAAAAGCGATACAGTACGCAGAACCAAGTCATTTCCTGCAGGCTAACAGGTCTTAGTTACCACTCAGCCTTCTAAACGCCGCTCAGGGGCATCCCATGCTCGTAGAGCTCAAGAATGGCGAAACTCTCAACGGCCATCTGGTCCAGTGCGATACCTGGATGAACCTCACCTTGCGAGAAGTCGTGCAAACCAGTCCTGTACGCTTTATATCTACCCCATGACGAGACGATTTGTGAAAGTCATACACGAAGACTAGGTTTATGCAGAATTTCGTCGAAAGCTAACGTGGCGTAGGGAGGTGATAAATTCGTCCGATTAAAAGAAGCCTACGTCAAAGGAAACAATGTACGATTGTCCCGGGACAAGTTCTTATGGAAATCCCATCCCTTGCAAACATCTTCTTGACGAATTCGAAGGCAAATCTACTTACATACCCCGCAGATTAAGTATCTCCGCGTCGACAACGACATAATTGATCAAGTCAGCGAATTGCAAAAGGGCCAACAGAACTACCGAGGCGGACGAGGCAGTCACGGTCAAACTAGAGGGGACCACCATGGTCATGGAGCACGCGGAAGTGGTGATAGGGGAAGAGGAGGGCGCGGCGGCGGCCGGGGTGGAAGGGGACGAGGGCGAGGACAATAGCAGAAAGGCCGCGTATGGAGATCAAAGATATATATGTGTTGTACTGAAATACCCTGAGTTGCTGACCGTCCTTGATACGTAATAGTGGCCTCTTTTTGTGAGGTTTCTTTCTCCACAAGATAACGAGCAATGAGTGGCATAAAAAAAGGGGTGATGAGAGAGATGACCTTGAACCGCTGCCAACACGAATGTTTCTGTATGGAATGGCCACAATGGGCTGGCCGCTGAAGGGGCACCAAGATTCGTCACGAAAGGACTTCGAAAGCACGATCGAGGCATACAACATCTGTTAGTTCAACAAACGAGGAATTCATGGGAATGGAATGGCGAGTGTGAAAGTTTTGCTACTAAAAGGTAAAGACATAAATGACATTAGTAGTGAAATGAAATCTAATCAAGTGATAAGTTTGCTTCATTTCCTATTGAGACTGCGTGACTCTCTGTTCTAATATGTAACCTCTGACCCACCGTTAAGCGCTAATTCGACGCATCTGTTCTTCAATGCCATTCATCAGACGCAAAATGAAAAACTAAAGGTATATCTATTCCCAAAAAAAGCATTTTTGACACGGTTCTGAAGTGATATTACAGAACAAGCACATTCCTCACCCTTTAATTTGCTTAGAAGTTGGCAACAGCCACGGCAATGGCTTGGTTGTTGGAGTGCGAAATGGACAGAGCAATGTCCTTGACTCCAATCTTGCTAGCGGCAGAGGCAGCCTCCCCATGCAACTGTATTCACGTTAGCAGTGCAGCCTAGAACGCAGGTCTTCGGGAGTCGCGATGCAATCAACATACCTTAACTATAGGAGCACCCATATCATTCTTGACAATCTCAATATCCTTCATGGCAGCGCCAGCACCCTTGCTGGCAACTCCTAGAGACTTGAAAACAGCCTCCTTGGCACTCCAGCGTCCAGCAAAAGAACTCTGGGGGCTGGGAGCGGCCCAGCAGTATCTGATCTCCTCGGCCGTGAAGTTACGCTCCAAGAAGGTCTCGTTCTCGATGTTGATGGCAGTAATGTCTTCGACGTCGACACCGACATTGCTGTTCTTGTTGGCAACCTTGTGAGCCAAGGCTCTCATGGCGTTTTCAGTTTCGGCAGCGCGGACCGAAGTCATCGCTTTCTCCGATTGTTTCATGAAGTCCTCCGAGTACTTGAGCTCGGAGGACTTCTTGTCTTCGGTAACACGAGCATCGGGGTTAAGTAGCACACTGCTGAGCTGCTCATCGGTGTATGGCGCCTTGGATTTGGCGACAAACAGGCTGTTGTTGATGAGACCGTTGTGGAAATAACGGTAAGCCTTCTTCTGACGAGCCCCCACCCTGACACAATAATCCCTGTATGTACGTTCATCAAGGGTGGCAAACAGGTACTTGGGATGGACACCGATAGCCTGCGCGCCCTTTTGGCCGAAGCCGAACGAGGTAACGGAGAAAGCCTTGACACCATCCGTCTGGATCGTCCGGCTGGGATAAACGATGAGGTCGAACTGCTCCATAACGGGATCGATATTGTCAGCATTGCGGTTGCCAGGAACCAAACCAGTGTTCAATACTTGAAGACAGCCATTCATCATCCAAGCACCAGCAGCACCCTTTGGGTGCCCAGTGAGGTACTTCTGAAAGATACCCAAAACGGCATTGCCCTGGGACCGCCCAAGGTGACGCAGCTGCTGGCAAATGACAGAAGACTCGTTCTTGTCATTAGCCTTGGTTGAGGTGCCGTGGAATGATGCAACACCGAGGTCGTCAATGGTCAGACCCCATGTGGCCAAGGCACCACGAAGAGGGGCAATACTGGTATCGCTCTTCCAGAAGTTGTTGCCCATGCTACGCAGAAGCTCCTTTTCTTGTCGGGCGGCTTCCTTCTCAATATGCACAAAGCGCTCTTGAGCGTACAGCTTCTCATCGAACGACAGGTTTTGAGCCTTCATGGCCTCAATCTCATCATGAATGAACTCAACTTCAGACTCCTGCCACTGCTTGATTTGTTTCTTGCGACGCTCAATCTGTCGGCGACGGTAGTTGATGTCAAGCAGAGGCGAGGGGAATTTACCGGCATGCTCACGAGCAGTGGTAAGAACACCTTGACCAGGAGCGGGCACGGACCGGCCAATCTTGTCGGAGGCAGTGGTTGTGAGAGCTAAAACACCATAGATGGGCAAGCCCATGTCCAGGGCGAGCTGTGCAGTCATGATGACCTGAACACCGCAACCCTGAGACTCCATGAATCCATTTCTGGTAGTCGTGGTAGGACGGGACATCTCCTTGGGGGTTCGGCCGTGGCTAAATTCATCCACCGTGTTGCTTGTGGCTTTCATGTTGGCGAACTCGTAAGACCCTTCCTCGCCAAAGTCGTCAAAACCACCGACGAAGCAGACACGAGCTTTGCCCTCCATGATGGTCTCGTAACCAACATCCACAGACTCGACCGCCGTGGCGCAAGCACCAACAGGGGTCTTGATGGGACCGGAGGAGGAGATAAGTAACATGTTGACCCAGGCAGCCATGGTGTTGATGAAGGATTCTTGAAGGATATCGTTCTGAAGAGGCTTGTCCAAGAAACGGTCCCTGTGCATGCCTCGCAAAGCAGCAGAGCCACCCATGCCAGATCCAACGCAGTTACCGACTTCGGATACATGGACATACTTGTAGAACTCGTAAGGGTCAGTGATGCCGGCGGAAAGCAGTGCCTCGGCAGTGGAAACGAGCAGGAAGAGGGTGACAGGATCGACTTGAGACATAATGTCCTCAGGGATACCGTATCGCTTAGCGTCCCAACCAGTGGGAATCTGACCAGCGACAAGGCGATCGAAACGAAGGGCCTTTGGAATCCAGAGTGAAGCGCCCTTCTTCATACGGACGATATACTCGCCGCTGTCGGGAACCTCAAAGATTTCAACCCTGTCGCCGTGCTCTCGCTTGAACTCCTCGGCAGTCTCCTTGGACGCTTCGAAGGGTTCCAAGTCCTCTTCAATGACGACCTCGTGCAGCAATTGCTTTTGGTTGGGGTCATAGCCATCGAAGAGTTCTGGCTCAATCAGACGGATACCAGAGTGTTCCAGAATGAATTTCTCGTACTTCTGCTTGATGTCCTTGTCATCGACAGGCTCGCCAGACTTGGCATCAACCCAACCAGAATATGGCTTGCCCTTGATAGGGCCATTGTGGTTGCGAATAAGACCCATGATCCAAGCCATTTCAACACAACCCTCGAGCGAGAATTCGCCATATGCTTCCATCTCCCATCTGGTGCGGGAGTTGCCCCAGGGACCTACTTCAGCAAAACCGGTGACAACGACTACCTTCTCCAAATCGACCATGCCCTTAAGCTTGTCGTTGAGAGGAGCAACGTCCTCGTTCCAGTCGGGCAGGGGAGGGAAGTCGAATTTGATATTGGCGCGTGGAGAGATGGTCTTCTTTTTGTAGAGAATCTCGGAATCAGCACCATTCACTATAGTGCTTTCAATGCCACTCTCCTTGGTAACAGCCTTGCGGATCTCACTGGTCTCCATGATGTCCTTACGGAGTTGGGTCATCGCTTCGTTCAGATTGGGAATGAACTGTAAACCACCATTGAGATCGGCAAAGACGGGCTCTGACTGGCACAGGTCGACAATAGTAGGGGACATCAGGCCAAGCAAGTTAAAGGCCATTTCCTGCTGAGAGAAAGTACGGACTCCAAAAGCCTCGACACCCTCGGCAACGATATTGTTGCCGGACATGAGGCCGGTTCCACGAGTCCAGCCAATGACGGCACCACAAACGGTGAGGTAGTTGGCCCAACTCTCTGAGTACCATCGGTTGAAGAGAGTCTCAAGAGCAAGCTTAGACTCGGAGTACAGACCATCATTGCCAAAAGTACCGTGGTTGGGAGAAAGCGGGAGGACAACTTGAGCAGGGCGAGTCTCAAAGCCACGCTCAGCCTTCTGAGCCTTGACACAACCTAACAGTCGGACAAGGTTGGTAAGCATGATTCTGTGAGCAAGCTCGGAACGGGAGTCGATGCTGTCAATCTGGCGACCATTTTCAGAAATGGCGGCGAAAGGCACGATGAAGTCGAGATCCCATCCGAGACCGTTTTTGGTGTCATAGATGTATTCAACGAGAGCCTTGACGTCCTGTTTGCTGCCCTGATTGAAGGGAACGACAACAATCTGAGAGCCGCGGGATCCATATCGGGTGTACATGGATTGGTAGTACTCGGTGACCTCACGCGAGAAGCGACTAGTGGTAACGACCACCTTGGCACCTCCGCTAATGAGGCCTTGAAGGACTTCGGCGCCAATGGACCCGGCACCAGCACCAGTCATGAGAACGTACTTGCCGTGATAAGTCACACCGAACTTGGCAGCATCTTCGAGGCAGTTAAGGTACACTGCAGTAAGCTTTTTGCTATAGTCCCAGCCATGCAAATTCTTGCGCTTCAGATGCAAGAAAGGAATGGTCTCAACCTTGCCCTTGTTTTGACTGGTGCCGCGAAGACCAGTCTTCTTGCTCTTGGTGTTGTCCTTGGATAGAATCTGGCTCTCGTTCATGGCGAGGGAACGGAGCACATCACCATACAGGCTCTTGATTTCTAGCTGAGATGTCTTTGACATCTTGTGCTGCTGCTTGATGAGCTTGTAAATGCGCTGAAGATCATTCTGAACCTTGGTTCGGTTTCCATACTCGGAAATCTTCCCACCTTCAGCCATTTGCTGGACGTAGTGCTCGAGTTTGCGGCAACTGGCCCGGGGCACTTCTTCATAGTTGAGATTGCCGCGCGCATCCACTGTAGTGCGAGGACCAGTGGGTACGGCGACATCTTTGTAATGAGGAGAAACATCCAAGACGTCCTTGCAGTTCTCGATAAGCTGCTGCCCAAGCTCTTTAGCGAGCTTGTATGTTTCTCCACGTTCAATTGGGCAATTATCAATATGATATTGCATGAAGTCCAGCAACTTTGGGTTGGAGCGGTTCATGATGTGGATGCATTGACTCACAATCTCGCGATCCACAGCCTTGAGGCGACCGAAAATGATGTCGAAGTACATGTTGAGTGCATCCTGTCGAGCCCAGTTCCATGAGGAATCGTAGGTACGAGCTTTGAGTGGACTGAAAACCGGCTCTATGCCAGCAGCGTAGAAGTCGCCGTGCTCGGCTGTCCACAGATCGAGTTGAGCCTGGAGCACCTTTTCCGATTTTTGAGAATCAATGGCTGCCTTGTCTCCGGATCGAAGATCCATCTTAAGATAACGAGCGAAGAGCTCAAGTTGTTGCTTGAAGAGAGCACGCTGATCCTTTGTCAGGGCATCGATGGCTGCAGGGTCGATCATCATGCCGCCGCCGACACCGCCAGTGGGACCGGATGATGAAGTAGTGTCGAGACTGACTCCGGCATTGACCGCATACTTTGCAGTTACATCGTCGAGGAAGGCCTTGGCGTCGCTCTCTGATCCCAGACGAGCTGGGGGTTCCATAGTCAGAGCCAGTAACAGAGCACCGTCCTGACGGCCAGATCCTAAACCCCACCTTGATGCAAGGTATTTGCGAGCAGCCATGATGTTGAAGCCGCCAGGCATCTTGGAGGAAATCAATCTCGCAATCAAAGATTGAGACTGCTTGCCAAGGTTGCCATCAAAAGTGGCCTGCATAGAGGCACCGAGCTCATCAAGAGGAGTATCCTCGGGCTTCTCAGGAGTTGAGCCGAATTCCTTTCCAAGGTCGCCCAGGATCTCATTTTGCAGAGTAGATTTGCCTAACGAGAGCATAAATCAGTAAAAAAACGTAAGGAAAGGCATTGAGAATAGTTGCGCGGCAGGCAAATAAGATTCCCCCCCCCCAACCAAAAAAAAAAAAAAAAAAAAAAAAAAAGAAGACTCTAAGAAATATGGTGTGAGGCAGAACTTACCACCAACGAGATCTTTGATGGCCTTGCTGAGAGGGATTTCAAGAAGAGGTTTCTTCAGCTTTTGAGCAATGAGAGCGCGGACGATATCAACAGCCTGGACAGGCTGATCAGGGACCTGAGCTGCAGGACCAGAGCTAGGGGCAGGAGCGGCAGCACCTGGGGCAGCGACCGCCGCTGGAGCTGCAGAAGCACCGGCATCTGCGGCTGGCGCACTTGAGGTAGCAGCGGGTTCTGGCTCCTCTTCGACTACATCAACATCGTAGTAAATCTCCTTGGCGTCCTTGTTGTAGCAGAGAATGTGTCGTTGAACTGATTTCGCGGCATCGTAAGCTTCGTACTTGGAGGCCAGGGTCCTCTTAGCCATGACACCGAGCGTGTCAGCGGGACCAATTTCGACAATACGCTCAGCTGTCCTATCGGCAAGGAACACATCCTGAGTTTCGATCCACCTTACGGGTGAGGCGAATTGATATGCCAGGAGCTCGACGAGCAGTGTGTGAGCAAGTTCTTGCTCGACCTCCGGACGCATTGTGATGGTTGCTGACGGGTTTTCAGAGTTGCTCGTATCGTTCAGCGAATATGGAACTTGTCGGGTATCGGGGTATTTGATTCAAAAGAATCTTGACAAGAATTGTTCGTCTTGGATTGCTGAATGGATAGTGGACGAGGGCTGACTGCGTGCTGCCACGATAAGGAGCTTGGTGGGCGGAAGTTACAAGGGAAAATAGAAAAAAGGTGGTACAGACGAAGAAAGATTAGATTCGGCAATTAAAATGGTAAAGGTGGGAGACGCGTGGCCAAAGTCTCCCTGCCTTGTGAGGATACTGAGTAGGTGAATTGGGGAAGAGTTAAGAAGAGGGAGGACCAGGCGGGATGGAGGAATGAAATCGCAAGGTCGAATGTGATGATTGAAGATCTGGACTAGACCGTTGATAGACGCAGCGGGAGAAGAAGGGCGAATCAAGGTCTGCTGTGTCGTACTGCAGCATCCACAGCTGGGCCAGCGGCAGCAACGCCAAAAAAAAAAAAAGAAAAAAAAAAAAAAAAGAAAAAAGGGTTGACGGGTTCATGTACCGGGGTCCAGCGCCCGGTACGTACCGATACAGGCCAGTTGAAGAGCGTCCAGGAACAGCGATTAGATTGACCATGGCCAGGGGGTGATCTTTCTGATTGTTGAACCAAGACACCCCACCAAAAAGTTTTCAAGAAAAAAGAATTGGGGTAATACCACGCTGTCGTGTTCAAGGTTGCAAGGCTCAAACATCCCCAAGCACCCCAGAGCCCTTTCATTAATAATAGAGATGGCCCCAATGCGGCGGCCCACCCACCTGCAGCTGCACGCCTCTCTGCTCTCGGCTTCCTCAACCAGATTCCAACGCTAAGCCTTATACTGACTAGTCAAGTGCTGGTGCATGCCAGCCCATGTTACTCAATACGGAGTAGAGAGTAGAGAGTAGAGAGTAGAGAGTAGAGGGAGCAGTTCTCCTGCTTGCTCTCTGTCTCCTGTAAGCACCTGATAGATACCTAGGTACCTAACCTAACCTCAACATGGAAGTGCATCACAGTTTTCAGGTACCTTTACTACCGGAACTCGGCATCCGCCCCAGCATCGCGAAGGACGGTCGTCTGGTGCGCGACAGACTGACTTAGGTACTGGGTACGGGGTTCCTGGTTCCATGCAGCAACAAGTTGATCGTCTGTTGGATTGGACTCGACCGGACCCCTAGCCCGACACACGGCCCCTCCTCGTAGTAGTAAATCCGCTGGGGTAGACCAGGCTCCTGTCAAGGTACCGGTACTTGAAGCCACCAACGGTGCTGTTTTGGCGAAGCCGAATAATGGGCACGACGCCTTCACCAGCAAACCTTCGACACAACTGTCTTCATACGTGAAACAAGAGAGTGTTATATCTACAGTTCAATACACTCGAGACGCGGAGGTGCTTGCACATGCCGAAAATGGCGTTCCTACAGGCCCTGACGACAGATGAGGGTCGGAGAGACAGCTCTGATATGCATCACTGATCAAACATCAACAAAGATGAAGCCATGTTGCTTGATATGGGCTCTGACCGATTATAGACACGATTGCGCTCGCTTCATATTGATAGGTGAACTGGCTCTGGTCGCAGTTCGTTCTGTGGACTCCCCTTAGTTCTCCATGTGATACATTAATCGCGCCACTCTTCTGTCAAACACGGAGTACATCTTCAACAAAGATGGCCCCTGCTGCGTGGAATCCTCCGCTTCCCCGGCCCGCCAGCGAAGCCGTTGCCACTGGGCTGGAGGGACTCGGTCAATAATTGCATTACTAGGCAACCTCGTCCGGCCAGACAGACCAATCGCAATATATAATGGTGAATGGTGGGCATTGATTTATATTTGACACTAGGATTGCAGAGATATCATGAGATGTGAGCGAACAATGCCGAGTGATAGTAGATTATCGCCGTGGAACGATTGGCATCAAAATGACAAGGTGCACTTTGTTTTTCGGCTCGGACGACAGGAAGCAAGAACAGTGCTAGCATTGCAGAACTGACGCCAGAGCCGGAAGGCAATAGTTCAACTTGACTGTCTCACAACAGTCGATGGCTTAACCTGACATTTGACATCAGATATTATGCATGGTGGGCTCGAGCTGAGGTACCGGTACCTGGATGCTGTACCAGGCGATGTGAATCTGGAAGGCATGCGAACGCGGCTCTCCCCAACAGAACTAAAAATTTTGGGCGAGCAAGGAACCAACCACCTTGCCACGCCACAGGCTCCATCCCCGGCGCTGCAAGCCGCTACAGCCCGGCGACCGCCCCACCTTTACTGCCATGGGAGCCATCCGTACGTGTCCGTCCATTCGGGTGCAGGTACATGTTATCTACGTCTGCATGGGCTGTGGCCCGCCGAAATCTGCTCACTCACTTACTGTACATACGTACCTAGGTAGTCGACGTTGAGATCAGAAGCTAGTGCGCCAGAATTGATGCGTTTTCCCGCGTGCCTCCCTCTGCAACACCTCCCGCAACACCACTCTTCAACCCACACCCCCTGTCTTTTCCTGTAATCCTTCCTTGTTATCTCAATTCTCCCTGTGTAGCTACGTTTTGAGCCCTTCTAGGTGTTCACTAACATTAGATATTGCTGCACATCTGCTCGAAGCTCCTTCCCGTGCATCTCCTGCTTCGCAGCCGTCTCGAGATTCTTGGTCGCCATCCCCGGCCAGGCTTGTCGAGCATTGCGCAATCTATTCTACTGTTCTTCTCGTCTTTTGGCATCTTCCACCCCAAGAGTGACGAGCTGCAGATATACTTGTTCAATTACAGTGTTTAATCGATAGGTACGTCAACTCGGCATACAAATCAATTACGAGATTCTGCGGCTTCTTTATGCGGATATGGCGTGGCTCAAAGCATTGAGCCAAGAGAGACGAGGAAAAGTTTTGACGAAGCCAATTGCTAACTCCCGCTACTTGGGCACCTTTTGCAGACCTGTTAGATACCCTGAACCCTTCATTCCTCCTCTCGGAAGACACGGATAATCCATCATGTACGGCACTGGTACTGGCCCTCAAACGGGCATTTCTACTCCCAGATCCAGCGCCTCTCTCCGACCATTGACTCTTTCACACGGTACTCTCGAAACCTCTTTCCTCATCCCTACAAACCTCCATTTCCATGCCTCTCAGACCAAAGACCGATTTGTCGCCAGCTTACCGGCTGCCACAGATGAGCTTGCCCAGGATGACGAACCTTCATCGGTGGCTGAGCTGGTAGCTCGCTACCTGGGTTTCGTTGCACAGGAGGTTGAAGACGGCGAGGATGACGCCTCTGGCTCATATGAAGAAGTGCTTAAACTCCTTCTCAACGAGTTTGAGCGAGCATTCCTGCGGGGCAATGAAGCTCATGCCATTGCTGCCACTCTTCCCGGCATTGAGTCCAAGAAGCTCGAGGTCATTCGCTGCTACTACATGGCTCGCGCTGTTTCCAACAGAACAATCAAACACCACGAGTCTGCGCTACTGCGAGCCGCTGACGACGAATCCGTTGACATTTACACCATTTTTGGCGGCCAGGGCAACATTGAAGAGTATTTTGACGAGCTGCGTCAAGTTCTCCGAACCTACTCTAGCTTTGTGGGCGAGCTGATTACGTCGTCAGCTGAGCTACTTCAGACTCTTTCGACGACCCCAAGCGCGGAGAAGATGTTTCCTAAAGGACTGGACATCATGAACTGGTTACAACATCCTGAATCCACCCCTGACGTGAACTATCTCATCTCTGCACCTGTCAGTTGCCCCTTAATTGGCCTCGTCCAAATGGCCCATTACGAAGTTACTTGCAAGGTCTTGGGAATCCATCCTGGTATGTTTCGAGAGCGCATCAGCGGCACAACGGGCCACTCTCAAGGTATCGTGATGGCTGCAGCTACTGCTGCTGCCGATTCATGGGAGTCATGGCGCGAAATTGTTCGTTCTACCTTGTCCATTCTCTTCTGGGCTGGTACCCGAAGTCAACAGGCCTTTCCTACGACTTCTATGACACCTACTATGCTTCGCGAGTCTATGGAGCATGGTGAGGGAAACCTTACTCCAATGTTGAGCATTCGAGACCTCGCGCAGTCTGAGGTTCAGAAGCACATAGACGCCACCAATCAATACCTCCCTCCCCATAAACATATTAGCATCTCGCTCATCAACAGCCCGCGAAACTTGGTAGTCACCGGTCCCCCGACCTCTCTGTATGGTCTCAATTCTCAGTTGCGCAAGGTCAAGGCACCTACCGGTTTGGACCAAACCAGAATTCCTTACACTGAGCGCAAGGTCCGCTTTGTCAACCGTTTCCTGCCTATCACCGCCCCTTTCCACAGCAAATATCTCGCTGCAGCCACTGAGATGATTGACGAGGACCTGAAGAACGTCTCCATTGATGTCAGCGCCCTTGCCATTCCTGTCTTCAGCACCAACACTGGCAAGGATTTGCGTACTGAGGTCAAGGGCAACATTGTGCCTGCGCTTGTCCGTCTTATCACGCGTGATCCGGTCAACTGGGAGAAAGCGACTGTTTTCCCCAACGCCACGCATATTCTCGACTTTGGTCCTGGTGGCGTATCTGGTCTGGGTGTTTTGACCAGCCGAAACAAGGAGGGTACTGGTGTCCGCGTCATCCTGGCTGGCGCCATTGACGGGACCATTAACGAAGTTGGCTACAAGCCTGAGCTCTTCGATAGAGACGAAGACAACGCGCTTCGATATGCCAATGATTGGGTGAAGGAGTTTGGTCCCCGCCTCGTCAAGACCACTGGCGGTCGCAAGTATCTTGATACCAAGATGAGTCGTCTTTTGGGCCTGCCACCGATCGTCGTGGCTGGTATGACTCCTTGCACCGTGCCCTGGGACTTTGTCGCTGCCACCATGAATGCAGGCTACCATATCGAGCTTGCAGGTGGTGGTTACTTCCATGGTGGCATGATGACGGACGCGTTGCTCAAGATTGAAAAGGCCATTCCTGCGGGACGTGGTATCTCTGTCAACTTGATATATGTCAACCCCCGAGCCATGGCTTGGCAGATTCCCTTGCTTGGCAAGCTGCGCGCTGAGGGTGTGCCTATTGAGGGCCTCACAATTGGTGCCGGTGTCCCTTCCATTGAGGTAGCCCAAGAGTACATCGAGACTCTTGGCCTAAAGCACATTAGCTTCAAGCCTGGTTCTGTTGAGGCTATCCAGGCTGTAATCAATATTGCCAAGGCCAACCCCAACTTCCCTGTCCTCTTGCAGTGGACAGGTGGTCGTGGCGGCGGTCATCATTCCTTCGAAGACTTCCACCAGCCCATTTTGCAGATGTATGGTCGCATTCGTCGCCAAGAGAACATTATTCTTGTCGCTGGAAGTGGTTTTGGAGGAGCGGAGGACACTTATCCTTATATCACTGGTCAGTGGTCTAAGAAGTACGGGTACCCTCCGATGCCCTATGATGGTTGCCTTTTCGGCAGTCGCATGATGGTCGCCAAAGAAGCCCACACCAGCAGAGACGCCAAGCAGGCCATCATTGAGGCACCTGGTCTGGACGATAGCGAATGGGAAAAGACATACAAGGGCCCTGCTGGTGGTGTCATAACTGTCCGCTCTGAGATGGGTGAGCCGATCCACAAGCTTGCAACCCGAGGCGTGCGATTCTGGGCCGAAATGGACCAGAAAATCTTCAGTCTGTCCAAGGAGAAGCGTGTTGCTGAGCTGAAGAAGAACCGCGAGTACATTATCAAACGCCTCAACGATGACTTCCAAAAGGTGTGGTTTGGTTGCAACAAGGCCGGCAAGGCTGTCGATCTGGAAGACATGACCTATGCCGAAGTTGTTCGCCGACTCGTTGAGCTTCTTTACGTCAAACACCAGCAGCGGTGGATTGACCCCAGCTACATCACCCTGACTGGTGACTTCATCCATCGTGTGGAGGAACGCTTCACAAGCGCTCCCGGGAAGCCATCCCTTCTTCAAAATTACTCTGATCTGAAGGAGCCCTTTGCTGCCGTGGAAAGAATTCTTTCGCAGTACCCTGAGGCCGAGACTCAGATTATCAACGCTCAAGACGTCCAGCACTTCCTACTTCTGTGCTTGCGTCCCACCCAGAAGCCCGTCACCTTCATTCCCGCGCTTGATGACAACTTTGAATTCTTCTTCAAGAAGGACTCACTCTGGCAGTCTGAAGACTTGGATGCTGTCATCGGCCAGGACGTCGGCCGCACTTGTATCCTTCAGGGTCCCGCCGCTGTCAAGTTCTCCACTGTCGTCGACGAGCCCATCAAGGACATCCTGGACGGCATTCACGAGTCCCATATCAAGTATCTCACTCGTGATTTGTATAACAACGATGAGAGCTCTATCCCTGTTGTTGAGTACTTTGGTGGCAAGTTGGTTGAGTCTGAGATTCCTCTGGATATTGAAGGTCTCACTGTCTCTTACGATGCTCACAAGAATACTTATCGCCTCGCTTCAGCGGCTGGCTCTGTCCTGCCCTCTGTGGAATCATGGCTGGCTCTCCTAGCTGGCCCCAACCGAAACTGGCGCCATGCTCTGCTCATGTCTGACGTCGTTGTCCAGGGCCAAAAGTTCCAGACTAACCCCATGAGGCGCATCTTTGCCCCTTCTCGTGGTCTATTTGTGGAGATTCAATACCCCAACGACCCAACCAAGACTACGCTTGTCGTCAAAGAGCAGCCCCGACACGATCACTACATAGATGCTATTGAAGTCAAGTTGATTGGAAAGAACGAGATTCTCGTTAATATGATCAAGGATACTACTGCTCTGGGTAAGCCAGTAGCTCTTCCCCTCAAGTTCAGGTATCACCCCGAGGCTGGCTACGCTCCTATCCATGAGGTTATGGATGACCGCAATGACCGCATCAAGGAGTTTTACTGGAAGGCATGGTTTGGTAATGAGCCTCTGGACCTGGATGCACTCATTACCAGCACTTTCGATGGTGGTCGAGCTACCATTACCAGCGAGGCCATCAACGACTTCGTACACGCTGTCGGCAACACTGGCGAGGCGTTCGTTGACCGACCAGGAAAAATCGTGAACGCGCCTATGGATTTTGCGATTGTTGTTGGCTGGAAGGCGATCACCAAGCCTATCTTTCCTCGCACTATCGATGGCGATTTGCTCAAGCTGGTGCATTTGTCCAATCAATTTCGCATGATTCCTGGTGCTGAGCCCCTAAAGAAGGGCGACGAGGTGTACACCACTGCTCAGGTCAATGCCGTCATCAACCAAGACGCTGGCAAGATGGTCGAAGTTTGTGGCACCATCTTTCGCGAAAGCAAACCTGTCATGGAGGTGACTTCTCAATTCCTGTACCGTGGAAAGTACACAGACTATGAGAACACCTTCCAGCGCAAGGTCGAGACTCCAGTGCAGGTTCACCTTGCCACGACGAAAGATGTAGCTGTCCTGCGCTCAAAGCAGTGGTTTGCTATCGATGAGCTTCCCAACGATATCGATCTCCTTGGCCAGACTTTGACTTTCAAGCTTCAGTCCCTTGTTCGCTACAAGAACAAGAATATCTTTAGCAGCGTAGAGACACGTGGACCGGTGCTGCTGGAGCTTCCGACCAAGGAGGTCATCCAGGTAGCCAGCGTAGACTACGAGGCCGGCGAGTCACACGGAAATCCGGTCATCGACTACCTGGAGAGAAACGGTTCCGCTTTGGATCAGCCTATTCTGTTCGAGAACCCTATTCCTCTGAGTGGCAAGAAGCCATTGCAGCTTCGTGCTCCTGCTTCCAACGAAACTTATGCCCGCGTTTCTGGTGACTACAATCCTATTCATGTCTCGCGAGTGTTCTCCACCTATGCCAACCTTCCTGGTACCATTACCCACGGCATGTACTCGAGTGCCGCCGTCCGAAGCTTGGTTGAGACTTGGGCCGCTGAAAACGATATTGGTCGTGTCCGCAGCTTCCAGGCCACTTTTGTCGGCATGGTCTTGCCCAACGATGATATCCAGGTGAAGCTTCAGCACGTCGGTATGGTGGCTGGTCGCAAGATCATCAAGGTTGAGGTCAGCAATACGGAGACAGAGGAGAAGGTTCTTCTCGGCGAAGCCGAGGTTGAACAGCCAGTGACTGCTTACGTTTTCACTGGCCAGGGTTCACAGGAACAGGGCATGGGAATGGAGCTGTATGCTAGCAGCCCTGTGGCCAAGAAGGTCTGGGACCGCGCTGACAAGTATCTCCTCGATAATTATGGTTTCTCTATCACCAATATTGTCAAGAACAACCCCAAAGAGCTCACCATTCACTTTGGTGGCCCTCGGGGCAAGGCTATCCGCCAGAACTACATGGCCATGACCTTCGAAACTGTTGCCGCTGACGGGTCTATCAAATCCGAGCGCATTTTCAAGGAGATTAACGAAAGCACCACCTCATACACATACCGCTCACCCACTGGCCTGCTCTCGGCAACACAGTTCACTCAGCCTGCCCTTACACTGATGGAGAAGGTCAGTTTCGAGGACATGAAGTCCAAGGGTTTGGTTCCCCGCGACAGCACCTTTGCAGGTCACTCACTGGGTGAGTATTCTGCTCTTGCTGCGTTGGCTGACGTCATGCCCATCGAGTCCCTGGTGTCTGTCGTCTTCTATCGTGGCTTGACCATGCAAGTCGCGGTCGAGCGTGACGCTGCTGGTCGATCTAACTACTCCATGTGTGCCGTGAACCCCAGCCGTATCTCCAAGACGTTCAATGAGGAAGCTCTTCAGTTTGTCGTCAACAGCATCGCGGAGGCGACTGGTTGGTTGCTGGAGATTGTCAACTACAACATTGCCAACATGCAATACGTGTGTGCTGGTGATCTGCGCGCACTGGACACACTTGCTGGAGTGACCAACTTCCTCAAGAAGCAACAGATTGATATCGAGGAAATGCGAAGCAACATTGAGGAAGCCAAGGAGGCCTTACGAGAGATGATCCGGGGCTGCGCCGAGGCCACATTGAAGAAGCCTCTGCCACTCGAGCTCGAGCGTGGTTTCGCCACTGTTCCCCTTCGTGGTATCGACGTGCCTTTCCACTCAACTTTCCTGCGGTCCGGTGTCAAGCCCTTCCGATCATTCCTGCTCAAGAAGATCAACAAGACGACCATCGATCCTTCCAAGCTTGTTGGAAAGTACATTCCCAACGTCACTGCCAAACCATTCGAGCTGACCAAGGAGTACTTTGAGGACGTGTATAGGCTGACTAACTCGCCCAAGATTGGAGCAGTCTTGGCCAACTGGGACAAGTACACGCAGGAAGAGGATGGCAAGGCCGCTGTTAGTGAGAGCTCGTCCAGCGTGGGCTATGATGGACCAGGAGCTGCTGCATAAGCAGACAGCGGCGAAGATGCACAACGCGAACAAGAAATGAAAACTCACATATACACATTTTACGACTCAAGGCACAACGCATATTATTACTGTAGATTTTAGAAGAAGCCATTTGAGGCAGGACTCTCGCATCTTTATTTTGGCAGCGACTGACAGGGATGGCATCGGTTTGTCAATAAAGTCATGGAGATGAAGGTTGTTTGAATTAACGTCATGTAGTGTTTTCGCCGAGCTTTCATGGGTTCTTTGTTTTTTCCGGTCATTAGCAGAGAGGGATGGATTCTCCAATGGTAAATAGACATGCTTATGCATCATAATATATATCTTGCACAATTTATGGGGGTTGACTCTGCTAATTTGGCCATCGTGGTGATGGACTTTTCGACGAGCGTCGGTGCATTGCAGCTGTTAGACAATTAAAGCATGGTGCATGGTGACGAGAGAAGTGGGGAATGCAACTAATAAATTACCATGCTAACCGAAAGAAAATAAATACATGAATGAAATTCGGCTGCCGGCGACGACCGAATCGGGCCACGCCCGCCCCCCTCCCCTACGAAAGTGGGGCGCCGCTCCAAGACATGCATGCCATGGCATTTCTCGTTGATCTTCGTCGTAGTACAACTCGTACGCCTTCGTCTGCTTGTATCTGCTGTACGTCCTTGCATAGTGCTGCATGCTGTGCCGAAACCTGGTCCCCGGCGTCATCTAGAATCGTAATTCACGGTTCCACCTCGAGGGCATCTGGCACACAAGCCACGTGGTCAGGTGCTACCTTATAAAAGACCGTTCGTCACGAACCGGCCGTGTGGCTCTCTTCCTTCTTCCTTCTTGGATGCTTTCCTGTCAAAAGGGACAAACGAACAAACACGCTCGCACATGGGACCATTTCATTGCATAGGAAGCGATGGTCCTTACGATACCTGCGGGGGAACGGAAAAGGTTCCAGGTCCTTTTGGGTACTTTCGTTCACAGCAAATCTCGCGCTGAGCTGGACTATCTGCACAATGCGGCGGTTGCGGTGGACGACCAAGGACGGATTTCTGCTGTGGTGAGAGATGGTGAGAGCATCAGTGCGGCGAGGCAAGAGGCGATGAGACAGACGGGGTGGAAGGCGGAGGAGATTGACTTTGTGCAGTGTGGAGGGGGACAGTTTTTCTTTCCAGGATTTATTGGTATGCTTTTCTTCTATTGTTCTGTGTCTCTTGTGTCGGTGATTCATACCATTCATTTGTCCGACGTTACACAGAGCATTCGGTGAAGATGAGATGGATCTTTTGTCGACAACTGGTGACTGGCTGGCTGGCTGACTGACTGGCTGACCAACTTGAGCTATACCAGACACACATGTCCACGCCTCTCAGTATCCCAACGTGGGCATATTTGGTAAATCGACTCTGCTGGACTGGCTGGAGAAATACACCTTTCCCCTAGAGTCCAGCCTATCCGACCTTGCCAAAGCAAAAAAGGTCTACACGGCTTGCATCCGGAGAACTCTCGCCCACGGCACGACCACCGCCACATACTACGCTACTATTGATGTGCCTGCCACGAATCTCCTTGCTGATCTGTGCCTCTCCATCGGACAGCGCGCCTTTGTAGGAAGAGTCTGCATGGACAGAGAGGGACTGTGTCCGGACCACTACAGAGATGAATCGCCCGAGGCTTCTCTGCGTGCGACCCGGGAAAGCATTGCGCACATTGACAAGATTGATCCTGGCTATCGATTGGTATCGCCCATTCTGACACCCAGGTTCGCGCCAGCTTGCTCGAATGACACTATGGACGAGCTCGCCGGCCTCCAGAAGAACAGCGACCTCCCTGTGCAGACACACATGTCAGAAAACAAAGGCGAGGTCGAGCTTGTCAAGAGCATGTTCCCCGAAGCCGCGTCGTATGCCGCCGTCTACGATGACCACGGACTGCTCACTCCCAAGACCGTGCTCGCTCACGCAGTGCATCTGACGGAGGACGAGGGAAGCCTCATCTCCCGGAAACAGTCCAAGATCTCACACTGCCCATGCAGCAACTCGTCTCTGACCAGCGGCGAGGCCCGTGTTCGATGGATGTGGGAGAAGGGCATCAACGTGGGCTTGGGGACAGACATGAGCGGCGGGTACTCACCCTCCATGCTCGAGGCCGCCCGGCAGGCTACGCTGGTAAGCCGCCACCTTGCCATGCAAGAGGACGACGAGGCATATCGCGAAAAGTGCAAGTTGACCGTGGAGGAGGCGCTGTATCTGGCCACCAGGGGCGGGGCGCTCTGCCTGGGCATCAGCGACAAGGTGGGCGGGTTCGAGGTCGGCAAGCAGCTGGACGCTCAGATGATCGGCCTGGGCGCTGTCGGGGACGACGGCCTGAGAGCAGGCGAGGATGGCAATGGCTGGGTCGACGCGGGCAATGTCGATGTGTTTGGCTGGGAGACGTGGGAGCAGAGGATTGCGAAGTGGCTGTACAATGGTGATGACCGGAACACGAAGAAGATCTGGGTCGATGGGCGCTTGGTTCACTCCAGACGGTGAGAAACGACGACTGCTGATGCTGAGGCCTCGGTTGTTTTTCAAGTCGTGCATATCAGGGCATCTGGGACGAATATCGTGCCATAGAAGTAAGTTGGGGGTATGGTCCAGTCGATAGATGAAATGAACAACGATGACTGGAAGATAAATACATGCTCGTGTGTCGTTTGAGCCTCTGGGTCTGGTGCAGATAATGCGCCTTCCATCCGCCGTGATCAATTCAATTCGCTCAACCGGCATCAGGTTAGACACGCCACGCCTGGATCCATGTGTTTCATAACGAGCGTCGTATCATTACTTCGTAAAACTAACCATGGTGCTTAGAAAAGCTACTCCTTAAGTAAAATAGCGCAGAATCCTCCGAGAAGCCCTTCAACTTTGAGCCATGATCCATGCACATTGTTCTTTAATAATTTGACATGTCGTTTCGAACCTCGCTGCCCCTGTTCAACGCGCGCTCGCTTACTTTGTCTTCCAAGCATATCAAAACTCCACAAAAAAAAAAAAAAAAAAAAAAAAAAAA
>KQ061718.1:203591-302037 GCA_001008035.1 Atkinsonella texensis | reverse complement strand
CCTTAGTATTGCCCTACTGTTACCTCAGTCTTATTATGGGTACTACATTCCTCCGCCTTAGCTCTATCGCGGGCCTGTGACGCGACCTCTCTAGGTCCTGTCTAGGACCTAGTCTCCTCCTTTCCTTGACCCAGCTTGGGCCAAAGCCCAAGCCCGTGACAACTATAAAAGAAAAGAGGCTAATAATTAATATTATAGCCTTATAACAATTATATAAGTAGCGTAAGATCTATAAGGTCTGCTAGATTAATAGAAAAGATAATATCACTAATGTAATAATAAAGGCATTACTAAACTAATACCTTAAAGGCTTTATTGATAGTAATAAAGCTATTATTAGGGTAGAAGGATAGGTTAAGAGACCTATAAGTGTAGATTAGGAAGACCTAATGCGTTAAGTTAAAGACTATAGCTTCTAATAGTATAGTCCTTTTTGCGGCTAATTAGAGGCCTCTGTTTTCTTCTAATTAGTTGCTTTTTTCCCCTTATAAATTCCTCTTCTAGTTATATTAGATTAGAGTGCTTTTTAGAGCACTATTAACGGCAGCTTGCAACACAATAAAAAGAGAAGCTGCTAGTGTTAGAATTAGGCACAATTACGCCTACAAGCTGCATGCTGATTGGTCTAACCTCCTATTATAATTATAGGGCGATGTGTGCCTTAGGCACACAATAACAAAGGCCACGCATTATGTACCTTCTTACAACATCACAGGCGGCTTCCTTTCCTAGCGAGTAATCAGTAATCAATTGCATCATCTTTTCCCCGTACGCACTAGTGCATACAACGTTCCCTTGGTCCTCCCAACAGAAACAAACTCACTTGCCGTGCCGTGCGTGTCCTTCCCTGCGCGTGGCTGCTGCCCCTCCACCGATAATAAAACGGCGATAAGCATTTTCCATTTCTGTCGTGCCTCACCGCATTTCGTTTCGAAACGCTTCGTTTCCATTCCCCCAGCCCAAGAAGCAACAGCCTCACAATGGCGGGCCCGGTAAGTCCACCGTCGGACCTTCACACGTCCCGAAGACTCCCCCATTCAATTTCAAGGCCGGTCGACCGGGCACACAAAACGAAACTGACCCTGCGCATCGGGACATAGCAGGCCATCGTTCCCACGCTCGACACCGTACGGTCCGTCATTGCCAAGCCTCACACCGGCCCGGGCAAGAAGCCGACTCTCGTGCCCATATACCGCCAGATCTCCTCCGACCTCATCACCCCGTGCGCCGCGTACCTCAAGGTCTCCGCCGCCTCCTCGTCAGAGTACTCGTTCCTCTTCGAGTCGGCCGCCACCGAGCAGGTAGGCCGGTACAGCTTCGTCGGCGCCGGGCCTCGCAAGACCCTCGCCACCGGGCCCGGGTACGGACCCGAGGCTGATCCTCTGCCTGCGCTGGAGGAGGAGCTGGCGCGCCATGTCGTCGCTCATGTGCCGGGCCTGCAGTTGCCTCCGCTCACGGGCGGCGCCATAGGATACGTCGGCTACGACTGCGTGCGGTATTTCGAGCCCAAGACGGCGCGGCCCATGAGGGACGTGCTGCAGATACCGGAATCGCTCTTTATGCTTTTTGACACGATTGTTGCCTTTGATCGGTTCTACGGCATCATCAAGGTCGTGAGCTACGTTGCTGTTCCTGAGGACGGCACGACGGCCGGCCTGCGGCCTGCGTACGAGAGGGCCAGTTCCACCATCAACCGCCTCGTCGACGTGCTCAACTCCACCGACATCAAGCTGCCGGCTCAGGGCCCCATCCAGCTCGGGCAGGAGGCAGTCTCCAATATAGGCCAGAAGGGCTACGAGGCCCACGTCACCAGGCTGAAGAAGCACATCGTCAAGGGCGACATCTTCCAGTGCGTGCCCTCGCAGCGCTTCGCCAGACCGACGAGCCTCCACCCCTTCAACATCTACAGACACCTCCGGACGGTCAACCCGTCCCCGTACCTCTTCTACATCGACTGCAAGGACTTCCAGATCGTCGGCGCATCGCCCGAGCTGCTCGTCAAGTCCGAGGCCGGCCGCGTCATCACGCACCCCATCGCCGGCACAGTCAAGCGCGGGCGGACGAGCGACGAGGACCAGCGGCTAGCCGACGAGCTGAGCGGCTCGCTCAAGGACCGCGCCGAGCACGTCATGCTCGTCGACCTCGCCCGCAACGACATCAACCGCGTGAGCGACCCCTTCACCGTCCGCGTGGACCGCCTCATGGTGGTCGAGAAGTTCAGCCACGTCCAGCACCTCGTTTCCCAGGTGTCGGGCGTGCTGAGACCGGGCAAGACCCGTTTCGATGCCTTCCGCTCCGTTTTCCCCGCCGGAACTGTGTCGGGCACGCCCAAGGTGCGCGCCATCGGGCTGATTGCCGAGCTCGAGCGCGAGAAGAGGGGCGTTTACGCCGGTGCCGTCGGCTACTTTGGGTACGGGAGCGAGGGCGAGAACGGGGAGCTTGTCGAGGGGGCTATGGACACGTGCATTGCGTTGCGGACCATGATGGTTAAGAATGGGGTCGTGTACTTGCAGGCAGGTTCGTATACCATATTTACTATTTTTTTTCTCCCTTTTTCTCTTTGTTCTTTGTTCTTGTCAGGAAAATCATGAGTGTCTGTTGCTGACTTGATTCGTCGGGATAGGTGGTGGTATCGTCTTTGACTCGGATGAGTACGATGAGTGGATGGAGACCATCAACAAACTTGGTGCCAATATGTCGTGCATCAAGTCGGCCGAGGAGTTGTATCATCACCAGCAGCAGCAGAGTGCAAAGTCCAGTTAGACTTGGTCATATGATGGCAAATATTTGATAAAAATTTGATGAAATAAGAAAACTAGATTCTTATGGCACGTCCTGTGTGAGTTGAGCCGCACTGGCTTTCTCCTCGTGCTGCCTGTGGTGATCAAGCATGGTGAGGAGTCCATCTCGATACGTTGTCTAAGCCGTTCTGGGTTGATGTCAATGTATGATGGGGCGCAAATGCTGAATGATAACTCGCGCACAGCTAACTGTGCTACCTAGACGTAAACTCATAATGCCAATGCTGGAACAACACACACAAATCATGCCGCTGTACATGCTAAACATCCTTGAACACACGTAACAAAAACGCAAACAACACCCCGATCCTATGCTTTCCCTTTTCATTCGTTGACCCGTGATTCATTGACCTGATATGATAACGCTGCAGCTCTATGCGCCGCACTCCATTGCATTTTGTGTAATGCCTGTAATGTCGCTCTTCCCAGCAAGTTCTGAGATGGGCATATCTCTCTTGCGCTGCTCTGCACCGTTGGGAGCAGTGGGTGTTTTGGCTTCTGCTTCTGCTTCTGCGTCCGAGGGCACAGAGAGGCATCGCCTTCGGTGCTCATCCGACGACATGGTGCTGCACGTGCCGGACATGTCTAGCTCGGTGACTGAGCTTGGGCTCTCGATGCTGGGCGTGGGTAGCTCTTCGTATTCCGTGGCGTTGGGCGGCTCCGTCTCGATGGCTAGAGAGTGCTGCTGGCGTGTCTTCGCCTTCCTTGCCGTTTGGGAGCGCAGGGCGGCGATGGCGCCACCGACATCCTCATCGTCTTCTTCCTGTCCGATTGTCCAGACCCAACGGCGCTTCTTCTCTTGTCGTTTTCGCTTACGGTGGGTAGATGATGGGCTGGGTGAAACGGGCGACCCGGCACCGAGCCCGGCCATCCTGCGTCTCATATCCTCCAAAGGTCCTGGTGTTTGGCCGCCGTCCTGGATCTCGTTGGCTGTAAAGGCCAAAGCCATGTCTGTGACTGTCTGGGACTCGTTGGCGGCGAGTGCATCGGAAGGGGACAGCGGCGAGCCATCCTCGGCTAACAGGTCATTGTGAGACCTTGTATATTTGAACGTTGTGATCTCCTGCTCCAACGGGCTATCGTATTTCACCTTCTTCGCTGTCTTTTCCTGAAGTTGGAGTGATAGACGTCTTGTCAAGGGAAGGGGGATAGCTGTTCTTGGAGGCAAAGGGGAATTTCGAAGGATGCTGTGAAGACTCCGAGGATGAGTATAGGGCATATGATTGGGACGGCTCGTGAACGGAGAGGGCCCTTGACGCCGACGCGGTGCACGATCGTCTACCGGCGGGCAGACGGACCGACTATTGATAGGCGACGATGTATCCGCGGATGAGGATGTGAAGACTATGGATGAGTCTTCAACTGCTCCAGCTGGCATTGGCGGCGTGGCAGTCATTGTGCTTGGATACACAGGGTTCATCTGCTGTGGTGAGATGGACTGGGCGGTCACAGGCGTCTCTGAATATGTCGGAACCAAAGGCGTCATAATCCGAGGCTTCAAATTGGCTTTCTTGACGGGCGGTTGTAGACTGAAATCTGAAAGGGAAAGGGTATTGATGGCAGTGAGGGGGGTTTCGGACTGCAGAACGGCAGATGAGCGTTCAATAGCAGTGAGGTATATATTGGACATGGTGTTGAAGGTTGTTGGATCACTGGGATTGACGGGCTGACCCCTCAAGCCCTTTGATGGTGGATTGCATGCTGTCTTGATCTGTAATGAGAGTCGCGGCCTTTTCGGCCTATTTACATTTTGCGCTGAAGCCATACTTGGCGACAAGATGCAGGAGAGAACTAGGCTGAATGTAAGGGAGCAATTGTCGAGTCGGCTTCAATAATGGATGATGATCTGCATACGAGCGATCAAGGCGACAGTGCAACTTGCAGGCCACAAGTTACCAGCATCCTGGGCCGTAAGAGGATAGTGACCGAAAAAGAGAAAGGAGAAACATTCGAAGAAGCAACGAATGCAAGACACTGGACGCGGGATGGATATATACAGCATCAGTTGCGGCCGGCGGGTATGAACAAACCCAGCCCAATCTGGGCGGTCGATGCTCGCAGGGTCTTAGACGCGAGCATTATAGTCGCTCCCGGTTCTCAAAAACCATATGAAATCGAAAGAAGCTGATGTGGTTTAAGCGCCTGACCCCTGCATGAGGCGCGAGATAGTCAGGCTGGTTCGCCAATCATACAGGAATGGTCTCGGGGACCTCAGGGATGTTGCCTGTCAAGGGCTTGCAGGCGGGGTAAGATATCGTGCAATACCTACATAACTGGCTTGCAGAGTCTGATAAGACACCCATGTATGTACATAATCATTAGCAGAAGCGGCCGCTGGATTCGCAAGGCAAGGCGTCGTTCGTCCCCCGACCACGAATTGACGATGAAATAGTGGGCATGTCCTGACTGACGAGGATGATTAGCTCCAAAACCCCCCCCGACATCATCCGTAGCAGGATCTATACATAACATGACTGTCGGTAGCCGCGACAAGAGGTTCCTGGCATCGGACAATTGCGTCTTCTAGTGCTCTATGGGGTGGGATAGCAGGCGTTGAATCCGTCTGTGGCCATCGCCTTTCTCTTGCTGTCAACAAGGCTTTCAGCGGGATGCTTGCGAGACCTCGGAGTCATATTGCTTCTCTCTACTTTTGGCCGAATGCATGCGCCCCAGCACCCTTCGGTGGGATTCGAACGCGTTAACCACCAGCTTCTCCTACTTCCACAATGAGCTGGCCCATCAGTTTCGTGAGCACCACGCACATGACGACAGCTATGGTTCGCTGGGATCGAGAATCCTCATTCTGGGCTCCGCGTTGAGCGCAAAATGACAAATGACCGGGTCTCAACGTGGCTGGCGCGCGCGGCTAAGGCTAATTCCTTTGGACCATGCATGGTAGTCTCATCTTGCGACGGCTGCAACAGGTTCATTCAGATAACTGCGCTTCGCGCGGATTGACCGACGGTTGGCTCGTGGCACAGGAGAATCGCTAAAAGAGCAGTTCAGGTCGCCGATTATAAGCCAATATTTCTTTGTTTGAGTGATCCAAAGGGAAAAGCGCTGATGCCATTCGCGTTGTCCTATTTCCGCTACTTTCGGTTTTGTGGAAAACTTGCATTCCGGCCTATCATCATGTCCCAATACTCCAAGCTTCCCATTGCGACTATATGCGATGCCGTGATATATCGAAACAATCTCGCATGGTTTTCTCATAGAGCTGCAGTCGGTCTTCGAAGAAACAGTTGTCTGTCGAGGGATTGTTGGGGCCACGAGCTATCCTGGGCTCCTGCTCCTGGACTCCTGCGCTCTCTCTACTCTCCCTCTCCACCATTGATTGTCATTCTTTGTCAGCCGCAACCCTTGACCTCGCTGTTCACGCATCCAGGTCTCATCTGATCTTCATAACCATCCTCGTCCATGCCCATGCCTATGTGCGCTGTTGTTCCGAATGAGGCATGATTTCTAGCCACCGGGAGGAACTGATTGCTGCTCTTATGGATAAACAAGCGAAACGTGCACCCAAACCGAAACACGAATCCGTCATTCTCCAGTTTGTGCGTTTCTAGCCTCATGCTCGCGCTCATTGCGCATGCTTGCTTGTGCACCGTGACCGTCGCTCCGTCGCTCCCGTCGCTGACCGATACTTATTCAGGACTATGATTGCTTCTACGCGCAAGTCTTTGAGAATAGAGACCCCACCCTCAAGACTAAGCCTTTGGGCGTCAAACAAAAGAACATTCTCGCGACGTGTAACTACAACGCCCGCCGCCATGGGGCAGCGAAGCTCATGCTTATCTCCGAGGCCAGGAAACTATGCAAGGACTTGGTCCTTGTCGACGGTGAGGACCTCACCCCTTTTCGGGACATAAGCAAACTTCTGTTCAATTTTCTTCGCTCGTTTTCGTGGAATGGCAAAGCCGAACGGCTAGGTTTGGACGAGGTCTTCATGGGTAAGCCGGCAAAGACACCCTATTCTGACCTTAACGCTGCTGGCTGCTTCTCACACACGTTGCAGATGTCACAGACATCGTAGACTATAACATTGAGTGCCTGAATACCAACTCTTTATCGGCATCTTTCTTTTCCTTGTCCAAAACAGATCCAGAGGCTGGCTTCCTGTGTGATTTGACAAATGTCGCTGGTTGCATTCAAGGGCCTGTCCTAGCTGAGGCACCTCTGGACAACAAGACGTACTTGAGGCTATTATTGGCATCTCATCTCGCACAGTATCTCCGACTTAAGGCTGAAACCGATTTTGGTTATACGTCCACTTGCGGTATATCAACAAACAAGTTGTTGAGTAAACTCGTCGGTGCGCGAAACAAGCCTCGAAACCAGACCACGCTTTTGGCGCTCAGCGATGACGATATTTACGCCTTCGTGGATGCACACAAGACAAGACAGGTTCCCGGAATAGGTTCCAAGATTGCTCTGAAATTGGAGTCGTATGTCCTTGGTGAGCAAGTCGAGCTAGACTCGCAATTCACTTCCAGGTTGTTTGTGAAGCAAGTCCGTTCGCATCCCGCCATGTCACCCGCTTTGTTGGAAACGCTTCTAGCAGGACCAGGGGCTGAAAAGGGAATAGGTGCGAAGGTATGGGGTCTCCTGCATGGATTCGATCCCACAGAAGTCAAGATATCAAGCAAAATTCCCTCGCAGATAAGCATAGAAGACACTTTCAAGGGTCTCGAAACTGTATCCCAGATCACAGAGGAATTGCATAAACTGTCGTGTTCGCTGATTCGACGAATGAGGATCGATCTCCTCGAGTCGGATCAACATGCGGACATGCCGGCAACACAAAGATGGATTGCTCGACCGAAAACTATAAGGCTAACTGTTCGGTCCTGGCCGACGCGTCACGGTAGCAATGCAGCCCAGAACTTCAGCCGCGTGTCACGATCCGGACCGTTACCGAGCTTTGCGTTTGACTTCATTGGTGACATAGATGCGCTAGCACAGCAGCTGGTCGCAGATTCGCTACTGCCTCTTCTTCGACGTTTTCACGTAGACAAAGGGAGTAGGTGGAACTTGCAGTTGATCAACATCTGTGTAGCAAACATGGTGGCGAGTGCGGCGGATGACCGAGATGGCGCTGGGCGCAATATCTCGACAATGTTCAAGAACCAAGATGAGGTGCTTCGACCGTTCCGAATCGATCCGGCTCTAGAACACGGTAAGGACACGGCTGCGCACAGAATTTCCACGGATGATTCTCGAATGAATGCGGACTGGGATGACGATGTGGACCGTTCCGCCTGCCCAACGTGTGGCCATTCGCTACCCTCTTTTGCCATGGCGGCGCACCAACGATACCATGAAATGGGAGAATGACTGTGTTCTTTAAAATAAGGCGCCGTTAATTTTGCGATTTCTTTGTTCCCAAAGACATATGGGCTTTGCGTTTCCAAACACCAGCTTGCATGTTTGCTCGAGTAGCACGAGCTGCAAGCACATCGAGTAATCTATCTGCAAATTCCGTGGAGCATTTTCCCACCCACACCGATCATGAGAAAAATAGTCTTTCTTTTCATTCATTGGCGAGCCAAAGTTGAACGAGTTTCAATCTGCTAAGAGACAGCTGCACTATTCGTGGTCGTTGTCGTCGACATTTCCAGCACCTCACACTGCTTCGGTCATGGCTGATGGACTTGACCGCGTCAAAGTACGGTGCCATACCACAGACGTCTCGCCCCAAGTTGGGCCAAGCTTGATAAATTCATCTAGCAGGACTTGATCAGTAGAGGAGCTCGGCGGCGACAATTAGACGGCCTGTCGGCTCAATACTCAATAGTGCTCAAGGGGTGATGCGAAGCTGGGTTCGTGCTTCGTGCTCTGTAGCAGTATATGGCACACGCGGACGGCTAGGGGAATTCCGATGCATGATGAGGCCTTTCTAGAGCGAATATGAAAATTGAAGAGCTCTTTGTATCTCCAGACTACCAACCAGAGCCGTCTGCGTGTCAGGTGTTTTGTCGTCACTCTTCAAGTCTGTTAACAGGGGGAAGAGGAAGGCGCTCGCTCCATGAGTGAACATGGAAGGGAGTTTGTCACACGATTCACTCCCTCTGCGTTCCCGCAAGTTGAGTAGCACCACCCATGCAGCTGCCTCTGGGGCCGCCATGTGCTTGACACTTGACAATTGACGCCTGCTCTTGCCAATTGCCAGCTGCCAGCCGCCAGCTGTCAGGAGTGACGTTGGTAATCGGAGCCGATGGCTCTTTCTCCGTGTGGAGTCTGGTTGTGAGCTGGTACTGAACAAAAGGTAGGAGCCGAGTTTTAAAAAGCGAACTGGTCTTTTTCCTTCTCCGGCCTCGGGATGTCTCGTCTATCACCTTTTCTTTTGTTTGCAGCAAATGGAACTCTGTTCAAATTTTCCTCTTTCCGATTCATGTCTCGCGCGTTTTGACATATTGTCAAGAGGTAGTGGACTGGCGGTCTTGGAAGTCACGGTTTGCGGTATGATAGAGCATTCCTCTTCATGACATCCTGTCGTTTCGATATCCGATTCAAGGAAGACAGCCTCCAAGTCGAAAGCCCTCTGTTCCATCCATCTGCAGGATGGGGCGAGGTTCAAGAGGAAGCGGCCATCAGACAGCGCGGCGGCCTGTTGACTTGACAGGCATCATATCTCTTGCAGAGAAAAATGATCTCATTACGCTGGCAAATGCCATCACCGAGAACATGCACAGAAATATAAGCAACATGTTTGACTCGCCGCCGGTTCGTCCGCTTCATGGAGAAGCAGGGCATATTCATTGGCTCTCACTTCCTCTTCTCCAGCGAAAGGAGAGCAACAAGGAGAACATATCAGCCTTGGACACGGTCCATGGGAACGACTCAGGGCCATGTTCGAAAACATACGAAAAAACGCATCAGATCATCGAAAAGGAGGAGAACGAGGCTCTGACTCCCCAGCTCAGTGAACTGAAAAAGGAAGCGCTTGCATACTTCAGAAAGTGGCAGGGCAACGTCCTTCAGCGCCTTCGGGAAATAAATGTCAACGAGTCACCTCCATCCGACTCTGGCTCTCGAGGAGCACGGGGTCGCGGCGTTCGAGGATCTTGTCGTGCTGGGAGTCGTGGGCGTGGTGGAAGAGGCGCCGCCATCGCCTCAACTCTTGCTACAGGTAAGATGTTGATCCGCCTCATTGTCTCGGATTGCATATCACAAAGCAGGCCGTACGTGCTACTTCGTTGTCTAGGACTTTGTGCTGACCAGAACAAGGACCACCGCGAGCACCGACAAATCATGTTGATCCTGAACTAGCTGCGCGTTATCCACCGATTCCGAATACTCTATGGACTCTTCAAATGGAAAGACGAAAGCTCTTTCTACACATTGTGCTACTTGTCCTGATATCGCTGCAAGAATATAACGCGAACTCACGGATACTCTTAGTGTCCACTGCGTCATCGCTAAACCTCCCATACAAAGTTTACCAACTGGACGAAAACCGCCTGGCACAGGGGCTGGTCAACGCAGCTCTTGAAACGACGCCAGAAGACGAAGTAGCCAAGTCGGAGGAGACGAAGCCAGCGAAGAAATGGAAGCTTGGCTTTGGTGGCGCATCAGGATCATCTACTCCCATCAGTCTTGCATCACCGCTCAAGAATGCTGGCATTGGAACGTCTCAGGGAGGCCGTGGGATGACATATGCAGCTGCAGCAGGTTTGCTAGGTGTCATGGCCGAAAATGGCTTGTTAATAGGATCGCTATTCGGCATGAATCCTACCAGACCACTGAGCAAAATGCTGGAGACATTCGTAAGAGAGGTCCAGGATTTTGCTTTCATCCGGCTGTGCAACAGAATTCATTACGAATATGCTGATCCCAGAGAGTCGCCGGTAGAGGATCGCAGACTTCGTGTCATCATCGCCATGAGTGGATGTCTCTTGAATCCCGACGACGATGTCAAACCTTGGCGCAACCTCAGCAGTCAGACAGAAGTATATGCGATTCGTTGGGAGACCTCTGCACTCATAAATTTGGGAAACGCGCTGGAAACAGTTATCAAGAGCACAGCCTGGGGGAGCGCTAGGCGAGACATTGAGGCTAAGACAAGTACGTAGAACCCTTGCTCGGGGCGGACATGAGAATCAACCACAGCTGATATAAAATACAGTATTTCGGAGCCTGATGAACTCAACATGGCCAGAACCACTTCTGAGAATAAGCAAAATAATTGATAATCCATGGAGTGTAGGCATGGTGCGCGCAGAAAAGGCTGGTGCCGTTCTTGCCGACTCGCTAATAAGACAAAGGTTCCAGGGAGAACGCCCAGTGTCACTGATTGGATTCAGTCTTGCCGCACGAGCAATCTATGCCTGCCTCATGGTCTTGGCTGAACGACGTCAGTTTGGTATAGTAGACTCGGTCATTATGGTTGGAACACCAGCTCCATCCGAGAGTCGTGTGTGGTTGACGCTGAAAAGCGTCGTGTCTGGTCGATTGATTAATGTTTACTCCGAGAGCGATTACATTCTGGGCTTTCTTTATCGAACATCCAATATACAATTTGGCATTGCTGGCTTGCAGGAAATCCAAGGTGCTGACGGGGTGGAGAACCACTGCGTCAGCACGCTGCCTAGAGGGCATCTGAGCTATCCGTCCATGATCGGGACAATACTGAGGGATATTGGATGGGAAGATCTTGACATCCAGGCTGTTCGGACAGAAAGCGGGCGACCATTGACCCAGCTCGGCAAGAAGAACAAGAAGGGCCAAGAAAACCCAAGGCCATGATGGTGGGTCGTTGCTTTGGCGTGGTGTTGTCTCTGTAGGGAAATCAAAACATATTGCTTCGGTTGCATATATCCTTTGTTGCGGAGTCGAAGTGGCATTCCTTATGTGCAGAGCGTTTTTTATTCCTCATGTGCTGCGGCGGCAAAGATTGCTTGTACGTTGAACTTGGCACAAACGTTCGAGTAGCTTTTAAAGATTTTTTCCGTCCCATAGCCAGACGGCCTAGTAGCTATGAGATGATGCTGTGCTCCAAAAAAATCCTGTCAGTCAAGACGACTTATTTAATTGCTCTCCTTTATTTTTTTCTTTTTTCACCCCCAGTCATGTTATTTGGGCCTCGCATCAAACGTACCGCATCAAATCTACGTCCCTCGCCACGATGGCATTTCAAATGTTTATCCAAAGCTCAATCGAATTACTCCCTTTAACCAACCGATTGTATTTCTGTTTATCCACGTTGGTTACTTGAATAACCCCGTTCCCGTCACCCATTTTGGTTTTCTTTCAAGAGAAAAAAAAATTTAACCACCTACAATTCCCTAGAGTACAGTGCAAATTCTTTTGGTCCCAAAGAAATGAGGGAAAAAAAAATAGACGGATATAGTACAGTGATGATACCATGTTGATACAGGGATGGGATGGGGATGTATGTATGTATGCAGCTCGCTATGAAGGAGGGGTGGTGCCCAGCATGCTCGGAACCTGCTTCCTCATAAAGGCCCTGGGCCCGCGCTGCTCCATCCTCGGCACGCCTTGTATGGCGCGTGGTTCGCGCATCAGGCTCCTGTCGAGGCGGGAGGGGATGCGGGTTATGACGGAGCGGTACTCGCCTGGGAAGTTGCCCTTGGGGAGGGGCACGGAGGCGGTGCGCCAGATGTGGTCGGATGTGTCGGTGAGGTAGTTCGACTTGGGGCGGGAGGAGGGGGCCGCCATGAAGGACGGGACGCCGTGGCTCTGGCGGATGGTGGAGAGGCGGGAGAGGCCTGAGGTGAGGCCTGGGCGGCCGCGGGCTTTCTTGGCCGTGAGGACTTCGTCGAAGAGGCGGATTGTTGGGTCGTTGGCTGGGAGGGTTTCTCGGTCGTGGATGAATTCGTTGAAGGCTGTTTTCTGATGTTAGATACTGGATGGGTTGGATTGAGGGGGAAGGGGGAAGGTGAGGGTTAGGTTAGGTTAGGTTACCTTGGGTATCGCGCATCATGGTGGCGTATGCCTGTTGGTCGTAAGGTAGAGCCTTGATGAAGCCTTCCATGTCAAAGGCAAAGAGTTGTCCGTTGCTCTTTTGCTGCTTGTTTGGTCGGCCCAGGTGCTTGCGGTAATTGTATAGCAGGCTGGCGAGACAGCGCACAAAGGCCGCCCTCGCTCTGTCGGCATGGAAGGCTGCTGGGCAGACGAGCGAGACTTGGCCTAGGCAGCGGCCGTGAGCCATTGTCTTGCACGATGTGCATTCGTAGAAACCGTCGTCCTCGAACCGGTCATCGCAGATGGTGCACGCAGATAGGCTGTCCTTGGCGTTGAGGCTGAAGCAATGCCCTTCCACCCACACCGTGGTCTCTGTGTTGCAGACTGGCTGAATCTGCATGCTGGGCATGATGGTGGATGCAGCGAGGGTGGACTGGGCATAAGCTGACGGCGCATAGCCACCGCCAAAGGACGATTCAGACATGACGGAGAAGCCTGAGATGGACGAGTTCTGTTGATGCCCGTTGAGCAATGGCAAGCTCTGTTTTTGCACTGTCTGGAACTTATCCAGCCCAAACGACGAGCTGCGGCGGCCTTTCTCCTCGCCAAAGTGTCCTGAACGCTTCTCGCGCAAGGTCGCCGTCAGGGCAAATCCTGAGTCGCTTCTGGAAAGGGGCGTGGTAGGCATGGGGGGGAAGGTGGTAGATGCGGGAGACATGGACGATTGCGGGCTCGTCTTGGATGACTTGCTCGTTCCAGGTCGCTCAGACTTGCCGCTGTCTACGCAAGAAACCGTGAAGGCGTTGAACACGGGAGGCTGGCACTGGTCGGGTGGGTTTCTCTCTGCGAAGCTGGATGAGCTTTGTGTCACCCACTTACCCAGCGTAGCCGGCGACGCAGTGGGCGTGAAGACTGATCCATTCTCCGAAGAAAATGAGTCGTAGGGAAAGGACTCGATTGCATAAGGTGGGGGCCCAGTAGTGACGCCGAATCGCAGAGTATGAGGAGCGGCAAGCTGCAGCAGGGACATCAACTTGCGTCGATGCTGTCTGGGAAGTCGGTGAGGTTGCGATGTAGCGTCGATGGTATCCTTGTCCAAATCTACCAGGACATAATCGTCATCTGGCAGGTCGATCCGCTCATATCGACGCTCGACCCCGACAATGTAGGGACAGGGGGCCTCGAGAGCCGAGATCAGTCTCGCGGGGAGAACGGGTATGAAGATGCTTGCCCACTTCAAGGGATAGAGGAGGTTTACCAGAGAGTGGCAAGCCAAATGCAACATGCTTGTATGGGAGGAGAGGAAGATGATGCGCGATTCGGACATGGCGTATTCGAAGAGCGCAACAACGTTCTCGAGCGACAGGCATCTGAAGAGAGCGTACAGATCGATGGTCCTTGAACCGGGAAGCTCATTGGCACCTTCTTTGCGCGCATACAGTCGCAACTCTCGAACGCCAAGCTCAACTTGAGTTTTGGATCCCAGCGGGCTGAAGGCCTCTGTGCAAAGATTGACCACATACCGCTCGAGTGGCTGCCATCGGCCGACCCTGGGTGAGCTCGGAGGGATCCTCAAAACACCCCCGTCCGTCATTGGAACGATGATTGACCTGAGCCACTCTTTCCAGAAGCCCATGCACGCTGCATCTCTGCCCAGTACACCATATGCCCGTGGAATCCATAAGCCACTCTCGCCAGCTGTCAGTCCCTCAATCTTGGATGCCGCACCGTGCCGCAGTGGACGGAGCATGTCGGTCATCAAAGCAATCTTCTCCTCCACTGTGCTGATCTCATCTTCTAAGCGATCTCGGGCTGATGACCCGGATGGAATGGTAGGCAGCTTGGACAGGAGCTGTGACAGGTGTGATCGTTCACCAGCCAGCCGTACACCCAGACTGGCTGCTAGTTCTCTCTCTTCGTTCGACATGTGGTTTTGACGCCATCGCTCACACCTCAGCTCCACCTCTTCGGCTCGTTCTGCTGTCAAGGCTGTCCAAATGATGATAGTGATGCCGTAGAGCTTGGCGTTGTCCTCTCCGGTCATTGTGAAACCATGCCATGTCGATCGCGGTCGGTCATCCGAGGACACGATATGGATGTCATTTGGGAAAGCAAACATGGGGACATAATCGGGGAACCTCCCTCGCTTAGCTAGCTCGTCGGTTGCATCTTTAGGTGGGTATCGGTCCAACAGTACAGGCTCAAATCGTCTCTTCAAAGGATGCATATCTGGATCGGTGTTCAGAGGTTCAGGTGGGGGAATAACAGAGTTGTAGTTGCTCAGCCGTTTCGTTGTGCGAACAGAAGCTGCCGTGACCGAGTTAGTACATGGAAAGGCCAATAAAGTCGGATCGCGCAAAAAAAGGAGGGAAAAAAGGTTAACAAACCTGCTCTGCTCGATGCGCCTTGCCTAGATATCGTAGGACCCTTGCGCAAGCTATTCATTTCTCTAAAACTGATCTTGCGCCGTATACTCCCTTTGAGACTCCTGAGCGGGCTCATCCTTCCACTCGGTACGCCTTCGTCCGCACGAATCCTCTCGGCTCGAGGGTTCACCATTGGTGGCCGTGACTGAAGTCTGGCTCCCGCACTGAATGACAGGTCTTCGAGAAAATCTTCCCGCTCAGCGGCAAATTTCAGGAGCGCCTTATCAAAGTCAAAATCGGGCATTCCTCCGAGACCAAAAGTGTGCCCTGGAGGTTGCCCATCAGGAGCCCAAGTGCCGCCTGCTGCTGCACCGTTGGTAGCATTGCCATTGATGCCAGCTGGCTTGACAATTTTAATTGTTGTACTACTCCTGTTGCTCCGAGTGTTGTCGTCAAGCTCATCCAGGGTACTGTTTATGGAAAATCGGCCATCGAATGAGAGCTTGGATAGGCGATTCGCTGAATTTTGCCGTGAATGGCGCGCGGCTGCGGGCCTATAGCCATTGATAGCACCATTGTCGGGCTCTCCATCTTCGGCAATGATAAACTCAACGGGAAGATTATTCTTCGAGGGCAAGGGATCGTCGTAGGAAATCGACTCTACGCCGGCGATCCAGAAGTAGTCTGCCAAAGGAGTCGAAGAGCTCTCCATGACATGCCAATTCTGCTCGGTGACGAAGCACCGGCGTCGGAAATGGCGAGAGAATTTTTCAATGCTCTTCGCAATGAGGCCGTGCTGCTGGGGCGGACGTCCGTCCCGGCACACAAAGTTCGAGGTCCCTCTCTCGAGTATAGGAATCGAGTTGTTTGTCGGTTTGTGAAAGTTGTGTGCGAAAACGATGTCGTTGTTTTTGGTTTCTTTTCTTCTTCTTTCGCGTCAACGTATTAACATCTCAGGCTTCTTCCTTGGTGCGCCCGGAAGAGCAAACCGGCAATGATTCTGCAGCACTTCAGTCAGAGAGGGCTAGTGCTTGGAACAAGGTGGCTAGCCATCTTGGCGGCAGGTGGTAAGGGACTGGAGTGATTTCCAGGCTTTCGCTGGGCACGTACCAGCTACAGGTCAAAATCTCTGCCACAGTCCCCCAATTAGGGCCGATTGTTTTTTTCCTCCTGTGAATACCGGAGCTGCAATTCGCTCAGCTGAACGCGGCCCAGAATTGACGATAGGATGGTTAACTGCGAGGAATGTATGAGCGGATGGCAGTATTATGGAAACTGAGTTAGAAGCGGAAAGGCAGATAGATACCTTAGATAATGGGGGGGTGTGTTTCTTGTAGGTGGAGGGAGGGGACCTTGTTGCGATGGTCGGGGCCGTGTCTGGCTATTTGGCTGTTTGGCTGTTTGGCTGAGTGAGTGCTTGTGCTGCTGACGGCTGGCATGGCGTCCCTTGCTGGCTGATAGGCGGGACAGTGCGGGCGAGTGGATGCGTGCGTGGTAGCGTGGGTGCGTGGACGTCCACGTACGTACGGGGGGCGGATGGATGGATGGACTGGCACAAGCAAGCAGCAGTGCCTCCGTAATGTATGTACTCCGTAATGTACTCCGTAATGTACTCCGTAAAGTGGGTGTAGTCACAGACAAAGGTGCAAGCCAATAAAACTGCACGCTTTGCTTGACCAACTCGGTCAGGACCGTTATCAGGATCTCAATCGGGCACAGTTATTATGGAGGAAATGGGCTGATATTGGATGGAAGAATAAGACGGGCGACAAAAAGAAAGACCTTCCACACACATAGGTGCGTACGTACATGAAAGTAATAACACTAGGATGATGATGATGATGATAAATAATAATAGTAATAATAAAAATAAACATACCTAGGGAGGCAAGGATACATGCACGTACGCAGACGAGACGTTACTCCTTGCATCGTAGATGCAGCTCAAGGCGGGACCGAGGATGGACAGGAGCCAAGAGAGAAATGTCAAAAGCCAATTAGCAGAAATTGAGATTTTCCTCTGCTGATTTCTACAGATGTTACGGAGTGCGGAGAACACCAACCACTATTACAAGAGCTTGTCCATAATGACTTTCCTTTACCTCATTGGGACAAGCTAGTAGCAACGGCCAGTTTATTAATGGCCTGAGCACTGACTGCACCGTCATAGACAGAGGGAAAGAGGAAGGGGGGAAGGAGACGAACACTTGGTTCTAATTACGCTATAATTACGCTACAAGAGCAGGCCAGTCAGTCCACGGCCGAGGTGGATGTCGGACGTTCTTTCCGCGGCCATCACGCGGAGGCTCGCAACACGCAGGGTACCATTCAATGGCTCGGCGAGACTATTTCTGCCTGAAGTCAAGCTGCGAGAAAGGGAGAATTTGCAGGTAATAATGGACCTTGGCGAGTCCTTGACAAGTCCTCGACGAAATGGCTCACGATTCCGTCACCAAGTGCGAGGCCACGCCGCTACCCATGCCATGTTTGCATGCCACACATGCATCGCCAAGCTGACCTGCCAAGCCAGGAAGCCAGGCCGAGCTGCCCATCGCTGGCCGTTGCTTGTCGTTGCTCGTCGTCTTCACTCCAAACCCTTTCCCCTAAAAGAGCGTGTTCAAGTCAAGATGCTTCCCCGCGAGCCCATGAGCCCAGTCTCCTCCTCCACCGCCGTTCTCCACTCGTGGTGGCGACACTGACATCAAGTCGCCCAAAGGACGGAGAAGGACGGAGGGGCTTGCTAAAAAAGCAGTAGTTAGTTTGGGACTCGGTGCAGAGAACGATCTGGAATCTGCCCTGCCGAGCCCTCTGGCTGAGGGAACAACCCGGAAGCAAAACACAGGGCTTTCGATAAATTCGAGCACAAACCTGCTGTGCGTCAAGACCCCAACACAAAAAAGAGCACTTTGAGCGCCAAAGCAGGTATTATTCGGGGAAAGCCGTGTCATGGCTCTGCTTGCTTGACGAAGTCGTCATGTATCTAGTGTTTCAGTCTCAGGTCGCCAGCCCTGTCGTAGACGGAAGATGCACAGCTTCAACGGGGCGTGGCATGTGAGTTCTGGTGCACAGCGAGGGGCAATGGAGACGTGATGTCTGGAAACTGTCCGCTTGCCAGTCATTTTGCCGGTGCATACCGCTTCTCCACGAGCTCAGAACCCAGCAGAAGTGCAACCCCAAATGCATGCAAAGTCGGGCCCCGCTGGGTACACAATATGTTGTCGACCTCTTTGGCATCTCCTCAGGGACAGCCTGTTGAGACTGCCCATTGAATAAGCAAGCAAGCAATCAAACCTTGATACAATGGCATGGCTTCCTCGCTTCGGCCTTGGTAACCCAATCGCCACATACACGGTACATATGCGGTACGTACAACAAAAAGCAGATTATCAGAGAGCCTGGCCCGTCACGTCACGTCTTGTCTGCGTGTTGCAAAGTTGCCATCCACAACGCCACTTTGACGACGAAGAGAATCTCAGCACCCTTTCAAGGAGATGCTAATGAGATGATTCGGCCCAGTTGCCCCTGTTCTTGGGCACCCTTACTCCAGCGGGCGTGGCGGGCTTCCAGCTGCCGCATTAAATCAGATAGTGGCATGTGTGTGCGACATGCAAGATGATCCAAAAATGGCATGGCATTCATCACGGGGATTTGACTGGGTAGAATTCCCTGTCTCGTCGTACCTGGACCTGGCGGCAAGGGGCAGGCACTCGCAGCAAGTAAGTCGGCAGCCATCTTCTGCAGGAACTCGTCGCTTACTCGTCACGCAGCCGGAAACTAGGTGTATTCATAGGCTACCTAGCTATTGACGGAGCCCCAAGTCGGCTCCGGCACTGCTCTCATCCTAGCCCGAGGCCAGGAAGTTCCCAACCAGCAGGCAGAGCCGCCAAGAAAAAGGGGGGGAGGGGGGAGGGGGGTGCTTCCCTAGGAATGTTGCATGTTAATTATCGCAAATACAAGAACAAACTTCCGAGGGGTGCCACATACCAAAGTACAGTCTGGTGCTAGAATTCTCCCGCGTCATCGGTTAGGTCATCGGTTAGGCAGGAAAACACCATGTGCTTTCTCCTGGTACGTCGACGCAGGACTTGTAGCGGACTGGAGACCTTCCAAATATCATTCAATTTGCCGCGGGTGGGAAGGACGGGCAAATTCTAATTCTGCAAGGGGAACGGCGACAAAGCAAGGTTTGCCAGGGCAAGCATCCGGAAGCGCAAAGGTGGACAGAAACAAGCCCATTCAACGAGCACGCCTGGCCTGGCGCAATGGCGCCCAACTTGTGGTTGAAGGTCCGAGCCGAAACCTGGAAATAACCTTATGTCTTCAGGCTAGAACTTGTCGCGGCGCCTCAGCGCTCAAACTGTAAGCTTCCCTAATTCGCCTCTTTCCCTCTTTTTTTTTTTTTTTTTTTTTTTTTTTTTTTTTTTTCGCCTCACTTACGTCACCCTCCGTGCGTCTCAGGAGGTGACACGGCAGGACACATGGGCTCTCACCCGCAGAAGCCCCAGTGATTCCTCGCCTCGTGCGTGCCACCGGGTGACACGATGCCCGAGCTCCGAAGACGTCGGCATGTGCCGAGCCAACTACCAAGCTTCTTTTTTTTTTTTTTTAATCATCGTTCGCCTGCCCGGCCTCAGGGGGACTTTGGGTCCTAACCCCGGGTGCAGGAGCTTTGCGCTATTTTAAAATAAAAAAGGACCCGAAACGATGCGAGGGCACAGCATTGATTTGGTGTTGGGCGAGACAACTCGTTGGGTTTGTGGGCACTTGCGGTTTCCTGATTCCTTGTTGTGTCACCGTTGGTGTGCCGCATGAAACAATTTCCTCCGCAAGTCGTCGTTCAATGCCGAGGACGCGGGATGGCTATGTAACGGCATCTTCTAAGCATGCCTGAGCAAAACGTTCCGAACCACCTGTCTCCATCTTCCCATTCGTGACATGCCATATATTCCCCGGTCATGATGTAAATGTAGAAAAACGCCTATCCAAAACACACAAAGCAAGCTCATTATAATACAGAGAAAGAAGAAGAAGAAACCGAAACGAAACGAAACTGAAAAACTGAAAACAAAAGCGCTTTCAAACAACAGAACTCCATCTCACACCCTCGTGCCAAGCTTCCCAGTCGACAAAAACCCCCGATTCCCCATCCCGCCTCTCCAGCCAATGCCCAAAACACCAAACACGATCCTCCCATCCTGCACCTCGACACCACCGCTCCCTCCCTCCTCGCTCACCACGAAGCAGACCTGCTCCACCTCCCCCGGATGCAAGACCGGCCTCTCGCCCCCTCCCGCGGCCCAATTGCAATCCTGGCACGCCAACCCGCCGCTCACCTCCATGGCCACCCTGTCCAGCTGCATCGTGTCCTCGCTGCAGTTCTCGAGCTGCGCCTCGAGCACCCACCTCCCGCCCCCCAGCGGCCCGACCTTGGTCCTGACGATCAGGCTCGGCTTGCACACGAACTGGTACAGCTTGCGGAACGTCCTCGTCCGCCCGCTCGTCTCCATGGCCTCGTAGTAGCTCACCGTCACGGCCAGCACGTGGTTCCCTTCCTCCTTCAGGTCGAAGTTGACCAGGCGCTGGAGGGTCGCCCCGGCCGCCAGGTCGGTGCCGGCGGCGGAGCCGAGGTCGAGCTTGTGCGGGACCGCGAGGCCCGGCGTCTTCATCTCGGCTTCGATGCGGACGTCGCGGATGGATTTGGGGGGCAAGAGGTCGGGCGGTAGGTCGTTGTTTGCGCAGAGAGTGCAGGAGAAGGTTTCGCCGACGTAGGCTGAGCCGAATGACATGGGGAGCTTGAGGATCGAGCTGAGGAGGAAGGGATCTGGGTTCGTCTCGGCCGTGGATTGGTAAGAGAGGCTGGCGGGGAGGACGGACGGGGGCGATGAGAGGGGTGTTGTCGTTGGATATTGAGGCACGAGGGACGGTCGGGATAATCTGGGGGAGAGAAATAGAGTTAGTTGGGAAGCATTGATAGAGGCTGGAGCTTTGGGAAACTTTACCGGAGGACTTTGACGGATACGGAATGTGGCTCCTTTACAGGGTCGTGGGATGGATATCCTTGCTGGCTCATTGTGAGAGTAAGAGTCGCCTGCTGCGCGGAGCAGGCTGGTTGTGAATGGGAATTGCGATGGGGAATGAGCTGCGGTTCATGGTGTTGTAGGATGTCGTTGGCCGGAGTGGGACAGAGCTTGGGAGCTTCTCATCGATAAGTGGGGACGTCACTCCATGTAATTCGTGATTCAATTAAGTTGACTACAACTACGGTCTACTTGAACCGATGCAACTAGTGAGAAGCGTCAGGCTTTTGTTCTCTATTCACGTATCCATGTTAGTGACTGAAGCAGCACGGCCATCATTCTCTTCGCGGATACAACTACTACTGTGAAGGAGTCAACGTTGAAATCATTCGCCAAAATGTCACCCACATGTTGTTTCAAGTTCGAGATCTGGCACCGCTCTTCAAGGAGCAATGGGGCTACAATCATGGCCTAGGCAATTTCAATCAGCAATTTAAATAAAAGAAAAGCAATCCTGCTACGAAATCTCGTCTACTGTTTCCACATCAGCATGGCTGTCCACGTGTATCCATTTTACCCTTACATCCGTAATGATTAGAGCCCTGGCGGCGGCGGAACCTAGAAGGTATGGCGTCAGTGAGGAAATTACAGCATTTCATTTCAGGTGACTACGGTCTTATGCGTACAGCACTGTAACTGCCACCTAGGGGTGAGCCAGAGGGTGGTGGAGGAGGCGGCGCGGCACTAGGCGGTGGAGGAGGGGGAGCTGCCTCACTCGGCGGAGGCGGAGGCGGCGATGTAGATGTCGGTGCTGGAGGTTGGCCGGGAACACCCGCGGCTGCGCCAGCTTGTCCTTGGGCTTGTGCATAATACTGCTGATACATGGCGACGTAACTGAAATTGTGAGTTGGGTCTCTGCAAAATAATACATCCACATTCAAGTCAACTTACTTGGCGTATCCGCCGTATGCGGCATACGGATCGGTTCCGCCGTAGTACTGGGCATACGCAGCCTGGTAATCTGCGAGAGTTTGGCCAGAGCTGTCCGCGCCTTGTGCCGGGCTGTTGGTTGCGCCGCGTTGGTCATGGTTGTAGCCTCCGTAGGACGAGGGATTGCCGCGGTCATGGTGCCTATCATGTCCGCCACGGTAACGATCTCCTCCATGGTGGCCACCTCGGTCGTTATATCGAGGTGGACGAGCCTTGAATTCCTCATACTGCTCTTTCACGTTGGCAATCAAATCCTCGCATAGCTCCTTGGCTTTCTCAACCATGGCAGGATCGGGACCGCTGGAAAACATTAGTATTTCCAACAACGGAGGGCGCAGCTTGAGAGATTTATACGCACGCGACGTGAAGATACATATCTTCGTCGCTTTCGCGGTTGGTAGCACCCTCAAGGTATCCGGATCCGCGACCTTTGATTTGCACGCGACACCCGGTTTCTTGTTGGATGTGCTTGACATAAGAACCACCGTGACCAACGATTTGGGCACGAAGGTTGAATCCTTGAATTGGTTCCAGATCGATAGGGATTCTCTCCTCGGGCCATTTGCGCTGATGACAATATTTAGTACCACTATTGATACATATAAAAATACGTTCCTAAGGGGTGTAAACTCACTCGTCCTCCGTGCTCGCGGTCCCGATCCCGATCGCCACGCTCCTTTTCAGGTTCTGGCTGTTCCTGATCTCTGCGTCGGAAACGTCTTTCATCGACGAGCTGAGGCAGCTCCTGCTGGATAAGCTCATTAATTTTGGCAACGGCAGCATCCAAGCCCTCTTTATTGGTGCTTGTTATATGGAGATAGAGAGGTGGGTTCTGCAGCAACATTAGTATGCCAGCTTCGAAGGACAAATTAGGGGCGAATACTCACAGCAGCAGTGGCCATGGCCTTATTAGGATAGTAACTACCGCGCGTGGTAATATCTTGCAAAGAGTCAATTCATGTCCTGTTCAAATAAAAATTCAACACAAGTGGAAGTGGAAGGCGATGCGTACCAGCTCCGGTCTCGTCTTTGATCTAGTATACAAGCGTGTGTTAGCAGGAGCAGAGTTGGGGGGGACATGGTCAGCGAGCTATCGCGCTGTGTGTAAGCATGATATTCCCTATGCCGCAAAAAAAGGTAAAAGAAAATTATAAAGGAAAACAGTGTCCCAAGAAGGTAAGAAAGCAATCGGTGAATCTGGAAAATCAGCGGAATGCGAGTATGTATTTACCATCTTTTGTGTAGATCCCTTGGTCAGCAAGTAACGATTTCTCAAGTCATTGACCTCGATATCCTGCATGTAGTCACCATCTGCGACATACATCTCCTTGCCGATGGAATGTATCTTTGCTTCTCCAGACTGGCCTCCGGATGAGCTACCGCCGTGGATCGGTGGCACATCAACATGCTGAATACCCTTTCGAGCCTGCATGGCAGCATTGATTCGAGCGGCAGCGGCAGCTATGTTCCATTTAGCACATGGACAGGCTGGTTCTCGCCAACGCCAAAGTCATGGCAAGGAGGATTTATCACGTACCGGCTGCGGCTGCGGCGTCTACCGGGGACTTCTTTGCCTCTGCACCATCTTCCCCCAAGGGGCTGCGATCCCTGCCCTCAGATCGACGGGTTGGTGGTGACCGCGAGCGACGGTCGAACCTAGATGCTCTCTTGGGCTCGGGCTCGGTCTGGTCAAAGCGAGACCGCTTCGCCGTGCGCCTCTCTGATTCATCCATGCTTGAAATAGAGATCCCTGAGGCGCGTAGTCACGGAGTGCAGCACGTCTCGCGTTATCAATCCTGTCAGTCGTGGTAATTGGATTTGTCGACGCAGGGAGTCTCGTGGGTTCGTATGGCCGTTCCGACCAAGGCCACCAGAGAAATGCCTTCTAGTTGAGAAGAATGGAAGAAGAAGGTCTAAAGAATTTCAGCACTGGCACTGCTGCTAAGGACGCGATGAAAAGTTCGGTCTGGTGGCCAATGACTGTGTTGTTCAACTCCCACCGTGATGAAGCATGGGCATGTTCGTTGAAACAGAAAATTAATTGCACAAGCCACCGACCGGGTCGCGGACAGACAGTGTGTGCTCGTGCCCACTATTGACTATTGGTTCCATGGTTGTCTGCAGCACCTAAGGCAACCAACGTTAATTAATAGTGGGCTTCTCAAACTGGGAAGGAATCAACGCACAGCACAGCACAGTGGTTGATGGGTGGAGCCAGACATGTCGCTCGGTGTGGGCTGGCTGTGAGATCTCAATGTACAGTGGGTCCCATGTACTGTACAAAATCCGGCCGGTGCTGGAGAAGGGAAGCTCTTTGCCGTCGTCGTATTACTCACACTGTGCTTATGTCGTGCGACGAACCCATGATGGACCTGACCGTTGGTTATTATCTCTACCCAAAAAGTTGATGACAGTATCTTGCGGCCGAGGTACATACGGGTGCCAATCGCCACCGTTTGTTTCCACACTGTCCTGTCCGTAGCACCGACCTCTGACCTAAAATTACAAACTACGGCCGTATACTCCGTGCTCCATACACCCACCCACTGTATCTGCACCCTCCGATCTATCGGAGCCCACAGAGTTTTGGCCCTTTCCTCCCTCGTGAGAATCCGCTTGACTCACAACACAACCAACTCCAATCTCTCTCAGTCAGGCCCCCCCGTTCTGGCAAAACCTACGGGACGGACACTGAGAGAAAGCATCTTCCACCATCAAGCTCGGGGAAAGGGCCTTGCTTAGCCTGGGAAACTCGAAACTCGACCGACAAGATGGCCTCGCTGCGGTCCTGCGCCGCTCCCATGCGCTGGGCCTCTGCAGCCGCCAGAACCTCATCCCTCGGTGCCGTGCGATACATTTCCTCCCACAGCTCGTCCACCTCTGCCATCGCCTACAAGGCCCTTCGAAACCGATCGGCTCCTCTGCCTGTGACAAACCAGCTGCCAGCTTGGTCCGCCCAGGCAGCCGTGTCCAACATCCTCTACGAGACGCCCACCCCGTCCATGGCCCCCCCGAAGCGTCATATCCTCAATTGCTTGGTCCAGAACGAGCCTGGCGTCCTGTCCCGACTCTCCGGTATTCTTGCTGCTCGCGGTTTCAATATTGACTCGCTCGTCGTCTGCAACACCGAGGTCGAGGATCTGTCTCGCATGACCATTGTCCTGACTGGACAGGACGGTGTAGTCGAGCAGGCTCGCCGTCAATTGGAGGATCTCGTGCCCGTCTGGGCTGTCCTGGACTACAGCAACGCCGCCCTCGTCCAGAGAGAGCTTCTTTTGGCCAAGATCAACATCCTAGGCCCCGAGTACTTCGAGGAGCTGCTCGCGCACCACCGTGAGATCACGGCGGGAGAGTACGAAGGCCAGAATGCCCCCGAGGGTGCCGAACAGGCTCAGTCCCTGGAGCAGATCTCTGCCGACTTCCATCCCAGCAAGCTCGCTGCCAGTGAGGCTCTGCGTCACAAGCACGAGCATCTGAAGACAATCACCTACTTTACTCACCAATTCGGTGGAAAGGTTCTGGATATCAGCACCATTAGCTGCATTGTTGAACTGTAAGTTGGCCGCCCCATGTATCACTCGATCTATTCATTGTTTCTCGCCCTCTTAGGTACACAAGCTAAGCATTTCTCGCAGTTCCGCCAAGCCCTCCCGGATTGATTCCTTCCTGAAACTGATTGCCCCATTTGGCATCCTTGAGTCCGCTCGAACTGGTCTCATGGCCCTGCCCCGCTCGCCCCTGCGTGAACCTGTTGAAGACCCTTTGCTCAAGGAGGCCGAGGATGTTGTCGATGCCAGCCAGCTCCCCCCTGGTTAAAGCATAGATTGAAAAGAGAAATTACAGTTCTTTGCAAAGTTTGGTGTGACCATACGGCGTCTGACGGAACGGAAACTGCTGTGTACATTTTGTTCTACGTTTATTCATTTGGAAATGGAAACTGATGAATACGCTACTTGACTTTTTTTTTTTTTTTTTTTTTTTTTGGCGCTTACATCCCGTTGACATGATCGAGACTGATGACTAGATTTCCCTTGTGTGATGTCGTATCTACAGCTTGCCTTTGTTGACCACAAAGCCTTCGAGAGCAGCTGGAGACAAAAAAAAATTAGCAATGAAATTGTACGACTGTACAAGATGGAGGGCCACTTACCAACAGCAGCCCATAGTCGGTTCTCTGCTTCCGGAAAGACAAGAGACCGAGGGCTGTAAAAGACGTCATCCGCAACCTCCTCAGGATGTCGAGGCAGGCAGTGCATGAATTTCCATCCCTCCTTGGCACCTCCCCTCTTCGCCAGCTCGTTCGTGATCCGGTACCCCTGGAAAGCCTTCAGCCTCTTCTGCTTCTCCGCTTCTTGGCCCATGGAGATCCAGGTGTCGGTGACCAAGATGTCAGCACCCCTGATAGCCTCCTCAGGAACCGTAGTCTCGGTCAACTTGCCCGGCGAGTCGACGCCCACTGCCGCAGAAGCGACGAGCTGCTTCATCCGATCGGGAATGCCGTAGCCTGCAGGAGACGCGACGGCAATGTCTACGCCCGTCTTGACACAGCCGAGCGCGAGATCAAACAGCACATTGTTGGAGTCCCCCACCCAAGCGACCCTGAGGCCATTGAGGCCCAATGCTGCTTTTGCCGACGAGGGAAATGCCTCGTGGATGGTGAGGAAGTCGGCGATGGCCTGGAGGGGGTGGAAGTCGTCGGATAGGGCGTTGATGACGGGCACGCTGGAGTGCTTGGCGAGGCTGGCGACGTCGGAGTGAGGGCCCACGCGGGCGACCATGCAGGACGTCATGGATGAGATGACGACCGAGGTGTCATACAAGGACTCGTTGACCTGGAGGAGGGAAACTTAGCGCTTGAATTACTCTACTTTACTTGACAGGTGTGCTCATGGTGCAGGGAAGATTGACGGGGCACGAACACCGAGCTGAATGTCGTCTTTGCCCAGGAACATGGAGTGTCCGCCCAGGATCTTGACGGCCGCCTCGGTGGACACCCGCGTCCTCGTACTCCTCTTGCTGAACATCATGGCGACGGTCTGGCCGGACAAGGACGTGCTCAGTGCGGACGGCGTCTGACCGGCTTTGACGCTCCGCTTGCGAGCAGCTGCATTGCGGACAAGAGAGGTAAATTCGCTGGGTGACAGGTCGGCTATGGACATGAGATGGCGAGGACTGCTCGAGGACTGCGAGTATGCTCGTTTTTGGAGGCCATTGAGGGCACGGCGGGCTGTGTGAAGCGAGGACTTCATGGCGAGCTTTGAGCTTTGTGAGAAGTCGGGGAGCGATGGCGAAGGGGCTGGTTAAGGGTTGAGAACCAAGTTTCAATCGGGCCGTGAGCTCACGATCGAGTTGTTTTCAGATCTTGGACCGGATCAATTGACAGAGTTCCACAGGTCTTGTTCGCATGGATTTTTCATTTCCGTCGGCATCCCCGGTAGCTCGTGTAGTCGAGAGTCACGCACAGGGCGATAGGAGCTCAAACCGGCTCCAAGGGGCAATTCAATTGACGCAGCCGCACAGGCCCACCTTTGCGAAAGACCCTGTTTCAGCGTGTCAATACGCACTGTCTGCTTATACACATGCGGTAAGTTTGCAGAGATAGAAACAGAAAATGCAAAATAAAAAAAGACAAGATGCTAACATACAACACTGGGTATTCGCTGGTCGTCACCGACCCAACTACTAATCCAGCGCTCACCAGATTATCTTCGGAGATCGAACGGGATCCAGATCTTCCTGGCGGCTGTGGTCGTATGTGCTCGCTTGTGGCTCTACCCTACTCTATATGACCTAGGTAATTTTCCTCTAGCAAGCATACACGCTAAAACTCTACACAACGCGTTTAGGCTACTACTGGCTATAATAAATCAGACCTGGCTTTCTAATAACACCTTTTGATGTATCACGAGCAGAGGCCTTGGAAGGCCTTAAAGACCTCTCTCTAACAATGCCCTTAAGTATCGGGCAGAGCCACTACAGATGAGGTGGGGTTGTGAGACATATGATGTTCCCTTTTGCAGTTCGGACTGTGGGAATACTTATATAATTGTACTCCTAATGACTTGACGTAATCCTCCAGGAGGGTCACGGTTGTAAATGTGTTGGAATAAGTGGCAGCGCGCACTCTTATTGGCCGGGCGGGTTCGAGTCCGTGGTCCCGGCCCGGTCCCACAGACCACGATGCCTTAGGGCATGTACGCGAAGGAAGCGAGCTACATCTTCAGCTTCCTCTTCCATCTACAGCTAGCTTCAACCAATCGAGTCCTCCCATTTTGAAGTGCACTAGTGCCTCACACCTTTCCTTGGTCCTCCCAACCGAATCTTCTTTCTTTTTGTGTTTCTTGCGAGATAGGCGCTCTACCCGTCTATTTCGCAGAGGTGGTAGCAGGTATGCTATATCGAAATCGATAGGTATGAAGCGTCCCAGCTCGTGGTTCCAGACAAGGTGTCTCTGCTCTAAATCGCGGTGATTAACGCCATTAGACACGAGCAGTTTGTGCAGTCGGTCCAGTTCTTGACCGGCATGTTCGTCCATAGCGACCGTGTCTCCCGCCCATGCCATGAGCAACATGTGGACGACTTTGGCCGTTGGCAAATAAAACGGCGTTTCCAAAGCGACACTGCCTAGGCAAACAGTGATATAGTGGCCTTGCAATGCCTCTAGGCGAGCTTAGACCCCCGCCTCGTGCTTAAGTCTTTTCACAGCCGCAGCGTACGTCCCTTTTCCAACGAATGTATACCCGAAGCGGCGTAACGATAACTTGAAGAGCGCCCCGGTGGTCCCGCATTTGCCCTCGTCTGCCAGTGGTAGCATGGAACGCAGGCGGTAGACGAGCGGGGCTAGTTCTTTGCGTAAAAGTTCTCCGAGGCTGGCCACATCGATGGGATGCGACGTGCTACTGGAGGCACCGCGATGCAGTTGCACGTTGGGGCATTTGTCATCAAGCCGCCCGTTTCGTTTGAGGCCCAGTAAGCACATCTGGGTGCAGTAAGGGCGTGCCTTGAGCTCCAGTTCCTCACTTTGAGTCTCATCGCTTCCTGAAGGGATGTCCTCTCGTTTTCTGGAGCCAGAGCCCGTCACTGTTAGCCATGATTCCGGACCGTCCAGACCGTCCAGACCGTGAGTCCGCCCACCAGCACTGCCGGCTGACTCCTCATTGCTGGAATCGTTGGCGTCGGCTTTTGACCGGGACTCGCATGATGCTCTCGTTGCTTGTCGCAGCTCTGCTGTAGGCTTCTGGGTAGCAGTGATGGGCACAACAGAAGATGGCCCATAGCCGCCCCAAGTGCCCGAGGAGTCCGAAGACTGAGATGATTCTTCTTCTGGCATCCCGCCACGCATTTCAGCGTACGGCTGCGGCCACGCTCTCAGCCGTAAAATGGCTCTGTCTCTCCATAAACGCGACTTATCAGGGTCCCGGCAGGGCTGCAAGCAGAACGCTGCTAGTTGGGCGACGGCAGTGTAAAACGGGTCTACTAGCCCGTCCTGGCGTTTAGCATCAGTCTCCGGTTGAGACAGATGGTAGTATAGTATTCTGGGATCATCTCCAATGTGCAGGAAGACCAACGATTTTCCAGCAGTGAGGTATCCATAACTTCTACCAAGATGGACCATGCAGTGAAAAATCTGGGTAAGAGCTTTAGCCGTTCTATCTTCCGCCTGTTCACGTGAACAGATGTTCTCCTCGGTGCTGCGAGAATTTCTCATAATGACGCGGGTGAATAGGTCCTCTTGATGATGTAAAGCCTCCCGGAGACTCTCCACTGGTAGTTTATCTGCTGCCTTGTACTGGATGGGAAACGCGACAAACCGTCTTCCTGAAAGGCTGGCGTGGACGGCCCATCTTTCTGGTCTGGATGTTACTATTCCTTTGCGGCGCACTGCTACTATTTCTTTTGACGCTGGTTCGTCGTCATGGTCGCCATCGCTGTCGTCATCCTCGGATTCTACTAGACTGAGAAACCGTTTTCCGAATGTGATCTCTCTGCAGTCGAACTCCTGTCCTTCTGAGTCCTTCTGAGATGGGGGACCGAATGCGTCTAATATGTTCTCCACATGATGTTCGACAGCCAGATTCTCAAACATTCTCAGACCTTCCTCACTTTCGACAGGTTTGGAGGTCATGATTCCTGCTGCACGAATACATATTCGGGACGGAAAAAGCAAGCCCGGTACTGCTTTCTCAAGTATGTGGTAGCATGATCTCTGTCTATGGAGAAATCCATTCCACGGACGCAAATGTAACGGGTAGTGTTTGCCCCTTACATCAGTTGTCTCATCAGCCATATATTTCGACATGTCGTGCACCTTGAGGTTCATGAAAAGCTCCTCATGGCAGACTCGTAGATACTCGTCGTATGAAGTACCGCGTTCAAGCTCGAGCCGCTCCTGCCGCACCTGCTGCAGCTGACGCCGAAGTTCCCGAATCCCGTCATCACTGTCGGCCATGATGATTGTATCGTGAGTGATGTGTGTGTGTGAGGGAGGTATGTACGGAGTGCGTCGCCGCCCTTCTACATTGATTATTGATTATACTTATACTCCGTACAGTGTACTCTTACACATCTGGAGTTTAGCGGTACTTTAATCATACCGACAGTCGCACGTAAACCAAAGTACCTTTAAGACCCTTCATCGATTGACCGTGAATTCGTGACCCAGCTGGTGCCTTCCCATACAATGTACGCAGGCAGACTGTCACATGACAATAGTAGGACCCATAATAGTTACATCCCCTTAAGGCAGCGAAAAGAGTGGGTCGGTACGAAAGTGCAGCCTTGCGGACTCTAAGGACATAGGTACCTAGGTAGCTAGCTAGATTGTACGATAGTTGGCAATCCATCCATCTTCAACTCACACAGATTCTTGTTACCGCTTGCTAAATTAGGTCAGTTAAGTTCTCCACTTGGACCTAGAATGAGCTGGAACAAGTCGCTTTATGAATGCCTCACTGCAGTGGGTGTATCTCCCGCTGCACGGAGTACGGCTGCTAAAGCAACAGGTAGCAACCCCAGGTAGTGAACGCCGCGTGCCGCAGTGGCCGAAGCTACAGGGGGGGCTGTACGCGCTAAGTCCTCCTGAAGCGCCTAATTTTGAGTGTACAGTAACAGCGGGCGTTAACGGGCGTCAAGGTGCGTGTGGACGGAGCAGTGTACTGTACACCCACTGTATCTACCTACCCTATGTACCTACCCTATGTACCTACCCTAGGCAGACAGACTTGTTAAAATCATTCGGGGTCCGGACTGCGACTTGTAACAGGACTGTCGTTGCTTCTCACACCGTATTCTAGGTCAAACGACCTAAACATGGTGAAGTCAACCCGTGGCACGATATAAACCAATATAGAATCTCCATCTAGAACATACGGCCATACTCGCCAGGAAAGATCTGAATCCTGTCCCATCTCCGAAGACAACCTCCCCAGGCGCCGCGGGTTCAGTAGGTAGTTGGGAAATCCAGCTCTGTCGAGGATGACCCTTCGGCCGTCCGAACACTCGATAGATATCATAAGAAGAAGCGGGCTCATCGGGAACGAACCGGCCTCCAACCTGTTGCACAATATATTGGCCGTGGCGACGATGTCCCTTCGTATTGTACCTCCCTGCGCAGAATAGCGGCATGTGTTGGTCCCGCCAAACCCCAGTACATCTAGCGCTAACTGCATACGGAAACAGGATCTCATACACGACCAATCATATTGCACATTCCACTGATAACGTGGGCCTTATCCGGTGCCTTGCCTTGACTGATTATGTTGGGGGCCGGCCCGGAATAGGCGCGATCAACTTCCCATCTTTCATCATTCACCTGAATTGAACTCTTCCCGTATTCATCTCTCTCTCGTACTCACTCCCCAATCCATCATCGCTACGGAGCTCCGTTGATACTCTATTACCGAGACTCAACGCTTGACCTCCATTACCAACACCTGTCGCAGGCAATGCTTCGCAGAACGCCATCGTAAACGTCACCACGATGCCTGCTAACTCCGACGAAAGATTACCGCTCCTGGCGGCGGCGGCGGCCGACGACCATGAGCAGGAAGTCGTACACGATAGCGCGACGGAATCATCCCCGTTGTTGTCAAACCGAAGAGATTCTGCCGCGAATGACGGTCCATCACCGCAGCAGCCAGCCAAAGATGAGTCACAGTCAAAGAAGAAGCCGAGGTGGCCATCCATCATTGCCATGTTAATTCTGGCCATCTTGGTAGTTATGGCCATGGTCCTCGGTTTTCTTGTTCCACCGGCTGTCCAAGAATACGTTGAGAATGCCGTTGTTCTAGAACCGACAGACCTTTCGGTTGAATCATTGACAGCTGATGGAGTTCGAGCTCGGGTCAGGGGCACTTTCAGGCTTGATGCTTCGCGAGTCCCAGATGCGAATTCTCGCCGAATAGGACGGATTGCCACGAGCATCGTGAGACAGCTGGGTACCGAGGAAACCAAGCTCCGGCTTCACCTTCCTCATTATGACAATGCCCTCGTTGGCAGTGCTCTTCTCCCACCAATCACCCTCCGCCTCGTGGACGGAGAGGTCACGGACCTAGACTTCATTGCTGACTTCGTCCCTGGTGATACAGAGACGGCACGCAAGGTGGTCAATGAATGGCTCCAGGGCAAGCTCCACCAACTTGAAATCACTGGAGCCACAGCACTGAGCCTTAGGTCTGGCATCTTCCCCCTGGGGACTCATGATATCTCAGAATCCATGGTATTTGAAGGTCAATCTCTCTACCGCACCTTTGCTGCCCTGTATTTCGGTCAAAAGACCATCAAATAAGATAGAGCGTTGTGCAATGAAGAGGAAAAAAAAAAAAAAATGAAACAACTAATTTCTCATGAGAAGTCCTTTTTGACTAACGCTTTTTTGCAGCCAATAAGCCCCCTTCCATGCTCGATTATACAATTGAACATCTCACCTTTCATGATGTGCCCATCGGTGACGATGGCAAGATGGGAGTTGGCGCCAACGTCTCCATCATTGCCTATAATGAATTTCCGGTCGGGTTGACCGTCCCGCCTCTCGGATTCGAAGTCCTCGTCCCAAACTGTGATTCAGCCCAGCCGAACATCAAGGTTGCATCAGCGGTATCGAGTGCTATTGAAGTTCACCCCAAATCAAACGTCACCGTAGAAGCTGAGGGGACTGTCCGCGATCTACCAAAGTCTCTGACCAAGGCCTGCCCGTCGAGCGAGTTATCGCCGCTCGACCACTTCATGAAGCAATACTTGCACGGCGAGGACGCAAAGGTGTTCGTGCGAGGTAAAGCACCTGAAAGCGGCGACTTGCCGGGATGGCTTGGCGAGTTTCTCGAAAGCGTCACGGTCCCCGTACAGTTTCCCGGACGATCGCTAGACAACTTCTTGCGTAACTTCACGCTTGACGACGTCGATTTCAAATTGCCAAGTCCCTTTGCGGACCCGAGCGACCCTGACGGCAAGCCTCGCGTGTCCGGGACGGTCCGTGTGCTGGCGGCCATTCCTGCAGACTTGAATATCAACATTGAGGTCACTAGCCTCCGAGCGAACGGCGACCTCTCCTACCACAGTAAGAAGTTCGGGGAGCTCAACGTTGATAAATGGCAGAAGGCGAGTTCAAAAGTGATTCCGCAATCCGACGACGAGGACCTCCTGAGCGTGACTTCGCGAATCGTCGACGCCCCCATCGACATCCTCGACGGCGACACGTTCTCCGATATCGTGCAGGAGCTGTTGTTTGGCGACGATGACATCGTTCTCGATGTCAAGTCCAATGTGGACGTCAAGGTTGCGACCGTTCTCGGTGATGTGGTTATCAGAAGGGTGCCCGCCGCAGGCAAAGTCCCCGTCAATCGTCCGTCTTCCCTGTGGTAGCGCTCTACCCGATCGACCCGGTAGACAAGTCACATTTTCTGTTTGTACCATGCACCAAACCCCCCGTGCTGATCACCGAAGTGCCCCCAGCGTCCTGGCTAACAAACGTTTGCAGACGTGCCCGGGGACGCGCTTGCGGCCGTAGACCCCCAAGTTGGGGACGTGCAAATCCTCGACACGTCCAGCACCGGCGTCCACATACGAGCCACGCTCAACGTGACCAATCCCACGCCGTACACTGCCTCAATTCCCTTTATCAACATTCACCTGGTGAAGGGCGAATACGTGATAGGCGAGGCCACGGCGAGGGACCTTGACTTCGCGCGTGGTCAGAACAAGAACATCATGATAGAGGCAACGTGGGATCCGCAATCGTTCGGCGGCAACAGCGGCCGCGAAGTCGCCCTCCGCTTTCTCTCAGACTACCTATCCGGCAAGAACACCACCTTGACGCTCAAAGCACACAGAGACTCCATCCCAGCGATGCCAACCCTCGGCGAAGCCCTCTCCAGGATAAACACCACCTTGTCCACGCCGCGGCTCAAACTACCCGGCGACAGCAGTCAAGGCTTCATTCGAAACGCCACGTTCCACATCTTCTCGTCCACCGCCTCGTTCGTACTGGCCTCGCCGCTGGGCCACGACGTCGTGCGCATAGAGCACATCAACGCCACGGCCTATTACAACCACACTGAGCCCGTGGGCCAAATCGTCTACCGCGAGACGATCCTTGTCCCGCCGGGGCTGTCGCGGACGCCCTACTTGCCTGTGAAGTGGTCGGCCGACCACGTGGGCTTCGACAAGCTCAGAGACGCGGTGGGGGGCCATCTGAGGCTGGATGTTGCGGCGGACGTCACGCTCAGGCTGGGATACTGGATGGACCGGGTGCATTACACGGGGAGCGGGATCGGGGTGAAGGTTTCGTTCTAGAATTGGGTTTGGCTGGCGTTGGGGGCATTATACAGCGATGGGACCTTTTTTCTTTTTCTTTTTCTTTTTCTCGTTTGTTTTCTGCGTTGATGGCTGTATTTCATAGAACTACGAAACAATGAACGTTATGCTTGGCAGTGTTTGCACCGTCGCACCGTCCTCCTCTGCTGCACGGCAACACTAGCGTTCGCATATGCAGTGTCTGGCGCGCTTTCGACGTCCGTTTCACCATGGTACATAGTTAACAGTGACTACCTTTCGCCTTTCGCCTTTCGTAATTGGCCATGAATATACGGCTCTGCACCTACGTGAGAGGGCTTGCGCAGCATATGTATTCACTCACACGGGCTCCGTCCGACATCAATGAACTCAGGGTATCTCTGTCAATTCGTACCAGGTCTGAGCTGCGGACCATCTGCCAGCCTATATGGTTCACCTTGCATGGTAATCTACAACACTCTTGGGGAGTAAAAACATCACCCCAGCCGCACGCCAGCTTCCCTCCTCTTCTTCAGCTGCTGCGCCGTCGCAGCGCTCATGCCTCCATTCGCGCTGGCGTCGAACAAGCTCTGCGCCTCGCGTCTCTTCTCATCCTCCACCTTCTTCAGACGCTTCTCCGTCTTGCCCTTGCCGCTCCCCTTACCGTGGAACTGGTGGCTCAAGTGCTTGAAGGCTTCCTTCTGGTCGAGCGAGCGGCCGTGCTCGTCCGTGTACTTGAGTTGCACATTGGGCTTGTAGTTTGCGGAAAAGAGCTCTGCCATGCGGGCCGACTGCTGCTGGTCGCGCCGCTGGTTCTGCTGCCGGGCGTACTCTTCGCGCTCGCGGACAGTCATGCGGTCTAAGCGGCCGCTTGCCCGGTCGCGCTCGCGCTGCTGTCGGGTTTGGTCGTCTAGCTCTTCCTCCAGGAGACGCTTGCGCGCGAGGAATGCTTGGCGGTCGCGGAAGCTCTCGTACTCGTTGCCATTGGCGGGTTCGATGAGACCTCGCTCGCGGAGGAGACTTAGCGCGGCGCCCATGCCTTCGCCTACCGTCTTTTCTTCCTCGACGCCCGTGTCTGGCTCAATGTCTCGGGGTGTTCCGGATTCTTTTCCGTCTTTATTGATGGGGCTCTGGGGGTCGTCTTCGCCGTTTTCCATCGGGTGGTCTTGGGTGGGTGGGGGGCTTCTTGTCTGGGTTCGAGGTCTCCTGGATTTTCTTTCCTCCTCGTCATCGCGTTTGCTTAGATTGGAGACAAATTCTGATATCTCTCCAATGATGAGTCCGCCACCACTCTCTTGGTCGCCATTTGTGCCGTTGGTTTCTTGATTCCCTTGTTCGTCTTCTTTTAGTTGCTTTGCAATGTCTTCTGGTTTGACCTTCTTTCTCTTTTTGAGAGCGCTTTTCCGCTGCATTGCTAGGGATGCTTGTAGATCGTCGTCATCGATAAATGTGTCGTAGTCTGCTTTTCGCTTCTTGCTCGTTGTCTCTTTGCCGTCAACTTCCATGGCGTTGCTGTCGACAGGTGCCGGCTCCAGAGGAAATATGTCATCGTCATCGTATTGCTTCTGGCGTGTCCCTTTGGACTTTTTCTTCCTGGGCTTCTTCACCTTGATCTCTGATGGTGCAAGGTAGTCTGAGGAAACTAGTGCGTCACCTGTGCAACTCGCAAATTAGCACATGGTCAATCTCAATGCTTAAGAGGAAAAATCAGGAAAGCAAAGCCGTACCAATGATATCGTCCAGGTTCGCGCTCGCGTTGTTGGCCTTTTGCGCTGGCTCGCCGAGGATGTCGGCCAGCTCTGCAATAGTGCCACTGCCATCAAGCGTGAACTTCTTGCTCTTCTTTCCGTATATTTCCTCATCATACTGCGCCAGAATACCCCCTTCTCCCTCTTCGTCATCGTTCGGGTTGTATCCAGGTCGCCTCTTTTTTAAATCAAGTCTTTCGCTAAGTTTTTCATGCTCCCTCATGCCAACATTTTCCAGCTCGTCTCCTTCTTCCTCGTTCTCGTCAATGGTAGTGTCTTTGAGCGTTAGGACCTGGTCTTCACCTCCGAGAAACTCTGATGTGTCGTGGGCGACTTTAATGCCAGCAAGATCTTTCGAGGTGTATTGAACAGCGGCGGCCGCAGCTGCTTCTGCAGCAGCCAACTCTTCTTCAAGCTTCCGAGCCTTGTCGATTTTCTTTTGTCGCTTCTTTTGGCCCATGAGCCATGACTTTGCATCAACATCGCCATTTTCATCCCCCTCGCCGAGACCTTTGCCATCTATTACTGCGAACCGTTGAGCTTCGTCTCGAGCTTTCCGAATCGCGGCGGCGCGTTCTTCTCGCTTCTTTCTGGCAGCTTCTGCATCTTGGTGTTTCTTGTAGTTTTTATATGATTCTGCCTGCCGACTTTCTAGCGTGCTTGGAGCTTCCTCTTCGTCTGAGGGACAAGACTTAATTGGCTGTGCTGTTGTGGTTGCGCCGTGAACAGGCAAAGGCTTCATGCCCAGGGATATCCTGATCCGGTTGGTCTCTTCTATCGTCGCAGCATCCATAATGAATATGCTGACAGGCTGGTGAATATTGAAAAGAAATTTGTGCACCCAGTGTTTGAATCCAAAAAACGATCAGAGCCACAGCTAGGTGAACTGAACACCCACTCCAGCCTCGCTCCACGCTAAGACCGACCCATGATAAGACGCGGCCCGCACCAAGCACCAGCACGTGATTGGACCCACTAAAATTTTCTTCCAGGTATTTATCAACAGTGCAAGTTTTCGTGCTTCACTTTTCTTTTCTTCTTCCCAACCACGGATCTGTGCTTAGCGGTCCCTTGCTTCTTCGGGAGTCCAAGGTCGACTGCTGTGCAGCTCGATAACTCTATGGAGCCATCAATTTGATATGATGTCAATTATCCTATCGACAGGTCCAAGAATGAATCGGCACTTGAGCTTTCGGGCTTGTGTTGAAAGGCGCTATATTCCACCCCTCTTTTCCGAGACCGTCGGTCCGTGAGGTTGAGGAAAACCATGGTGGCCTATATTTTCAGCATTGTTGAGGCTATTTGCAGTGACGTGGCGTCTTCCCGCTGCAGGTTGGCAAGACCTTGCGGGTTGCTCGTCAGAGATGGACATGATACTCAGGCAAGCATATGGCCATTCAGCAATGACGAGATTTTGAACCCAACCATATTTCGACGGTGGGAAGCTAGGCCGTGCTGATAATTACTAACAGCGATGAGGAGATGTTTGTTTATGACTGGTGCAAGACTAATCTGGGATTTTTGAGGACAAGATTGCTTGACTATCGTGATGGCTTCTTTCCCCAGATTCATACTGCGAGCGAGAAACTCATTGCCTCATATTCTTTCTCTTGGCTTCGGTTTCTGGAATGGAAATCCAATTTAGGAGTCGGCATAGTGTGCCTGATGCTAGGTGAACACAACCCCCACGTATACATTTTTGCCTTGATGGTGTACCATGTCCAGGCGTTTCGAATCACACGGGTCGATTTATTCTTCTCAGAATCGATGAAGTAGTAGATTGGAGTGCTCGCTTGTGATAGCATGCTAGAATCAATAGATGTAGTAGTCCATGGTTCTTAACCTTCTTGCGCTGTTTTGGAGCTCTCCACGACAAAGTATTTGCCTGCCTTCTTCGAGGCCGCCCCCATCACATTCCACTTCTCATCAGGCTCCTCGATTTTCTCCTTCACTCGCCGCGGCCGCCTGTAGTGGCCGACCAGTTCTTCCTTGGACAGGAATTCCTCCATGTCCTCCAGCGTGATTGTGTTTTCCCGCACTGCTTCGGGAGTTTCATCTCGAATGGCACGCAATGGCTCGACTCCGCTCGTATCGACTCGCTGCACCGCGCGTACAAATTGCAGTTGAGCTTGTAGGGTATTTATCATGGAGGCTTCCTCGGCTGGTGATTGGGGTAGTGGGAGGGCGGAAAGGCGCAGCAGATGGTGTAGCTGTTTTGTGGTGATTGTCTCGATCGAGCCTGACTTTGGCGAGGAGGGCGATGGCTCGCGAAGAGATTTGATTGACCAGCTGGGTTTTGAGAGTATCTCGGCCACCATTGAGCCCGCCCTCGTGGACATGTTTGCGATTTGGGAACGAGGTTGGCGGGTGGTGGGCGGCAGTGCGAGACGACAAGCTCTGCAGACAATCATGTTGTCTGATTGCCGTATGAATGGATGGCCAGGAGAGACGGCAGACCACCACTTAGCTGACCCAACTGACGCGCCAAGCTGCTGACCCCACTACTTCTTAGTGGCTAAGCAGCCGCCAGGCGCCTTAGCTTGGCGTCATGCACCCACTGTACTGTGGCTTCCAGAGAAGCACTGAGCCGGGGCCGCGGAAAACTGTCCTGGCCGAGACTATGTCGCCATTTCGTCAGTTCAACCTAGCAAACCACCACTTGACCCTCCTTAACCTCCCCGTCCCGCACGACGCTTTTGATTCTGCATCTGGCGTCCCTGTCAACATATTTATTTTCCTTCTAATATCAACAGCCTTACACATCTACCGCCATGTCCCAAGATCCTCGCGCTCTGCTGCAAAAGGTCATTCATTCATTGATTCATGCCCCGCCCCCGCTGCTGCTGTCATCTACCAACTGTTTCTGACTAACCAAATGTTGTCTTGAACAATACAGGCAGAGAAGACGCTTTCCAGCGCAGGCAGCGGCTTCAGCCTCTTCGGCGGTCGTGAAGAGAAGTATCAGAATGCCGCAGACCTGTTCACGCAGGCAGGCAATGCCTTCAAGATGCAGAACCAGAGTACGGACACCCACCTACCTGCGCTGGTACGACACCGATCACATCACTAACCATCCCCCCCTTACTTGGACAGACATTGAGGCAGGAAAGGCCTTCGAACAGGCTGCAGAGGTGCAGACGAGTAAATTGAACGAGCACGACGACGCTGCCAACTCGCTTGTCGACGCCTTCAAAGCCTACCGCAAGGATGCTCCTACTGATGCCGTTCGATGCCTCAAGGTAGCGGTCGACAGATACTGCACCAAGGGCAACTTCCGGAGGGCGGCTTCGCACAACGAGATGATGGCAGAAGTGTACGAGACGCAGTTGGGAGATACAAACAAGGCCGTGGAATGCTACGAGTCCGCTGCCACGTGGTACGAAGGCGATAATGCTATGGCGTGAGTTTGATTGTGGCTAAGGATGCCCCGTGAATTGTAGAAAAAAAAAAAAAAAAGGAGTGGTTCTGACATGGGCTGCGCAGACTAGCCAACAAGCTCTGGCTCAAAGTGGCCGAAGCCGCTGGCCTCGAGGGCGATTATTACAAAGCCATTGAGAACTTCGAAAAGGTCGCCGAGCAATCTGTAAATAACAACCTCATGAAGTACAGCGTCAAGGACTATTTTCTGAAAGCAGGTATCTGCCACCTTGCCACCGGCGACATGGTGGCCACCAACCGCGCACTCGAAAAGTACCGCGATATGGACCCCAGCTTTGCTACGCAAAGGGAATACATGCTGTTGACAGACCTGTGCGCGGCTGTCGAGGGACAGAGCCAGGAGCAATTTACAGACAAGTTGTTCCAGTACGATCAGGTCAGCAAGCTGGACAAGTGGAAGACGACCATCTTGGTGCGGGTGAAGAACACGATAGACGATGCAGAAGACGACTTTGCCTAAAGGGCCAAGTCACATGGGCGAGATTCGTACAGTACTTTTTTGGGGGTTTTTTTTTTTTTTTTTTTTTTTTTTTTTTTCGCGGCGTTTGTGTCGTTTGAGGAGACAGACATCCTACGATGGACACAAGGTGGGTGTCTCACTACTGCTAAAGAATGTGCGTCGCTGGTGCTAGTGGACCGGAGTTAATTCTAGGGTATGATCTGATTACAACGCACATAGCTCGGTAAAGACGATATCAGACGTCAACTAGATGTCCCTGATCAATGTGAATGAGAAACCACCATCCTGTGACGAGTCTTGGCCTGAAACTTGTTTCAGATGCGTCCCTGGAATGAACATGTAGCTGTTCTGTGATAACTATGATATTGGAGGAGGCTCTCGCATGCTGGCATTTCATTTCAGTTTCATCTAGTAAAAGTCGGCGACCCAGCGACAAGTAAGTTGAAGTAGCTGTTGGAAGTCAAAGCGTCAAAGAGTCAAAGTGGCGAAGAAGGGCGAGGGAGGAAAAGCGGGCCGGCGGGGTTACCAGTGACCACTCACCAACCAGACTTTTTAAACGATCGATTAAAAAGTCCGTTCGGTGCCACTGACTGCATCGACAGCCGAGCGGGTCGCCGGGCCGCATCCACCCACTAGACCAGATTACCAGACCAGATTCCAGTCAACTCCACGCTTCACGCTTCACGCAATTCAGTTCAGTCCGGTTCGAACAGCCCTATCTAACTCTGTATTCTAGACATATATTTCTTTCAATTATCCGCTCTTGATTCCCGAACTTCCTGTCTCTGGTCTACATGTCCATCGTTCTCGTCCATCGTCCTCGTCCATCGCCTCCCCAGCCCCGATTCCCATGCCCACGCCCGCCTCCTGCGTTCGCATGAAATTCTCCCCAGTGCTAATCCTCCACTTCATCGTCAGCCCTATGACTTTGAATTCACATCCGCCGTAAAAGAAAGCGACTCCTGGTCTACCTAGCCGTCACCACCCCGTTCGTTCTACGACAAGTTCTCAACTAACTGCTCACGTCTCCGCAATGTGCCCCAACAAGACCGGATTACCAGAGAGACAGAAGAGATGGGCACCCAGGACCAAGACCGGGTGCCGAACATGTAGGTCAGTTTGATCCCCCATTATCCGTATATGCCTTTCGGTGTGCAGCCCGGTTTCATTCTCCGGCTTTGGTTTTTTGACACGCTGCTTCTCTTTTCCGGCCCGTATAGACACCGCCGCGTCAAGTGCGATGAAACCAAGCCCGTCTGCGTGCGATGCTCGAAACTAGGCCTCACATGCGGCGACTACGTCTCGTGCTCGGCTGTTCAGCTGCCGCCGCTCGCAGTCCAGCCGGCTCGCCACCATCCGCATGTGTCGTGGCAGCCCCAGCTCACGCCCTTCCCCGTCGGGGTGTCGGCCACGCAGCAGGATCTGTACCTGTTCGACTACCTCCGCGGCGACAGCCTCGCCGACATGGGCGACGCCTTCAACGAGACCTTCTGGTCTTCGGGCCTGCTGCTCGCCGCGAAGCACCACTCCGTCGTGTGGCACGCCTGCATCTCCTTCGCGGCCCTGAGTAAGCGCGCCAGGAAGCTCGTCGCCGCCGAGATCGAGGCCGCCGTGGCGGATCCGGACACGCAGAGCTTGTACACGCTCGCTCTGAAGAAGTACCACATCTCGCTGGTCCACGTCGGCGGGCTGGCCGCGCAGGACAACGTCACCCCCGCGGACAAGAGCCTCATCCTGATTGCCAACATGCTCTTCTTGCTTTGCGCCATCTCGAGGGGCGACATGGCCGAGGCGAGGACCCTGCACGCCAAGGGGATCCAGCTGATTTACGCGTGGGAGATCTGGCAGCCTGGCTCGGCGGCGATATCCCATCCTTTCTCGAACCGGCATCTGCTCCTCTTCTACATCCAGCTGAACAACCTGTTCAGCTACCTCTGGCGGAACCCGATGGCCCTGGACTGGGCGCCCGCCGTGTATTACCTGCAGACGGAGCCCTTTTCCACAATCACCGACGCCTGCCTCGAGCTTGAGATGATCTGGACCGGGCTGCGCGCCGCGCTGGACGCCGGTCCCTCGCCACCATCGCCACCGCCGTCTTCCTTCTCCTCCTCACCTGGTTCGCTCGCGAGCCAGGAACAATCCGTATTCGGGGACCGGCTCATCTTCCATGCATCGATAGAGCAGTTCAAGACCAGGCTGCAAGAGTTCAAGTCATCGCCGTATTTCCGCGCTTCCGACGCCACCCTGGTGGCCATCCTCGAGATGCGCCAGATCCTCGTTGACATCCTCCTCGGCGCGGACCTGGGCACCGCCGAGTTATGCTGGGACTACTTCAACCCGCAGTTCGACGAGGCCATGGATCTTGCGCCGCAGCCACTGGCGGACAGCGAGTCCGACCAGATCACGTGCTGCAACCCCAACTACCGCGCTACGCCGACGCTAACCATATCGCTGTGTTTCATCGCGAGGGTGTGTCGCGAGCCCCGTCTCCGGCGGCGCGTCATCAACCGGCTGAAGGACGAGCGGCTCAGAGAGATCATGATGAACTCGAGGACCACGGTCGCCATCTTCCTGCACATGGCTGAGCTGAGTGCCCGGCTGGAGGAGCGGGCGTGGTCCGGTCCCGACGCTGCCGTGCCGGACTGTCAGTGCGTGAAGGACGTCTTTGTCTGCAACCCCCATCGTCTTTCCGAGCTGTACATTGATTTCCACCCCGCGGTCGGCGCTGAGATCGTGGCCCGCAGCATGGACGATGTCGCCAAGGACGCGCCCGGGTTTAGGATCCCTGTTGTCGTATGACGCGCTGCGCCGCTTGCTGCGACCTTTTCCTCTACAACGCCTTGCCGTGGCCCCATCTGGTCCCGCCGCATTGCGTTTGCGTCACGATCCGAAACTAATCGGGTACGCAGCAAGGGCAAGCCGGGGGTGGCGCGCGCCGCAAGCTCGTTGTTCTGCCCATCGTCCGTTGGAGCGGAGACTAGGCACACCGAGTCTCCTTGCCATCGTCTGAATAGCATTTTCCTATTTCCTGTTGTACATGGTCTTTCTTTTTTTTTTTTTTTTTTTTTTTTTTTTTCGGACAATGTACCGCAAATCGATGTATGCCCATTTCATAGTGGGATTCAAGTTGAGAAATCTGGTATACCAGTTTGGAATAGATTGGAAAGCCCAAGTGCACAGGCTCAGTGGGTAAACTCTACTGAGAGAAGGGGAATAAAAAGCAATTTGTGTTGGCACTGGAACTCAGTATCACTTCCGTGAGTGGCAGTTGGAATTATGCCATGGTTGTAGTGTATCCAGGAGCTGTCCGGCCTACCTATCCTGGTATGCATATAGGTATATGTGCCTAGATGTTTCATCCCATTTGGTTAAGACATGATATCAAATGTTTTACCAATCGCTCGTAAGTAGATGTGACTTTATTTTATTCCCACTGCTAAGCACTTCCCTATTGGTTCCGCTTCTTCAACGCATATTTTTTGAAACACCCTCAAACCGCCCCTGAATCGCCCCATCATACAATGACATATTAATACTAAAGCATCATTCACTCATGGAGTGGCCTTGCTCATGCTTATGAGTCGCTTGACACCAACCTAGATGACGTTAGCAAATATTGTTAATTTTTTTTCCTCTTCGGTAGTCAGAATCAGAACAAAAACATACCATCCAATTGCCACACTCTTCAGTCTTGTCTCTCTGAATCTCAACCTGTAACTTCTGTGCCGATGCGTAGTCCTTGTTTTGTATGGCATCAGCTAGCTGGGTGAGTTGCTCAATAGTAGCAGGCTGCACCAGCTCCTCATTGTTGAGATGATCAAACAAGAGGCCCAGTCGCTTCTGAGTATCCTTCACCTGAGGTGCAAAAGTCGCTGGCGCCTTTGCAGCAACCCGCTGCATATCTTGGCTCAGGATATCAACCAAGCGCTGCGCATTGGCGGGGATATGCGACCGGTCGCCAGCAGGATGCTTAGCCTTGGGTGGCGGAGCAGCAGCCTTCGCAGGAGGAGGTGTAGCTTGGGCCAGGCCGGCAGGGGGTGGTCCTGATGGGGGGGGGCCAGTCGGTAGAGGACCGGCTCCCTGAGCCTGCTGCGGAGCGTATGGTGAAGGAGCATATTGACCCTGAGGAGCAGACTGGATGGGAGGAGCGCCGTAAGGGTTCGCAGGAGGCGGCGGTCTGCCAGCAAATCCAGCAGCAGCAGCAGCAGCAGCAGCAGCAGGAGGAGGAGGAGGAGGCATAGAAGAGGCCGGTGGCTGGTTAAGTTGCTGAGCTGCAGGTGTTGGAGCATATCTGTTCGAAGGAGGTGCTCCTGATGGAGGAGCATTATATGGAGATGCCGTCCGTGGGACAACCTGAGGAATTGCCGATGGGACTGCACCAGGCTGCGGCGCAGGAGGAGCGTACTGGTTTGTCAAAGTCGATGAGGGCCTTGGGGGTGGTGGCACACCAGCCTGAGCAGGTGAAGTCAGGGGCGATTGAACTCGCGGCGGAGCGCTGCCCTTTGGAGGAGGAGGAACTGGTGAGCTAGTGCGTTGCCCATAACCGCCGGCCGCAGGAGATCCAGCTGGAGGACCCGTTGGACTGGCTGCTCCAGGGAACGGGGACCTGATGGCCGCAACGGGAGTAGATCTACGAGGCGCGGCCTTGGTGACCAAGGGAACATCGTTCCAGTTTTGCATGTTCTTGGCTTTGCTAGGTGGGGGTACTGACGGCGTAGAAGCGGAGCTTCTCGGATGACCGCTCATGGGGGCAGGCGGGACCATGCCTCCTCCGTAGGCCGGCTGGTTCGGGGGTTGATATCCCCCTTGAGACTGGTAGCCCGAGGGCTGATATTGGTTCTGCGGCGGCGCATACTGCGACGGCTGGGCCTGCTGAGGCTGACCATATCCGCCATACGGGTTCGCTGCGGCGGGTGGCATGTTTGCTGCTGGTTGAGGCGTCGAGTAGTCCACAGTAGGCTGGGCTTTGCTCGCAACATTGGTTGCTGGCTGACGAACAGCAGCTTTCGTAGCCGGCTTTTTGATTGCGAACTTAACACGGTTTCGTGCTATCTCTGCAGCAGGATAGCTGGATGGCAAGAGGTCGAGGTACTTTTGAGCCGCCTCCAACTGGCCGTGGCCAGCAAGAATATCAGCATACTCGATGTATTTATCGTACAGCGTGGCCAGCTTCCAGTTAGAGGTCTGGCTCTGCTCGGTATCCTGGAACTTGGTGACATTACGGAAAATGGTGACCTTCTCGATGAAGCTCTGTAGGGATTTGACATGGACAGAGAAGGCAGAGCCACCCGAAGCAGCCTTCAAGCCCTCCTTTTCCATTTCCCCAAGCTCAGCAACCCAGATGGCCACAACCTTTTCCAACTTGGAGCCAACCAAGTAGCAGAATGATGCATCCTTCCTAGAGCCGCTGTCGTGAATTCGGTCACCGAGGGCTTCGCAGAGATCAGGGAACTCTTGAGGATCGGAAAAGGTACAAAGAATGGCCATGGTCTCCTTCCAGTTCTCAAGGTCGGCATTGTAAACGACATCCCAAAGATTTTTGGAGATGACAGATCCCAGCAATCGCATGTAGCTTGGCATTCCGCTCTTCTTGGACAGATAGGCGGTTTGCACTTTGTCGACAAGCCCTTGTCCGCCGCAGTTAGCAATAAGAAAGGCATCTGCGATGCGGTCTTCTTTCAGGCAAATCTCGGTCGCCTTGGCAAAGTTGCCAAGCACCAATGCTTTGGTGATGTCCCTCTCCACAGATGTATCTCCATCTGAGAATAGATGGAAAGGGTTGTCCGTCTTGGCTCCCTTGGTGGAGGTAACGTTGGAGAGGAAATCCTCACCGTCGTCTCCGTCGCTGAAGAAATCGGAAGCGTCCTTCTTCTCATTGTCGGTTTCGGCCTGGGTTTCCGCAGGCTTGGCCTCATCATCCATAGATTCTTTGGCCGCGCCGTTTGCCAGCCTATCCTCCTTGAAGCCCAGGTACTCGACAATTTTTCCTCGTGGGTTTTCTCCAGCGAGAGTTTCCATGACTTTCCAATCAGCCTTCTCCTCATCTGCCTGAGCTTGCTGTGCACGCTCATCGCAGATCGCAGCTATGTCGCCGGTTTCCATAGCTTGCTGGAATTTCTCGCTTGCTTCAGACACGTCAGCTTCGACAGAGAACCTGGCGATGGACAGCTTAGAAGACCGCTTTTGCCCAGCTTGAGATGGATTGGCCTTGAATATGACAACCTTGCCTCCGAAAGCAAACGTGGCTCCAATTGGGCGTTCGAACCATTTGGGTGCCTTGTTCAAGGACCAGGAAGCACCCTGAGGCTGCGTCTGGGCCGCGCGGAAGAACTCCTCACCGTCCAAGTTCTTCTCTGTTGGGTTCTGTGCGGTGTCGGGGTTGGTATTTTGCAGTGTCTGGATGGTGATCTTGCCATCGAAGCTCGCCGTGGCTGACAGATTGGGGTTGTGGGGGTTGAATTGGGTCTGGAAAGTCCAGTTGGTAACTTCGGGCAGCTCGCCATAGCGTTCGCCAGTCTGGGGATTCCACACCAAGGTACGATTATCCTTGCCTGATGACAAAAGCAAGTCGCTGTCCTGGGAGCACCACGATATAGACAAAACGCCTTGTTCATGACCCTGAAGTGTCGCCTCGGGGGCGTTGGAGTTGCGCAAATCCCACAAAAGAATGACAGGTGTGGTGTCGTCGGGGGTTGCGGTAAGTAGTTTGGTGGAATTGTTTGGATCCCAAGCAATCGCACTCACGGCTCTCCGGTTATTGTTAAGCGTCAAGGATGCTTTTTTAGTCTTCAAGTCCCAGACAGTCACGAAGCCGCCGCCGCCTCCAGTTGCAAGTATATGAGACACTTTTTTATTCCAGGCCAAGCACTCTATATCGTCGTTACGGGCCGCAGCGCTTCCCAGCCTGAATGGGTTTTCAATGTCGTTGATGTCGAAAACGTATAGCTCGCCCTTGGCTCCGGCTGTAGCCAAAATGTGTGGCTTCAGAGGGTTGAATTGTAGCGCTTTGATAGGTCCGGTGTGCTTGGTTGTTTGTGATATTAGAGCATCGGATGCTCCAGCCTCCAACTTGGCGGCGTCCCAAAGCTCAAGGGAGCCGTTCTCGAGCGCGCCGGCAATGACGCCATTGGGGTGATCAGAGTCGGCGGGCCCCCAAGCGATATCGTAGAATCTAGAGCGGCGTCAGAAATAACCAGAGATGATGTGGACAAGAGCTGCCATGTTGTGTCTACCTGGACTCAGTCGTGACACTGGCTAGCGGCTGAAGCTCCAGCGCCTGCTGCTTGTCATCTAGGGAGAGATCCCAGAGCTCGAGTTTGTTCTCATCTGAGAAATCGGCATCAACGGCACCAGCACGAGTGCCGGTGACCAGCAAGGGCTTGCCAGAGCCGGGAGACCAAGCAAAGGTCGCCGTTCGTGGCACTTCTCGAAGGCGCACCATGATGGCAGGGGTTGACGACAGCCCAACAAGTTGACTGCCTACGGTGCGGTCAGATAGAGAGAAGTAATGATGAGACGTCTGGGATTAATTTTATGCCGAGCCTATATATCTCGGAATCAGACGCTGCATGCTTCCGTATTAAGTCATTGGGAGGGATTTACCAGAAAGTGGGATCGCAAGGCTGGCGCGATGGCATCTAAGTCATGAGTATGATGCCAGATTGCAAGCTGGCCGATGATATTGTGGGACCCTCCTGAGGAGCTCCCGCCCTCCAAGACACATTCAACTCGCACATGTACAGATGACAGGGGTAAGTGGGGAGTAGTCACGTGGCCGCGTACGCAGCTCTGACAAGAGCAACGCCATAGAAACGAGAACCAATTAGAGCTCGGAGATTCAGGTTGCTTCAATATTTACATCAGTACAACTCAAAGAAAGACCCTAGGACGTCATTTTTTCACCTCTTTTATAACCAAATACTCACAGTATGTCAGACGCGGCTCGTTGGAAAGCGACAGTTTTTGTAGGTGGCCTGGCGCAAGTGATCACCAGCACCCATCTCATGGATGCATTCCTACCCTTTGGAGAGATTGTTGAGGTGCAGCTGCCGAAGGCTGATGCACGCAAGTCAACAGACCCTCACCGTGGCTTTGCCTACGTTGAATTCGAGGATCCAGAAGATGCCAAGGAAGCAATTGATAATATGGACCAGTCCGAGTTCTTTGGCAAAATTTTAAGGGTTTCACCAGCAAAGGCACCGAAGAGCGCTGATGAGGGCTTGGGTAGCAAAAAGGCCGTTTGGGAACAGGTTCGTTTCTCCAATTCCACACCACGTAGACCAAGGCGCGTGCTTATATGTCTTGCACAGGAAGGATGGCTTGCCGAAAATGCAGCAGATGAACAGGACACATTGGAAGCATCAGGTACTGCCACCAACGGTGCGACAGCGGACCCTATGCAAGGTCTGGAAGGACTGGATGTTGCTGGGCCGAAGCAAGCATGAAGTGTGTCGGGCATGGTGTTGAAGGTCCACAAACGACTTGTGTTATTCTACATAGCGACGGCGTTTTATGGTGTTTTGGTGGTATGATCAAATGTTAGGTGCTCTATTTCAATATGATCCGACACAAAGTCAAAAGAAGTGCAGCAAAGTGATGGCCTCTAAAAGCCACGCCTCAATTCATGACTTTTTTTTCTTTCAACTTGTTGATTGACATATACACTGTTTTGCCGTCCGCAAACAAATTAAATCCTCCATGCCTTGTGGTTTACACGGAGCTCAATCCTTAGTGATCAGCACGGCCAGTAGGTCCCTGTCTGGAGAGTCGGAGGTTCTTATCAACAGCGAATTTTCGGGCGCATGAGTAGCCAGCGGCAAAGACAGCAAAGCCGACAACGACAGCTAGACGCGAGTTAGAAAAACAATCCAAGGCCAGTCTTCGAGCGAGTCGTGTTTACCGAGGGGGAGTAACTCGGCAGGAATCTGCTTGAGCTTGCGCAATCGTTGAGAGATGGTGTGGCCTGGATATTAAAAAAAAATAAAAAGCTGTTAGTGCACCGTACGGACAACCCGGTCGGTGTACTCTTTGATCTATCGAGCTCTTTCGATTGCGATAGCTCGGCACGTACCGGCCTGGTCCTCCTTCTTTAAGTCATCCTTCGTTAGCTCGGATCCCAAAAGCTGGACGCATGTCGGTTAAAACGTACAGGAATCGGTCGCATCATGCGAGCCGTGGGGCGGAACATTCTAAGAGCTTGGGTGCCACGCATTTTGAAGAGAGGAGATCGGTCTGCACGCGAGTATGGCGGTCAATGAAGCAGTTGACAAAACTGTCGCCCTTCCCGAGGTGGTGTATGGAGGTTGCCGAACATGTCATGGGTTGATTGCAATTGATGATTGATTGATTGTCGGGCCCACTGCTCGGGTGTGGTTGCCTTACCCTATTGACGCCGATCCTGAGGCACAAATTGAGCCACCAATAACCGGAACATCTGATCCCAAGCTGCGAACGTCAACGCAACAACCTCAACTACCCAATTATTCGACTTCAATCGGCCACTCCCGCTACTCTAATCCCCGGTCGTTCAAGTTTTCAATTGAAGCGATTAAAAATGGCCGAGAAAGACGACCAGGAGCTCGTTACGAAGCCCTTCAAGTTCGTCACTGGTACGTCCGGATAATCCATCTCTTAGTAAAAATGGCCTAATCGTAACCCGAGGCTAACATAACCCTCCAGCTGGTGAGCTCCCACCCGACGAAACCTCGAGCACGACTCCAAAGTTGCTCAATCGCATCTCAGAAGTTCACGGAATGCTAAAAACGAGTGATTCTCTATAGGCACCGATGCCCGCTTCCCCAACGTGAACCAGACCAAGCACTGCTGGCAGAACTATGTCGACTACCACAAGTGCATCACCTTCAAGGGCGAGGAATTTGCTCCCTGCCAGCAGGTATGTTGGTTTTAGAGGACTTGGGTGCCAGGTTCGGGCCGCACGACTTTACTAACCAGGTTACAGTTCAAGATGGCTTACCGATCATTGTGCCCCTCTGGATGGTATCAGCGATGGGACGAGCAGCGAGGTAAGATCAAGCCATGACATGACCGACTTTGAGATAGTTCGTTAACGTATTTATCGTAGAGGCTGGAAATTTCCCTGTCAAATTCGACCCAGAAGGTTGATAACTAGGTAGCATATATCTTGATTTGTGTTGATAGAGAGGCAGTCGCAGCCATACTGCACTTTGTATTACTCGAACAACTCAGTATACAGTCTTTACTACGGTTATCGTTGAGAAGAAGCTTGTTGGAATACTAAAGATGAAATGTGAGACATGGTATTTTGATTGATGAGTTTGAATTAAGTAAGGCAAAGGCCTCACAAATTATCGCAGTTGTTGCCCAAGTAGTTTCCCATTTCACACAAGTAAGGCCGCGCCTTAGATGTACGCCAAATACAACCGCTTGCAAATAGATATGTATCCCCCTAACGCCGGTTTCATGCAATGTCGTCAATATCAAGATGCCTCCTCGTCAGACGAACTCATAAACTCGTCATTGTCGTCGAACCCAAAAAACGCTCTTGTTTTCCCTTTTCCTTTTGAACTCTGCGTTTCCCCAACCGGAGACGATTCTTTCGAACTGGTCTTGTCATCATCCCCAGAGATGGACGAGCCTCCAGCCTGCTCGCTAGAAGTGGAGCCGTGTGATGTGCCAAATAAGTTGTCGCTGTAGTTGCCGGCCTTCATGGCTGCAGTGACGGCCTCGCGGGTCCTCTCGCTGCTTTCCTCCTTGTCTTCAACCCATTTTCCATCTAGTCGGCCTCGGCCGCCGTTCTTGATCTGGGCCTGTTTCTCTTCCGACATTTTGACAATCTGTTCCCATCGTTCACGTCGTTTCTCCTTTTCTTTCCTTTCCATTTCAGGTTTGATAGCGAGATATTCCGCCAGCGCCTTGGCTTCATTGACTGTCCGCAGCCTGCGACCGTCCAAGTTGCGGCTGGAGCCATGGTCTTCTTGATTCTTCTTCTTGCGCGATGACATGCGTCCACCAGCAGCACGCAACTGAGAGCCGAAACCACCCTTGCCGCCACATAGCGGGACAGCTAATCGTAGAGAGAGAAAGTCATCATGACTGCTTGATGAATACGTCGAAATGGGTGCTTCTGAAGATTGTGGAAGTTGTCGGTTTGATAAGGTGGTGATAATGAGTCTGCTGTGGGTGGGTGGTAGCCGTCCGATAATCTCCTCGCGGAGTTCTGAAATGGTTGTTGATGGCGGCACAGGTAATACCAATGTTGGAGGGAGGCTTAAGCCGCCAAATGTGGTGATGAGCACGTTGATATTTCGAGAAGACATTTTGTTCTGTTGAGAAACTGTGTAGAGCGCGGCTGCTATTAAAGGTGATGCAGTTTTTGCAAATGTTGGAAAATGTTGTAAGGGGAAATTTTTTTGCAGCCTTTTGCAGCCTGATTGAAGTTTATTCATAGAGTGCTGACACATGGAAACCTTAAAACACGCCACGAGCAATGTCATGGGAAGGCGCTATCTTATCATCACGTGAGTCGAGCCGCAACACACAAAAAATCGAGCCGCCCCACTTCGCTACGTTCGAAATTGTTGTAGGGTTTCCGCCCACAAAAGTAATCCATTTTGAGCCCAGGCACCTTCAGTCCGAAAATCTGCCCTCCTTCAACATCGACATCACCCCCAAACCGCCACGATGTTGATTCCCAAGGCCGACCGCAAGAAGATCCACGAGGTACTTGAGACCGATTGAACCGAGATTTGGAGAGATACACAATTATCTCTCTTGCGAGTTGCGAACAATGGTAACTGACAAAATACATCCTCCCGCAGTACCTCTTCCGCGAGGGTGTCCTCGTGGCCCAGAAGGACTTCAACCTTCCCAAGCACCCCGATATTGACGCCAAGAACTTGTTCGTTATCAAGGCTTGCCAGTCCCTCAACTCGCGCGGCTATGTCAAGACCCAGTTCTCCTGGCAATACTACTACTACACCTTGACGCCCGAGGGTCTCGACTACCTCCGCGAATGGTTGCATCTACCCGCCGAGATCGTTCCCGCTACACACATAAAGCAGCAACGATCGCACGCCCCTCCACGTGGCATGCTCGGTGATGAAGAGCGCCGACGGCCTTTCGGCCGTGGCCGTGGTGGCGACCGTGGTGACCGTGAGGGTGGATATCGACGACGAGATGCTGGCGAGGGTAAGGAGGGTGGTGCTCCTGGCGAGTTCGCTCCTCAGTTGTGAGTTGATTCCCCGGTTTCGTCGTTCTTGTCGGTCGCAGGGGGAAGTTCTGGTGATGACATTGAAATGTCACCTTGCGCTGGCATCATTTGCGCTCGGCCCCATTACGAATGGGGAACATGACTTTTATTAACTAACCGTGTTCTTCTGTAGCCGTGGTGCTGCCCGTGGTGCTGGACGTGGTGCTCCCCCCTCTTAGGCGAAGCAAATTTGTGAAAAAAAGGGATTTCAAAGGAGATGCATGAGCAATACAATTTACAACAGATTATCTCGGAAAGAGATAATCTGTTGTAAATTGCGTCACCCATCCAATGTAGCGATCATGTACTCTAAGTTTTCTAGAGATCCATACCTTGGATGGGCAACATGAAAGATGCCCTCCGAGTAGGAGACGTCGTGGGAGTTTTGGAGGGGTCAGATCCTCGGACATGATACATCAGGATCACTATTCGCAATTAATGAGAAAAAATTGCTTGCGAAACATTACGGGTCTCTAATTTGAAGAAACTTGTCTACATTACTCATGTGCGCTGGCTCATTGGTGATGGATGCGATGACGTATGTTGAAGATCGTGGATGACGGAGCGCCATACCTCGCGTGTGCGAGAGACGTATGTAATAACAACGGTCGCCTTGATTGATACTGATTTGTAAACGGACGATTGAGCTCTGGCAGTCCTTGATGGGTCAAAATAATACATGAAGCTTGCATGCAAATGCCTATGTATGGAATGTGAGGCAAAATGCTGCAATGGGGTTTTGTCCCAAAACATGGCGAGGTTGGAACCGTCCACTCGGTTGCGAGCATCTATGCTAACTATTAAACGACCCTGTCACAACAGAAAATCGTCCACGGGCCAACTGTTGTAATCTATCTAGCTCTAGCTCAATATCAATGTGTCGGTCAACAAGTTTCGCGGCTCAGCGTCACCATCAGCTCGGCCCCATGCAGCAAAACGCTCCAGCCGACTTCACAAATCTGCCGACCAGCCGTCAAGCCCACACTTGATCCTTCAAAGAGCGGTGTCAGCGTTCCAAGAGCGAGCCAGGATTAGCAGTAATAGGCTAGATCACCATGCGTTTCCTGCATAAGAGGCATTGGGCGCCAGCGACGCGTGGTATTGGGAGGCTGCTCCGTACGTAGGCAGACTTACTGGCCCGCTCTGCAGCTTTTGGAATCCACTGCTGTACGTAACGAAGCGTGGAACGATTCAGGGTAAAGAGACCTCATGTCCCAATGGCGAATGCGGAAGATTCAACCGCGAAAGAAGTCAGTGGGGGAAGAGCGTGAATTTGCCCGCTTTTCCCCTCCCCCGCTAGTTGGAGGGGATGCCTCCAACTTCATCGTTCAAGTACCCTAGGCAGGTTAGGTAGCTTAAGTATCTAAGGTGGAGAATGGGCGAGGTGTTGATACTGTGTCGATGCTGTCTCCCGGCCTCGTCTGGAGATGCGCCATTTGGTATGGCATCGCTTTGCTGGGGTGAGTTTTCATCAGTGCTGACACTTTTGTCGTCTTACGCGAGGACAGCAGTAAGAATTCCGCTGGACCAGGAATTTGAGACGTGGTAGCTTGGAAAGAACTATTTAGTGATGGGGCCCAGCTGGAGGACCACGGCTGATGAATACTTGATTATCGGTTTCGCTCCGTTCTGCTCCGCTCTGGTGCTGATATCTATGAGCGTTGTCTGTCCACAAATCGCCACAAATGCATTGGAGCGGAGGCTTGAGTCGCGGCATTATTCCAAGTCGGCGCTACGCAGCAATGACGACGAACAGGACTCCAATGGCCGCTTCAGACCGCGTGTGTTCGGTACTTCCCATACTCACCTCAATGCGATGCGATGCTGTGCTGAGTCGTGGAGTGCCCTCGAGATGCACTTTCAGACGTGACGCCCCAACGATGGAGGGATGGAGGGATGGAGGGATGGAGGGATGGTGGGGGAGGGGGAAGAGGGAGGGGCGAAAGAAGCCGTGACATGGCCATGACCAGGGGCTTGCACGTCGCATTCAACGAGCAACGAGCCCAGGCGAGACCGAAATACTGGGCAGACGCCCCCGAGGGTCCCAACGAACGGTCCACGCACTTGGCTGCTGCCGCTGTCCCCTAGAAGCATTGGAAAGCGAGCGAGCGAGCCCACCGTGGGCTCGTTCGTGGTCTGTTCTTGCTGGGCTGTCAATGTTATATAATAGAATGCGAGCCCCTCGCAGTGAAGCTTTCCCCTCCAATCCTGAAAGTTCATTGTTTCTCTTGCAGCTTGGCCGACTCCCAGATCCTCTTCGTGGGATTCGCAAATCCCTACAGCTACCTAATCCATTGTTAGTACGTATGCTCAGAAGTAATCGCGACGAACAAGACGGTTCAATACTGACAGAGTGCATGACAGCTTTCACGTTGCCCCCTCGGTGACGTACCTTGCCCCTACGACCATCGCTTACTCGTGAAGCCGCGCTCGCATTGTGCACATCCACGTGTCGACTAGCAATTTGAAAAATAGAAGGGAAACGTAGAGAAGATCCTTGAAAATGGCGAACCTTCCCAAGGAAATGAAGGCTCTCAGGTATGTCTTATATATTTAAGCTCGTGGGTCTTGTCTAGCCATCAAGGTCCCCCCCTCTCCCCTTCACTGGCTCCTAGAGACCTCCCACCACCTGGCCAGTGGCAGGATTGTCGTCTTATTGATTCATTGGTGATGTAGGTATGAGAAGCCCGAGGATTGGTCCATTGTCAAGGTCCCCTTGCCCGAGTTGCGCGACAATGACGTTCTGGTCCAGGTAAAGGCCTGTGGTGTTTGTGGAACTGGTACATCAGCCTCCCCTATTGCTTGTGCAGGCACGACAGCTAACAAAGCTTTGTAGATCTGGTACGAACCTGTGAAATAATCTATTGTGTGATGGATTATACTAAGGGTGTATAGCACATCCACGAGGGCGAATTTATTGCCAAGTTTCCTCTGATTCCCGGTCATGAGACCGTCGGTGTGGTCGCTGCGGTTGGAAAGGTACCCGACTTGATTTACTTTGCAGCCGTCGTGTGAATTACGGGACAAACAGGCTGACAAGGCTCCCTACAGAATGTCACAGAATTCAAGGTTGGCGACAAAGTGGCCGCCGACAACAGTGAGCTTTGCAACGAATGCTTCTACTGCCGTCGCGGCCAGCTCCTGTTGTGCGAGAACGTACGTGCATCGGAATCACATATGCTACACAATGCAAGCTTGCTGACATGAAACAGTTCAACGCCCATGGTGTCACCATGAATGGTGGCTTCGCAGAATACTGTGCCTATCCCGCCGCCAAGGTGTTCAAGTTCAAGAATCTCAACTGGGTCGATGCTACCCTCCTGGAGCCTGCCTCTTGTGCTTGCCATGGTCTTGAGAAGATTCGCCCCAAGCTCGGCTCACACGTTCTCATGTTCGGTGCCGGTCCTACCGGTCTGGTAAGCATGCTGCAAATCATCGTGTCACGACATGGTCTCTCACACCCTGATAGATGCTTGCCCAGCTCCTGCGACTGAACGGAGGTTGCCAGGTCACCATTGCAGCCCCCAAGGGCTTGAAGATGGACCTTGCTGGAAGTCTCGACGCCGCTGATACTTACATTGAACTGTCTCGAGAGAACCCCGACGCTCAATTTGAGCAGCTGAAGAAGGACAATCCCTATGGTTTCGACATTGGTATGGACTCCTCAAGGTGCAATCGCAAGTACTTGGACGCCAAAACTGACAGTCAAGCAAGTTGTCGAGGCTACTGGTTCCGTCAAGATTCTTGAAGACGCCATCAACTATGTTCGACGCGGAGGCACTCTTGTCGTCTATGGGTATGCACGAAGCTTCCTGGACCAGTTACATATAACATTCGATGATGGCTGATTTGCAACAGTGTCTACGCCAGCGCTGCCAAGGTTTCTTGGCCCCCAGCCAAAATCTTTGGTGACGAAATCACCATTATCGGTTCCTTCTCAGAGACCTACATGTTCCGTACGTTTGAAGTTGCTTTCGTTGTTGTGCCACTGAACGGTCGCTGACATATGTTTCGCCCTAGCCGCTACCATCGACTATCTCGACTCTGGAAAGGTCAAAACGAAGGGTATTGTTAACAAGACCTTCAAGCTGGAGGACTTTGACAAGGCCTTGCAGAGCATCAAGGACAAGAGCGCCATCAAGGCTGCTATTGTTTTCGACTAGACGGTTTCTAGGAAGGAAAAAAACACCGGGTCACCTTTTAGGAATACCAGATCAGTCTTGCATATATTCTAGACTAGACCTAGAGAGTTATCGCTAAAGAAAAAGAAGCTGGTTCAAAATGCAGACGTATCCTCGCAGCCCAATTTGAATGACGACACCCATGGACGTCAAGAGACACAAGAATTAGGATTTACTCACATCTGGACCCTAGTAGACATGAGGAGACAGCAATGAGAAGCACGTGACAGACTGTTTGATCCGGAAGATGAATTCCTTTCGTGTTTCAGAATTCGCGTTGACGATGAACAGAGTTGCAGTCACGATTGACGAGGATGTAACTTGATGCATCGGGAATTGTTCTGAGACCAGCGCCGTTAGAGGACATGACGAAAAGTTGACTGGCGAGTTTATTCGGCCCGGCAGCTTGCGTCATGTGAAGCATCGGTTGTTCAAGACCTTTTCGTATCGCAGCCGATGTGGAAAGCAGCTCAGGTGTCGACGGCAGGATGGAGACGAACAATGGGCCGGCATTGGCCAGTGATGAGTGCTCAGGCATTGACTCCTTTGACAGGCTGAGCCCTAGCACCTGATACCCCGTACCCCGTACCCCGTACGTACCCCGTACAACACGAGGGCGACTCCATGGGTTGTAATTGACGGTCGATTGCAGCGTTTATGATGCGTTGAGTAGACATTGCATTGGGCTTGCTGCAGAGAAGAGGTCCTTCTGTGCGCGAAAATTGATGAAAAGAAAAACAAAAAAGAAAAAAAGGGGGGAAACACCCCCCCTGCCCCCCCCATGAATACACGTAGTCATTCGATACCAGCCTTGAAGAAAGTATCCGTACATGCTGGACGAGGCTTGTCCAGTGCGTCCGGTGCTCTGAGCTGGTCCCGGCCGCCCTGCCAGCCCTAACGAGGCGCTATGAACGCTGCCGACATCCATGACAAGCTGTTATCAGCTCCGTACCTGCCTTCGCCGCACCCTTCACAGAGTTCTTGGCCTTTATTAGCCAGAACACAGCCATACGAGATTTAAATTTAACATGATCTGCAGAGGCAACGTGATACGGAACACTACCTTGACCTTCTTGTGACTTTTCTCCATCGTCCTTACCGGTTAGCGTCATTCGTCCGAACGAGGAATCAAAAATAAACAAGAAAAGAAATAGGATCAAGAGAGAAAGAAAGAAAATCAACAACAACAACAACAACAACAGATATACATCTGTCTCATCCTTAAGTCGTCTCCATCTTGCGTGTCGCTCTCGCCCGACAAGATGCAAGGACCGCCCCTTGCTATCCCGCCCAGGTAGTTGTCGTACTTTCCTCGGCTCTCTACTTGATCCAACGCAATAAACGCAATCACAGTTATCCTGTCACATTGCAAGAGCAAAGGGATAGCTCTTGACGCTCTGTTGATCCCATCTTTTTGTTTTCGGGGGCATGGCGTCTTCGTCTTCCCACAGCCGGTCACGACCATTACAACGCGACCTTGTCACACGGATACACAATGATGCTTTGGAAACACCCACGACACTGCTAGGCGGCATCGACATTTCCAACAGCCAAGTCCATGAGGATTCCAGCTCTTCCGAGTCCGAGTTTCAAACAAGCTCCAAACCTACCAAGCTCCCGCCGCGACATGCACGATCTACAAGCAACCCATTTCCTTCCTTTCTGAGTCGATCGATTACTAGACAGGCTGCTGCACAACCGCGTACAACTGGAGCCAGTGGTGGGAGTGGTCATGCTGGCGCCGCCATGGCCACGTCGAGTGTTGTGAATCCGAAACACAAGAGGAATCCGGCTGGCAGCAAGGACTTTGCCACGGGCAATTGTATGACTTGCGGGTCTTTGATGCGATGGCCAAAGGACCTCAAAGTGTTTAAATGTACGATATGTGCGACTATAAATGATCTCGCTGTGCCCGGCGGCGACCCGGACAAGTCAGGTTTTCGCGGGAGACGAAGAGAGAGCTCTTCACAAACATCGCCTGATGGACCGACATGTGCGTTCTTGCTGTCTCTGTCATCTTTTGCTCTTGAAACCTTATACTTACATATCATTCCAGATCAGTCTATTTCATTGCAAGATTTCCAGAGGGTGGCGAAGCAATGCATTCGATCGTATCTATCAAAGAAGCTGATTCCCGAGCAAACTGCAAATTCCGGAGCCTCAGGACCCTATAACGGCACTCGCAGCCGAATCGTACAGCCTGACGTACGACAGGCAACGCAGAACGAATTCTACGAGGCCAGTTTTGGCGCCACAGAACAGGGAGAGTATATCCCCAAGTACGTCTTTGAGCATCAACCTACCCTCAAGCCTAACATCTCTCGGCCTAGTCATGCAGTGAGGTCATATTCATCATCGCATGCCGAGAGACCGCTTCCACCTACGAAGCCCTCGAATGGTTACGTGGCGATGTACAATCAAGTTGCTGCCAGGAACCAGACGTGTGAGCCAAAACGAATATTCAAACCGCTGGAGGAATGCATCACCAAGTTTTTCAGCTCGTACGAGTCCATCAACTGTTCATTCGCCTCGCGCAAACGCGTTTGCAATGGGAATGGCTCGGACAAGATTCGACGCAAGCCTGTACCTTCCCGAGCAAGGTCACACTCGCAGACCGACTCGAGCTACTCACGAGACGAACTACAACTAGATAATTTGATCGACCAGATAGATGCCAAGATGTTGCTTCTTGGTGATGTCGCAGAAAATGGCCTCTGGTGGACCGGGGGTCGTTTGCAACTCGTGTCTAAAAAATCGGCCTCCGCCCATCGATCACAAAGCCCTCAAAGGAGGTCGGCCGCGATGAAGTGCCCAAATTTGGATTGGGACGAGCTTGAAAGCTGGTATGATGTGACAGTCAACCCCGCCAAGACTTGGTTCTCTGTGTATGAAGACATTTGTAGGGAGTCAACGGTCAAAAGCTGCTCGCAACAAGAGCTTCAAACTATGGAGCAAGAGCTGCTCCAAGGCCAGTCACATGCTCAGCGAGTGCTGTTGAAAGTCTTGGAATCGCTGCTCAAGAGACCTGGCCGTCCGCTGACCAATCCTGGCGACGTTCGATTTCTCCTAATTATCGCAGAGTGTCCGCTGTTGCATTCGAGCACTAGGCATTTCCAAGGACTCTTGCAGCAAGACGTCGAGGCACCGGCTCCGACATCTCACATACCAGTAGATTCAAGCAAGCGCAACGTTATGCCAAGTTCTGGTCTTTTGTCTGGTCAGCATTCTGGCATTGTGAAACGCATCATCGGCCTCATATCCAACACGCCACCCGAGTGTCATAATCAACTGATTGCCTGGTTTGCCAAATTTGGAAATCGACGATTCACTCGAATCAAAGATTTGGTATCTGGATTCTTGAGTTACAGATTACTGAGGCAAATCGACAAGAAGCATCCGACAGAGGTTGACATTACCGCGGGTTTGATACCTGAAATGCGCACTGGTCGTTCCGCCGGTGGCTCTTATTTGCATGACGAAATCAGATCAGAAGGCGCCTCCAAAAAGAAGGAGCCGGAACAGAAAATAGCCTATACGGAGGATTGGCAAATTAAGGCTGCTTCCCGTGTGCTTGCTCTCCTTTTTGCGGCCAACAATTCTCCTGGAGCAAGCCATGGATCTCAAACTCTGTTAGGGACCAATGTAGCAGCGGGATCAACTCGACAGTACGGACCGTCAGGTGGCCAGCTCCTCCCCACGAGTGATTTTTACAATTCTATGATTGACTATGCCGATCTTGTCAGTGACTTCGAATCCTGGGAGTCCAAACGAACTAAATTCTCCTTTTGCCAGTATCCGTTTTTGATGAGCATTTGGGCCAAGACTCGCATACTCGAACATGATGCACGACGGCAGATGCAGAAGAAAGCGCGGGATGCGTTCCTCGACAGCATCATGACCAATCGGAATGTCCAACAATATCTGTCCCTTCACGTCCGCAGAGATTGTCTTGTTGAGGATAGCCTTGCGGCAGTGAGCGAAGTAATCGGCAGCGGAAGCGAGGATATCAAAAAGGGCCTTCGTATCACGTTCAAGGGCGAAGAGGGCATCGATGGCGGCGGACTGCGAAAAGAATGGTTCTTGCTACTGATTCGAGAAGTGTTCAACCCTGAGCATGGTGCGCGCAACACTGTCCCAGGCTCTTTATCTGTTGCTAATTTGAAATGGTTAGGGTTGTTTCTCTACGACGAAGACTCGCAATACTGCTATTTCAACCCAAGCACGTTTGAGACATCCGACCAGTTCTTCCTCGTAGGCGTAGTTATGGGGTTGGCAATTTACAACTCTACCATTTTGGACGTCCCCCTCCCGCCGTTTGCGTTCCGCAAGCTGCTCGCTGCTGCACCGGCGCATGGTCTAGGGATATCAACCCGACCCCGTCCATGCATGCAGTATACCCTGAGTGACCTTGCGGAATATCGGCCTCGAGTAGCTCACGGGCTACGCCAGCTTCTCGATTTCGAGGGAGACGTTGAAAAAACCTTTTGCTTGGACTTTGTAATCAACACGGAAAAATACGATACGGCTGTCCAGGTTCCCTTGTGCCCCGGCGGCGAGCGCAAGCCCGTTACCAACAACAATCGGCGCGAGTATGTCGAGCTCTACGTCAAGTATTTGCTCGACACAGCGGTGACGCGCCAGTTCGAACCATTCAAGAGAGGCTTTTACACTGTTTGTGGGGGAAACGCATTCTCCCTGCTCAGACCAGAAGAGATTGAGCTCCTTATCCGAGGTTCTGACGAAGTTTTGGATATACAATCTTTGCGAGCCGTTGCTGAGTACGACAACTGGGCACATGCCCAGCCGGATGGCAACGTTGACGTGGTAGGGTGGTTCTGGGAAACGTTTCTGGAGGCTACAGCGAAGGACCAGCGCAAGCTACTGTCCTTCATAACGGGAAGCGATAGAATTCCGGCGACGGGGGCAACTATGCTGTCCATCAAAATCTCGTGCCTTGGGGAAGACACCGGGCGATACCCAATAGCAAGAACGTGCTTCAATATGATTTCCTTGTGGGAATATGGCTCCAAGAAGAGACTGGAAGAGATGCTGTGGAGAGCAGTATTTGAAAGTGAAGGATTCGGACTCAAATAAATAGTAGAGTCTGCAGGCATGGCCCCTTGAAGGGGTGGAAATAAACCATACGACTGGAGTTGTCGACGAGAATCATAACTGCATTGACAATGGCGTTAGTGTGTCGTGTGTCGTATTGCGTGGTAGAAATGTAAAGCCTGTGCTCGACATCAGATGCGGCTGCTGCGATTGAAGCAATTTTTTTTATTCAAGTCCTGGATGTAGCAGTCAATGTGCAATAATGTTCTTGTGCTTTCAGTAGTGCACGCCATTATAAAATAGCCCAATATTACATACATATTATCCTTCCGAGTTTTGTTTATGTAGTCCTGGATATGAAGGTGATGCAATCATAGTACAGTTATGTTCTTTCGCTTCCAGCAGTACACCTTATTTTGCAAATGGCCCGATTCATACACATCTATCCTTGTGAGTTTTGTTTATCTAGTCCTGGATGTAGCATTTAACAGGATCATAGTACAATGATGTCTTTTATGCTTCGAGCACACGCTATTTTGTACATAGCCCAATGTTATACACTATCTGCGCTTCTGCATTTCTGCCCCGTCTACGCCGCCTCCTCCTCAGCCAGACCACCCGCTGCCCTAGCCCTCTTCAACATATCCTCCTCCTTCTTCTTCTCCGCTCTCAGCTGGCGCACTCTCTCGCGGTCAATGGCCGCCGTCTTCCTCATACTTTCCAAGTCCTGCAGTTCCGCAATGTCCTCCTTGCTGAGCTGGATGGGCTCCGCGCGCGTCTCGGCGATGAAGATCCCGAGGATGTCAGACGAGTGCTTGTCCTTCATGTCGATTGTGGCCGTCTTCTCGTGCGGACCCGGGGGCTGGGCCTTGGACATGTTTGTCCGGGACGATGGTGGTTGTGCGCAAGGCGCATCGGTGGCCTGGGTACGTAGGTAGATTGTCAGGACGGGCGTCGCCTCCTGCTGGTCGTGGCGGTTGACGATCATGGGCACAGAGGGGTTGTGGTATTTCAGTCGGGGGAGGTATTCGCGCCAGAATTTCCTGTCCTGTTAGCGTCTGCGTGGACCACTGGCTGGGGCATGTCTAGGCGGGCGCGATTTGACGAGCATACTTTGAGCCCATGTGTCCGTTTTCCATCCTGCAGGCGAAGTCCATGTGTATCCTCGTTACGTCCGGAGGTAGAATGGCTGCGCCGGGTCCGCATCGTAGGTCGATTAACTGCGTTGTGAGCTTCAAGTTGGGTTTGGATGGGAATGTGCGGAACGTACCCTCTGCTTTGTTGTTAGCGGTTGATCGGGTGTCGACGTTGGGAGACTTGCCTTTCTGAGGAGATTTAATCTCTTTCCTAGTGATGACATGGCATTTATGACGGGCTGATGCCTTGACTGACTGGTGCTAGTTCTCGCGGGCTGGTTCTTCTGGTCGCTGATAATTCCTTAGTCGCTACGGACCGGCTTTTATCCGTTATTCGGGCTCTGGAAGTGGAGCTAGTGGCGCTGCGGGAACTGCACCAGGATTTAGCAGGGGGCTTTTTTTTTTACTAAACACACACAACATAGCGCGGAAATGCATCGAGTGCCTGCGGTGCGATGGCTGCAAAGGGCCTTACGAATAGGGGATGGTGTCCCTTTGAGTGGCGTTCCTCTGTTTTTGTGTCCTGCGGTTGGACTCGCACGGAGGAACGCTGCGAAGGCGATGCCCCGAGGACGATTCCATTCTACGGGTGCTGCTGCGACGAGTGCTGCCCTCGAGACGAGGCTCCCATTGAAGCTGGTCGACAAGACTGTTCGCAAGCTTCCTGTTACGTGTAGCGGGTGCGGAGCGTTTGCGCAAATGACGGATCCCCAGCAGCTGGGGCACTTTGACTTGCAGAGCAAGAGGGTGCGACGGTGGCTGCATCCGCAGGAGAGCAGCCCTCGGGAGGCCGATGCTGCGGGGAATCAAGTCGTGGATGATGTTCTCAAGAGCTTGGATCCAGAGAAGCTGAAGGAGCTGGGGCTCAGCGCTGATGCACTCATGGACGGGGGGGATGAGCGGGCCATGGCAAGTATGTGCATTGAAGGTGGTCGCATGAGCGCAGAATGGGAAGACTGACTTGAAGTTGTTTAGAGCTGGGTACGGAGAAACCGCCCATTTGTGACCGGTGTCATGACCTGACACACCATAGCACGGCGAGCGATACCGCGAAAATGACCATGTACCATCCTACAGTGGAGTCGCTACGCGAGACGATCGAGGAGTCGCCGTACAAGTACAACCACATATACCATGTCATCGATGCGGCAGACTTTCCAATGTCCCTCATACCACGACTGAGTATCCTGTTGGGTGACATCCCGTTGCGATCGCGGAACCGCCGCTCACGGTCCGGCAGGTTCCAGAATGACCGCAAGACGGAAATGAGTTTTATCATCACGAGGGGCGACCTCCTGGGGCCCACGAAGGAAATTGTGGATTCCATGATGCCTTACCTTCGGGATGTGCTGCGCGATGCCCTGGGCCGACTGGGTAGCCGCGTGCGTCTCGGCAACTTGAAGTGCGTGAGTGCCCGGAGAGGTTGGTGGACCAAGGATCTCAAAGAGGATATCTGGAATCGAGGCGGCGCAGGGTGGATGGTGGGCAAGGTGAATGTTGGGAAAAGTCAGCTCTTCGAGGCTGTGTATCCCAAGGGGAGGATGAGCGAGGGTAGGAAGACGGACCGGGCCATGGTGTCTACGTATGCTCGGACCGGACTAGATGGTGGTTGCGCTGAAGAAGGCCGGGAGGATTTAGACGTAGGTGACCTGCTCCCGCCAGCGCAGCCTGCTACGAACTATCCCGAGATGCCCGTTGTTTCGTCACTGCCCGGCACGACCGCGTCACCAATCCGCGTTCCGTTCGGCGATGGAAAAGGCGAACTGATTGATCTGCCAGGGCTGGCTCGCAGCGACCTGGACCTCTTTGTCAAGGAGGAGCACCGCCAGTCTTTGATTATGAAGAAGCGGATCGTTCCTGAGCAAGTCACCGTCAAATCTGGCAAGTCCATCATTCTCGGCGGCGGCCTGATACGGATCACCCCTCGCACACCAGATATGGTCTTCCTCATGTACAACTTTACCCCTCTCAGTGAGCACCTCGCCATGACGGAGAAGGCAATTGCCTTTCAGGATCAGACGCGCCAGTCGGTCGGCGTCGAGAATATCACGCTGCCTGGCGTGGGAGACAAGATGAAGCACGCGGGCACGTTCAAGCTCTGTCACGACGTTACCAAGAATCGGGCCGGTCCACTGACGCGCAAGAACGCCGTTGGTCTACAGGTGGACAGGCTGCCCTTCCGGGTGGTATCGGTCGACATCCTTGTCGAGGGAGTCGGCTATGTCGAGGTAGTGGCGCAGGTCAGATCGCGGGATTATGAGAGGTGGTCGTTGATGCAGCAGGAGAAGGATAGGGCTCTCGCGCTGGGCTCGGTCGACAAAGACGGTTCTCCCTCTCGCAAGCTCTCGGGTGAGAATCCTCCATCATTCAGGGACGAGTCTGGTCCGGCCAAGGATCCCTTTGATGAAATGAGGAGGAACAGAAGAGATTCGATTGAGAAGACTCCACCGGTGAAACAGTCTGTGAAGGTGCCTGGGCCAGAGTGGCCTTCTGTGGACGTCTATTCTCCCGAGGGACGCTTTGTGGGATCCAGGAAGCCAATTCACGGGTGGTTGAACAACAAGCCGCGGGTATTGGCAGAGCACAAGAGGAGTCGGCCGAGGAGGAGCATGAAGGGGGTGAAGAAGAGGGCCAAGGTGGCGAGGAGGAGAGGGGATGCTGATGAATAGCGATTTGGATCAATCGGTGAGTGTATGATAGTGTATAGTATGTAGTATTATGTCGCTTGGTGCATTGTGGTGTTGGTCTTAGGAATGTGTTGCATATGCGGCCAAAATGCGGATGCGCACACTTATTTTAAAGATGCTCCCTGCTCACGCATCGCCATAATTAAGGCTACCAAGGTACCTAGGTACCCAGGTACCCAGGAGGTATTTACATCTGAATGGTGGGGGTGGCCGTGACAAATGACGTACGTGTCTGGAGAGAAAATCCCCACAGAGACTTTTCCTATCAACCACGCTCCTGCATCATAACTCCAAGCAACGAACGCTCCGCCGCCGAGACAACAGCACCCGCAGGATTTGCCATCCCAAAGAGAAGTTGTCACTTTTACAACCATGCCCGAACAACCTTCAGAGCAACAGCGCGCCGCTGCTGCACCGGCCACAACACAGACGCAAACGACGCAGACTCGCACGCAGGCTGCGCCGAGGGTGCTGCGCTTACGAGGCGGCCATACTGCGGCAGGGAGGTCTGTGCAGTGGGCAGAGGACGTAGTTGACAATGAAGGTCTCGGGAGGAAGAGCTCAAAGGGTATGTGTACCGCTGTCACCCTTTTCGTGTAGTGGGGAAGCATTTACAGGGAGTAGGAGATGGCTGATTTTTCGTATCTAGTCTGCTGCATATATCATAAGCCCAAGGGCGTGGACGAGTCCAGCGATGAGTCGTCCTCTTCATCGGATTCCGATACGGATTCTGAGGCGGAAAGCCGGCGGGACGGGAAGAAGGCCCCTGCTTGTGGACACTCTCGTGGAAGGGGAGGACGAGGGGACAAGAAGAGGGAGAGGGCGTCGAGTCCGAATGCGTACGAGAAGGTGCCGAGGCAGAAGAGCAAGGGAGAGGGTAGTAAATCCTAGATGGTGGCGCGAGCTACGAGATGCGTTTTTGTGGCTTTTTTTTTTTTTGGTTTACTACGTTTGGGCGGATTAGCATTGATTTGAGTCGTTTCGATGCCTTCTGGTTGTTCCGCATCCTGTGCCATAGGGCTCTTGCTTGAGTTTGGCGCAGGTTCGAGATTGTTTGAGAAACATTCTCAAAGGTCTGGGGGGCTTCAGGCTGGTTGAGCTGTGTTGAGCTGTCTATGTGGTTCTCATGGTATTGTGTCGTTGTTGTTTTGTTTTTCTTAGCGGGAAGGGTCGTGTGTGCGATGTCAGTGACTGAGGAGCGCGTGCAACAGTCCTCTTGAAATATGAAGTACTGGTGCTATTTTTTCCGTCGCTTCCTGGTGGCTGCTAGCACCCGATTTGGTCCTGACGGCTTCGAATCGCATGGACTAACTGCGGTATCGACAACTTGCTCTTCGCGATTCATAAACACTATATATAAGAACGAACTTGTGTCTTTGCGTGTGCCCGACAATGGCATTTGGACACAAACGAAGCTAGATGTGTAGATGGACATACACACACTGTCAGAATAGAAGATAGAGCCTGGTACTCCAACGGGCATGAAATCCATCATTGACGAAGAAGGCGCATACAACAAGGAATCGGCCATTAAGAAGGAGTCAAGCCAGAAAGTAAGCCATGACCGACTCCACATGCAGGATTGCCAGATATCCAAAGAAAAGAGTCCTTGTTGGAAGAATTCCACTCGTACGTAGTTGAAAGAATATTGGTATGATGTAGCGCGTCTAGGGTAGGATCCATGAAGGACCCGCACACACAACCTCAGCAGGTCTTCCGTTCAGGTCGCCTCCGAAATCGAGCTCGGGTTTCTCCAACACTTGCCTTTTGCTTCCTCATCCAGAGACATCACGTCTGGCTGTATCGTACACAGCAACTACCTCGCAAATGCTGCATATTCTGAGATGCCGTGGATCACCAGACAACTGTGATCAACTGCCACGTCAGCCGCCTCCATCTCAATGTGGCAAGTCCGTCTATTCCACAACGCTCACCTTGGTCCCACGACTAATAACAGTACAAAAGCGTCTATATGCCGAAAAATATAGTCGCCTCCATGGCTGGACAAACACCCACACGAACATCTTGCTCAGCTCATTCATCAGCCAGACATTCAGCCCTCCAGACCACCACCACCCACTGGTAAAAGCCATAGCTTGTTCCCAGTTTATCATTTCCATAATCCCTACTTTTACAATGTACAGGCCATCCTAAGCAGTCAACTCCTCCAGTCGCCTCTCCAACTCGGGCATTTGCCGCAGCTTGACTTCCAAATCCTCCTTCTCATCCTCGAGCTTCAACCGTCTTTCTGCATCCAGCCTGGTGAACACATAGTGGCCCTGCCCGTCAAACTGCAATATATGAGTATGGTACTTCCACAGACTCCTCCTGTGGCTGACAGTCATCAGCGTGATGCCAAGGGCCTTTGCGTTCTCGTACATTATTTTCTCCGTCTCGAGCGTCACGCTGCTGGTGCACTCGTCGAGGATGGCGTACTTGGGGCGGTGGTAGAAGAGGCGGGCCATGGCGACGCGCTGCTGGAGACCGCCGGAGAGGACGTCGCGCCATTCAGCCTCGGCGTCCCAGCATTCCGGGTACAGGTCGACGAGATGGCTGAGCTCGAGGAGGTTGAGGATGGAGAGGAGGTCTGCGTCTGTGACCCCGCGGGCTCGCATTTGGCGGAGGGAGTCGGGGTAGATTATTTGCTGGCGAAGCGAGCCCCGTGAGAGATACGGTCGCTGGGGCAGGTAGAAGATGGAGTGGAAGGAGGGCTTGTAGACGGTGCCGCCATAGACGGGCCACAGGCCGCCGAGGATGCGGAAGAGGGACGACTTGCCGCAGCCATTGGGTCCAACGACGAGGAGGTGGTCGCCGTGCGAGAGTGAGAAGGAGAGAGCTTTGACGAGCACGTCACCGTTGGGAGAGATGATGGGGCTATAGCTTGTAAGTAATGAGAAGCCCCTTGAGTGTCTTGGGATGGATGGGGGATGGATGGGGGATGGATGGGGTGGACGGGATGGATAGGGTGCATATAGAAGGGGTTGACTAACACATCGATAAAAGTTATGTCCTCGCTTTCGTGGACCGTTCCTCGCCCTTGCAGGACAGCCTCGTTCTCCTTGGTGTCGTTGGACGAGACAAGCCTCTTCTCAAAGTGGCCAGACTGGATATCGTCCATGACGTCGAGGAGAGATGCCACGCGCGATGTGTAACCTGCGAGCTCCATGATCTCGCGGTACGAGAACATGACACGACCAAAAGCATCCGACGCAGACAGGAGCATGCGCCGATTGGTGACGAACGACTCGGTTCGGTCGCCCATGTTCATCGCCACTTGGCCGGGCAGCTTGACAAAGACGGGTACACTGCATAGCAGCAGACCAAGAGCACCCCAGAAGTACTTGATGACAAAATCCTCCATGAACCCGTGGTAGAAGCGCCGCCGCAGGATATAGTTGACGTGCTTGATCAGCGTAAAGTATCCCTTGTCGAGCGTGTCCTTTTCCGCAACGTGACCGCCGTAGAGAGCCACCTCTTCACTGTAATCAATCAGACGAGAGTGCTGGTAGCGGAATTCGCCCTCGAGTCGAGCTTCATCAGCGACATATTTACCAAACGGCGGCGTCAGCACTCTCATGATGTTGGCCGACAGCTGGACGAGGAGAGACATGAAAACGACGCCTTCACCGCCGACGCTCTTGGACAGGGAGTATGTGTAGACAGTCTATTACATTTTCTGTTAGCTTTTCATCGTGAAAAAAAAAAAAAAAAAGTTTGTGGCGAAACGGCTGAAAGGTGAAAAAAAAAAAAAAAAAAAGCGCACCATGTCCAGCAATGGCTTGGCCAGGTTACTGTACAGCTCGGCCAAGCTGTTGGAGAACTTGGACACATCCACAGCAATCAGCTGGTCCGGGTTCTTTATCCGGTCATCGAGGGCTGAAATGCCATAGAACGTCAAGTTGGACAAGTACTTGTTGTGGATGTGCTGCGTCAGTCTCGTCCTGTACTTGAGCGACAACTCTGCCTGGTGATATGATAACTACGTTCATCAAAGCCACGTTAGCACCCTGACTGATCCCCGCCCGTCCAAACACAAAAAAATAGCCACAGCGAGCATACCATGGAATTCGTAAACGTAGCGGGAACGGCAATGATCATCCACCAGACGATCCTCGACAGGAACTCCTTCCCGTTGCCCTTGACCAGGGCCTTGACAATGGCGCCGTCCATCTCCGCGACCCGCAAACTGATCAGGGTCCGCAGCACCAAGAAGAAAGTATGGCTCATGAGCATCCTCGCCTCAGTACTGCGCCAGCCTGGCACAACGATCTTCAGGAGGCGCAGCAGCGAGCGGAAGAACTGCCTGTCGAGCGCAACCTTCTTCCTGGGCACCTCCTCGCCGTCGCCGCCGGCGGACACGGTGCCGCGACGGGCCTCCCTCTGCGCGGCCTCCCGTGCCGACGCAGCTTTTTGCTCGGAAATGGCATGGCGCACGCGGTTGACCAGGGCGACGAACAGGGTGATCCAGACGGCGCGGGATATGCGTGTGCGGTTGGACAGGTACAGTCGCGTGAGTTCCATCACGATGCCCCGGACGCTGCGATCCGTCGGCAGGGACAGCTTGGATTGGGTCGCCATGGTTGTGGACAGATTCACAACACCACGCAGTGGGCGTGTCTTGGCCGGTGACGAGACAAGAGGGGATTTGGAGAAAAAGACTGGCAATCCCAGCTTTTTTTGTCGATGGCAACTAATCGGAGTGTTGAGAAGGGAAAACGGCAAATCAAACAAACTCGGTTCCTTTAGCGTCGGCGCATCGGGATAAATTCGTGGGGGGGGACTCAACGCAGACACACGAGAGCTCCAAGCTAGCTGCAGATGGACGTGCGTAAATAGCTCTAGACAGGCCCAAAAAACGCAAAGGTGTCAGATCAAGAAGAAACAAAAAAAAAAAAAAAAACGCTGACAATCATGTCCGAAGCATGTGGTTGAAGTCGAAGCCCACCCAGCTTCTTCCCTCGGCCATATTGCCGATCTGGGGCGGCGCAGCACCAGCCACAGGCGTCGTCAACCCCATGTGATTCCCGCACGCGCCACAGCACAAGCCACAAACTCGCGGGGTTCGATTTTTTCCTTCTTCTGCCCTCCAAGTTCACTACCACCACGAGTTGCAAAACAACACGCTTCAAACAATGTCCGATGACGAGAACGTCTCCATCTACGACGAAGTCGAGATCGAAGACATGGTCTTCGACGAGGCCCTCCAGCTGTATCACTACCCGTGCCCATGTGGCGATCGCTTCCAGATCGCGCTGGATGACCTGCGCGACGAGCAGGACATCGCCGTGTGTCCGAGCTGCAGCCTCATGATCCGCGTCATCTTCGATCTCGTGCGTTGACAAAAAAGAGGTGCTCTAGCCAAAGAAGCCAGAGTCGACATGCTGACGCCATCGTAGGACGATTTGCCCGAGCCTCTTTCGTCCGGGAACGGCGCCCAAGTTCCCATCGCTGCTTGATTGGTCGACAGCGACAAGATTCACCCCCTTTTTTTTTTTTTTTTAAGAAAAAAAGCACGCGGCGTCCTCGTCAGGGCAATCGTTACGCCCCCACCAATCCGGCACATCACGAAGTCGTGGATAAACGCCTGGTTTCCTCGACGTGACAGAATAACGCAGGTCTGCCCGAGTCACATTACTCGCGGACAGGGCAGGCATGTCCTTTTTGTGTGCATCTAGCGCGTCTCACGGCGTCGGGCAAGCCCTTCTGTTTGGGCTTGGATGGATGCACGACGTGTCGATGACGAGCTAGTTCGTTGAATACCTGCTGCGTGCGGTCCGCTCGTAGCACGAATGACTAGTACGGGCACTTTTTTATGCACAATATGGGCATGGGTGCTTTATCTCGCGGCAAGATGGGATGGCAGAACGTATTGCGAATCACATCCCTTTTTGGAAATTGGTGTATGCCATTACTCTTGACATCGTAGACAGTCGACCACATATTGCGTCGCACGACTCTCTTGACGGACAGTTGCACACTGAAATTTTTTTTTTTTTTAAAAAAAAAAAAGAAAACCCTTTTCTTGTTATTTGCTGCAATTAATGATATACGGTATCTCGACGTATTCAGAGATTGAATTCTGTTTGATTAAATCCTGCCAAAAGAGCAGTGTATGTGCTGTGCGCCTCCCACGGGCAAATGCCCGGTCGAAGCTGTAAACATTAACGGGGAAAAACCAAGGTGGTATCTCTATCTATCAACGCCAGTCCCGCCTGGAACGTTATCCAAATGGATGCTGATGCATTATTACGTGTTCCCTTCCTTCTTGCTGCCCCTCAACGCAGCTTCCTTCCCACTGCTCGTCGAGCACACGGCCAACTCAGACCACCGATGTGTTGATGAAGTGTGTAATTAAGAAACGTAACCTCCCAGAGGCGTGGTTGGTATGGCTTTCGCGCATCGCTCGCTCGATTACGATGTTGTGTAGAATCATTAAGTCGTATGCCAAAGAAGAAGAAAAATATTCCTTTCTCGACGCAAAAAAAGAAATAAAAAGAATGTGCCGTATTCTTGTCGAAAATTAATATTCTCCGCTTGTCGCCCCGCCGCAGTTTTCACGGTTATACCTTAGCCCGAGGCGAATGATCATAACATGACTAAGCCCATGATGCAGAAGCCCAGCAAACCAGCCATGGAGGCCTGCATTTGCGGCATTTGTTGCGGAATAGCTCCTCCTGTGACTCCTGCGGGGTGGGACGCCGTGGCATTGACAAGACTCGTTGGTGCGGCGGTTGTGGTTAAGGGAGCTGCGGCGAAGAATGTTAGCCATGTCTCGACCATGACAATATTAAGATACTTGGGGAGTGGCAGAGCACAGGGCAAGGGAAGACACGTACTGGTTGCATTTGAAGAGGCTGTTGGTTGCGTGATGGATTCTGAGCTAGTGCTGTAACTGCTTGTCGCGGGCGTTATTGACGTTGCAGACAGCAACGTGGCCGACGTTGATGCTGGCGGCGATGACGAAGTGGAGACAGCAACAGCACCGCTGATGATGCCAAGAATCAGGGCAATTCGCATGGTAGATGTGTTGATGTGGAGATGAAGGATGCTTTGCGCTACTAAGACGGCGAAATTCTTTGTTGCCGGCAAAATTTTATGGTAGTGGTCGTGGTCGTGGTGATGGTAACAAGTGGTTCGGCCAGAGCGGTCTTCGGCCTGGGGAAAAGTTGCGCAGCAAACTGGTGATGGCGATGAAAGAAAGTGAAAGCAGGCGTACAGTCCTTCTCGCCTGTTCTGTTTGACTATTGTGAAGAAAATAATTGCAGAGTCGCGTGCCCCATTTGATATTCTCCGAGAGCCGAGTGAAAGGTGCGTCGGACCAAATAGAGTGTGTTCTCTAAATGTATGTATAAATTCCTTGGCGTGGAGTCGACACGATGCGGGAGCGAAAGGGCAAGTTTATCTAAAATACAAGGCTTCAGATGAGGGGACAGGGAGGCCACGGACGATGGGTAGGGTTATCATGAGTGCATCCGCAATCAAAACGGAGCAGGCACGACCAGACGACCAGGGAGCCACAGCAAACGGGGGAGGTGGAATTATCTCGTTGCGTGGGTGCAAGGCGAGATATTTCTCTGCTGGATGGAGTAATTAGATGGGATTGCATGCTTGGTCCAAGCGCCACTGGCACCTTGAACGTGGATGGGCAAACCCCTGTCAACGCGGCCAGTTGCCATGCCAGGCAAGGGGTGGCTATTCACCCTGTGTCCTATGTGGATCCTGTGTGGATCCTGTGTGGACCAAGCAGGCGGTGCTAGTACGCTAGTAGGCAGAAAGATGCAAAAAAATAAAAGAAACGAGAAACAGTGGCGTCCGCAAATTCGGAAAGAGAACAGGAAGTGGGCCCTGCCTGGCTGGCCTGCAGGGTACCTCGGCGCTGCTGACAAGACACCGTCAGTCACGGTAAAGTCCCGAGGACGGCGACAGCGACAGTGCTGTTTGTTATTGCGTGCGCGCGGCCGGTCCACCTTGCTTGCAACGTGGTTGCCGACAGAAGTACATGTTGTAGGTACGTACATCAGCAGGCGCATATAACATATAGCCTGAGTGGCCAGTGGGGCACTTGTATGTACCTTGGTCCTCCTGTCGGTACAGTGAATTTGGACGCGCATATCTCAGGTTGTCCTGGAAGGAACGAGTGCCTGGGTGGAGTCCTGACTCCCTACCTGTTGTGCTTCCCAGAGCTGCAGAACGTCTGCCAACAGCTGCGACTGCAACGACAGCACAACAAAAGCAAATATTGCAGCAAGTAGATAGGACATGCGGCTCAGGTTGAAGTCGTCCTCACGTCATAACGTCATAATAGCAGCCATTGGTAGGTGTTTTGGGGGACACGGCTTCGGCGAAACAAGTTCGCAGCACGGAGTACAGAGTACAGTACATGCCTCCTGGTTAATAAGTTCTAGCCCGCAGACTGCGATGCCAGCATGCGCAAAATAGTGCCACTCATGAGGTCACTTTTCGATTTGTCAATATCTGATTCTGGTCCTGATTCTGACAGAACAGCCCACGTGGTACAGTACAATTGCTTTGGCCGTCTCATGACATCCCAGATAGCCCTTTTTGACGCATGGTCTCGTGGGTCTGCCCAACCAGCTTCTGCAATCAGTAGAATGAATGGTGCTGGTGTCGTGTCTTCGTCGATGGCAGCGTATGCATGCCTGCGCGTGCACATTGTCGAATCGAACGCATTGATTGGCGACGTTTGTGGCTGCTTGATTTGGGCCCCACCCCTCTCCCCCTATCCTGTCAGCTGTACACCTGTATGCAGCAGCAGCAGCAGGCCGGGCCGACAAGCAACGAAGCTCGCTCTTGCGCTCTTGCGCTCTTGCACTCTTGCGCTCTTGCACTCTTGCACTCTTGCACTCTTGCACTTGCGCTCTTGCATTCTTGCACAGTCCACCCTGGGATCCTCTCGCAGGCAGGAAGCACCCACTATTACGGAGTACAAATGAAACAAAACTCGGGGGCCCAACGACGCCGCAAATGGCCGTACTGGAATCAACACTACGTCATTAACCTGTCAACCTGTCAACCTGTCCAGTCACAGCGAGTACAAGCTTCAACGGCCAAGATACGGTACCGTCGCTTCAACCGCCTGCGGCCTTAATGCATCCAGTGTTCTAAATGTTCCTCTCGAGTCTCCTACGTCTCCTACGTCTCCTACGTCTCCTATCCTTGGCCCTGGGCATGGGATGGTCCATTCCTTCATTGCCGATCACTACTCCATCCTACTCCATCCTCTTCGCTGGCCCTCCTGCGTATTACAATTCTTGCTACGGAGTAATACATCGATGCCAGCGCCGCGGCTTATGTCGATATTTCGAAGCACAATGCTCCAATCAAGATTTTGCGTCACATGGGATCACCCAGGCCTGCGGTCTGCAAGCCGACACGGGATGTTTTAGACCACTCGCTCGTATCCTGGGATGGGATGGCAGACAATCTTCCGTTTGGACAGAACAGATACTTGCTGCGAGCACAATGTCTTTCTGGTCGCTTCGACCACGGTGATGAAAATTAGACAATTGTCGTCCACCTGAAATGCAATTTGCATCTTCAGATTGGCGACAAGGGATATTAAGCTACAACAAGCTACCTACCAAGGTGGGTTGGAGCTATTGCAAGGGAATCCCTCTTCTTCGCACCTCGTTATTGACAATACCACCTGGTGCTTGTGTGAAATTGAGCCTTATGTCGTGTCACAGCACAAGTGGCGCTAGAACAATCCCATCGTACCAGCAGCGGCCAGGGTGGACGGGGCATCAGACTTTTTTGGGCCAAACTAGTGAAAAACAAAGCTTTCCTTGTTTTAGACCCCAAAGCTTGGCTTCGGCCTGGCCATTCTCGTCTTTAAAGATACATTTGACATTCGACTTTGTGGTGAGTCTAATAAGCATGCACTTGCACGCGCCTGCTTGTCTCTCATCGAACCCTTGCGTCCCCACGCTATTGTCCACATGGAGACTTTCCCGTGCTAATGCTTTCTCAGTGCCGGAATCTTGGCCAACGTACTCGGTACGGATTCTTAATACACACAATTCTATTACTCTCCGGAGAGGGGCATGGAGCGATATGGTGGAGTCCTGGCCCATCACCTTAAGATTAACTCATTATTACCTCGACGAAACTCAATGGCGTGTAACGAAACGGGATGCTGACTCCTTTCTCCACAGTCGTTGGCTGCGGCTTATCTTGGACCGCGGTAGCTTTGCTTTTATCTGATATGGATTCTGGCGCAAAACTTGGCATTCTACGGAGGTACTTTCTACGGAGTATGTACGGAGTACGGTGCATCGCCTGCTGACCCCTGTCCTGTCATGGCCACAATCGATGCACCATCCCGCCCGTCCTTGGCAACCTGGTGCATATATTTTTATCGCATAGGCGCGATTGGTCGTGGTTAATGGTGCATTGGTGGTCCGCTGCCAGACAACCAGCTGGATCTACCGGCAGCAAGTACATGATATACACCTTTCCCGCCGTGTATGGCCTCGCGGCGGTCAACGGAGTGCCATTGAACCCAATGGACCTGCAGCCGAAGAGGCATACTACTGCTGGGCGGCCGTCATATCTACGGAATGACCTACGCAACCCAACGCCATGAAAGCCTTTTGTTCTTTCCGCTCAAGCTGCCCTACTGTACGTATTGTTTTGTGTGAGCCATCGGTATTATCGTGGCGTGTCCGACGTGTGGCTTACCTCCCTCGAGTCTTTGCACAGCACTAGCCCCTATATTTACTCTGTGGCGGTGGGAGGACACGCAATCACGAAACAGAGGCTTCTACGCCGTAGTCCACCACCTGTCACTTTTGTTTCACTCTACCTCCTGCCCCGCCAACCATCAGTTGCACGCAACTCCTCGTCAAGATCTCGTCGGTGGGGGGTGCCCTCGTGGGCTTTTTTCCCTCAAACCTTTTCCTCTGTCGGTTCATCCGCATGATACCATTTCCCGCAAATAAGCCTGTACAATCTGTTGGCTAAGCAGCCAGCCGGGCAATCTATTATGCAACATGTTAGTTGAGTAAATCGAATTGCAAGTTATGGCCAGGGCTCTCTTCGGGTGAACCAGAGATTGGATCTCAGCCCTCTTGCCTGGGCAACAAGGAGCTCGGCAATGCCATTTCGGGAGACGGACGTTTCACAATTATTTGATCGGACTCATATCCGCCACAAGCAGTGGGCTCACGCTGATAACGTTGCTGGTGAATCAAAATCAGATATGCGACAACCCGTGCATGCCATGATGTCACTCCAAGCTGGTAGTGTCACGTCGCCTTATCAAACACCATCAAGGAAGGGTCATCATCTCGGACCAGATGTTGCGCATGGCTTGTTCGCTTCAATTCGACACCAGTATGAAGTAACGGTTGAAGTGAGATCTTCGGACAGCTTGTGTACAGCCCTGAATTACATACAACAAGCCCACTGAAGTCGCACCGCCCCAATTGAACAAAAAAAAAAAAAAAAAACCAACAATGGAAATGGCACATTCACATTATCTACCAATATAGCTTTCCCTTCCATGATATCCCCAACACCATCCATCCCCATCTATGCCTTGACATTCTCAAAGAAAAAGGTAGGCGTGCCTGGCACGGCGTTCTCCGCCAACGGCACCGTTATCTCAACCTCCTTGCCATCCACCAAGTTGACACCCTTCTTGCCGCCCTCTTCCACAATCAAGACATCGCAGTCCACCAAGCCAGCTGCCTTCTTCAGCCCAGGCAACATCTGAGCCAGCGTCTCCTTCTCATTAAAGGCCAGCCTCTGGTCCAGCACAACACTGGCCGACTCACCGGCTTGCAGGCGCCTCTTCAAAGCCTGCGCAAACGGCATGGCCTTTTTCATCTCGCCCATCTTGGCAATCTTGCCATTCAGCTCCTTGTCATTGACAGACTTGGTAGCTGGGTCCCACATCTCCTTGAGCAGGTCAATATATTTGGCTTGCCAGGCAGGGAACCTGTCCGTCATGAAGATTGTCAACTTCTTGGGCTGCTTGGGGTCGAACGAGACTTCCTTGCCCTTGGCCTTCTTTTTCAGCTGCAGGCCCTCGGCCGAATTGATGTTGGAGGCTGTGTTGCGGACGTAGTCACGCTTGGCAGACAGGACGGCATCGACGACGGGGACCTTGGGGAAGAGGGCGTTTTGAATCGTAGAATCCTTCTTCAGGACTTCCACCCAGATGTATTCGGACCAATGGGGGGCGATGACGGCCATCAGCAGCGCCTGCGTCTCGATGTAGCGGAAGACGAGATCCTTGTGCATCTTGATGCCGGCGGCTGCGCAGGCCTCGCGGTAGAAGTCGCGGGCGCTTGTTAACTCGTAGAGGGCGGCTTTCAGGGCCAGCTTGTAGTTGGTTTGGGCATATTGCTCAATGGCTTCGTGGGCGGCGCTGCTCATCTCGTTGTTGAACAGGGCATCCTGGAAGGAGTTGGTTTCGCCGACACGCAGCTCATCCTGCTCGCGGACCTGCTCCTCGCACCACTCGCGCAGGGTAAACAGTCGCAAGATGCTGTTGTCGGCAACATCCTCTTCAAAGTTGGCATCGCTCACGCCATCGCCGGCGTCAGCAATGGCAATACGCGCGGCGTCGGCGCCGTATTTTTCTACCAACTCCTTCAAGGTCATGAAATTGCCCGTGCTCTTGGCCATCTTTTCTCCGTTCAACATCAAGTGACCGTTGGCTCGGACGCCACGCGGCCAGTACTCGCGCGGGAAGATGGCCAAGTGAATGTACAGGAAGAAGGTCAAGTGATTGGGGATCAAGTCCTTGCCTGAGCTTCGCAGGTCCAAGGGGTAGAAGTACTCAAACTCACGACGCATGCTCTCCAGGGTTGTCCGCGGGATCTTGGAGGCCTCCAAGATATCGTCGCTCATGTCGCGGCGGCAAAACAGATAGTCCCAGACTTCGTCTGTCATTTGCCCGGCGCCAACGTTTCCAAGGCCCCTTTCCTTTCCGTACATATCCTTGTGCAGCCAGTGGCAGACAGTGTAGTAGGCCATGTAGATGGTCGAGTCACTCAGACTCTCGACCAGGAACTGGGGATCCCACGGCAGCTTGGAGCCCAATCCGTAGGTACGGGCGCATGCCCACTGATTCAGCCAGTTCAGCACACCCTCGAAGCCGTTCTTGGTCTCCTGCGTCCAGGTGTTGAGGCCGTTGCCGTCGGCGTTGTCCAGCCACTGCAGAGCGGTCTTCTTCCACGACTCCTCGCCGTAGTCCAAGTACCACTGGTCCATCAAGGCGACAACACAGTCATCTCCGGATCGACTGACAACCTTTCGCTCGGGCTCAGAGTAGGCAAAGGCATCGCCCGCATCAATCAGCTGGTTGCGGACCTTGGGCTTGGCGGTTTCGACCTTTTCTCCCTTGAAGTCCCCCACCTTGAGGACACCCTGGTAGTAGCCCTCCTTGTATGCCAACTCCTTGGCCTCCTCCAGCGGCTTGGTGTCCTTGGGAGACGCAATCTTCAGCTTCTTGACCAAGAACGGTGCGCACAAATCACTGTATGAAGGAGTTTCGATGATGGGGAAGATTTTCAACTCAGCCCACTCCTTCTTGATTCCGTAGTAGTCGGCCTTCTTGGCCAAGTCAGTCACGGTAGCAAAGTCGTCGGGACTGTCGGATGGCACCGACGTAACGACGCCCGTGCCCTTGGTCGGCAAAACCGTCTCCATGGGCAAGACCCGGACGCCTTCCTTGTGCAGGGACAGCGGCGCGTTGACCAAAGACCCAACAATGTCGGAGCCCTGAATCTCGCCGGCTTTTTCAATCACGCCCTCCTGGGCCAAGATGCCCTGGTAGGCCATGTTGCGGGCGGCTCGGTCCGTGACGACATAGTACGATCTCTCTCCAGCCTTGAACAGTCCGTAGGTGATCTTTGGTCCGATGAAGCAACAGGTTTGGCCGTACATGGTCTCTGGTCTCAAAGTAGCAGGCACCAAGAAGATGTCGGCGTCATCGGGGACTTTGCCCTTGATGGCTTCGGCCGCCTTGGGGGCCCACTCCAAAACCTTCAACTTCAAAGCAGTGTATTCCTGGGGGTTGACGGCCTCGCCCTCCGAGCGGTCGTGGTCCATGCAGGGCTGTCCATCCTTGATGGAGTAGATAGTGTATCGCTTGCCAAACTTGATCTTGTTGAGCTCCTTCAAGCGGTTCATCTGCCATCTCACAAAGGTGTCGTAGTAAGGGTTGGCATCGGTCGTGATAAAGGATCGGCGCCAGTCAATTCTGCAACCAAGGCTGGTCAAGTCTCGCTTTGTTAGAGGAGGGAAGAACTTCAACCAGTGCTGAGGGTCGGCAAACAGATGAATCTCGTCCTGGGGGATACCGATTGCGTTCATGATCTGGAACTGGTACTTCATCTTGACCATTTTAGCGTTGGCTTTGCTCTTGTTTGTCGTGAACTTGGTAACATCCTCCTTGGCCGGCTTGCCAGCCGGTGCAGCAGCAGCAGCAGGCTTGGTCTCTACAGTTGTCCCAGCGGCAGCGGCCTCCTCCTCCTCCTTGTATCCGGAAAAGTCCTTGCCAAACTTTTCAATTTCGCTAATAAGCTTGTCTGCACACGCCTTGATAGGCATGCCCGTGCAGTGGAAGCCCATGGGGAACAAGGCTCGCTTGCCCTGCATCCTGGCCACGCCGGCTGCGAACTCGACTTTGCTTGCGGAAAAGGTGTGTCCGGCGTGGAGGGTGCCGTTCATGTAAGGAAACGCCATGCATCCAAAGAACTTGGGCACCTTCTCGCGCAGCTTGGCTGGCGGGATGGAGTGGAAGGGGACTTCGTCCGTTGTAGGGGCGTTGGTCTCGAACACGCGGTCGTCTTGCCATTTTTGCTGGTACTTCTTCTCGATGGCAATCAGGGAATCTCGCTTCTCGGTCTGGCGGGACGCAATGCATCAACACGTGTTTCTCAGCAACGGGAAGTGGAAATATATTATGTTTTTCAGGCTTGCGCACCCCTTTCAGTTCTTTCGTCTTGGAAATGGTCAAGGCCTCCATGGCCTTGGGCACGGAAGTGGCAGCCATTGTAGCGCGATCTGTGGGGGAGCGTTTCGTGGTTCAGCAATTGCGTGTTGACGTTGACGTTGACGAAGCAAGGATTTTGACAATACCTGCCTGCTGTCCGTCTCATGCATAGGCAGGTTATCAAGCTTTGTCTCGACTCACCTCGTGGGCTCTCTGGATCGTGCCGTGCTCACAGTAGCGAGGGGGAGTTCCTGCGGCGGACAATGGAATGGTTGTCACGAGAGTAACAAAAGTCTCTTTATTTTTTATATTTTTTTAATTGAGTCACCCACCCACCACCAATGGGGCAACCTTTTTGCGGCGAGGAGGGGTCGAAATCTCGGGGCAGTGGCTCCTGCAAGCCTTACTTGCTTGGTTGGTGTGGCGGTGGTGGCGGTGGCCGCCGTTTATCCGGTATGCAACACCTCCCATCTTGCTGGTTACGAGCATCTCAAGGCACAACGACCAGCCCAGCGAGTCACTCAGACCCTCCCATCCCATCAGCATGCTCGCGGCCTCAGCAAGGCGGCTCGCGCAAGCCGGCAAGGACTCGCTCTCCAAGCAAGTGCCCTACAGCGTCTTCAGCAACCCACACGCCGCTCGCAAAGTGTGGCCGCCCAACTTCAAGGAGCTGAACCACGCGCAGCAGCTACGATTCGAGAAGAAGTACAAGCGCAGAATAGAACTTGCCAGCCGGTCGCCGCGGTGGGAAAAGGGCGTCAAGCTTGCGCAGCTGGCGACCATAGCTGGTACGTACAAGGGCCGGCCATTGCTTCCTTCTTCTTCTCGACGAAAGCTTCCGCTAGCTGACGATACTTAAACTTCGCTATAGCCGCCCTCGTCTGGCTATTATTTTTTTCAGAGTTCGAGTGGTGGGGCCAGCATTACAAACCATCCGAAGAGGTCTGTCTGTCCGACGACAAAAGCAGCCATGTGCTCTGATGAAATAAATTCCACAAAGAAACTAATGCAGACTTGGCTGACGCAAATTGGGCATTCTAGATGCGCCGGCACGCTGCCCACCTCTTTGGAGTAGTCGACCCGGACAAGCGGTACGAAAGACGGAAGGATGCCCCGGAGCCACAAGGACCATCATCTCAACGTCTCGAATCCGACACGAAACCCAAGTGACGTCTCCATCCATACCAATACTGTAAATATATTCAACTTCCGGCGTTTCAAGGGGCATCATGGAACCCTGCGATATATGCAGCGGGGGCGGGCAAAAAGCCAAAATCATGTACAATACGATATAAAACATCTGCGCCAATTCTTTTCAGTGGTGGCAAAAAAAAAAAAAAAAAAAAAAAAAAATCACCGACCAGCCCATGCAAAATTAGCACCCATGCTCAATCCAGACCCGATGCCCGTAGACCGCCCCTCGTTGACAGGCCTCTTGGCCACGGTGCCCTGGGCCCGCACCCCCGACACGATGCGGTCGAGGTTGGTCTCGATCACCACGCCGCCAATCACCATCTCCGACAGCGTAGCATGCAGCGTCTCAAAGTTGAAGATGAGATCCAGCTCACACACGTTCTCGAAGAGCTTGTCCAGCGCCTCGACGTACACCTGTATCAGGTCGATGAGCGCCAGCGGGGACTCGGTCGACGTCGAGATGACGATGAAGTAGAGCGTGGCGTAGTTGCGGTACGTGACTAGCGAGGGCACGTCGTTCTGCTCTCCCGACGAGCGCGACGTGCCCGAGGCGGCGAGCAGCGGCGGCAAGGGGAGGAAGTTGCATGATCCGGATGGTCGGTTGGACACGAGGGTGAAGATCTCGGAAATCAGGCGTTGCTGGATGCTCGTTTCCTTTGTCGTCTTAGTTAGCTTTTATGCCGAGGGGACAGGAGGAAGGTGGGGATGAAACTGAACCCGCGGCACGCGTACCAGCTGTGTGTAGAACTTGGTCAGGCGAGGCTGACCTTGGCCATTGAAGACCAGAAATGCGTTGATCATGGTTCACGAGTTGTCGTGCCCCTCCTGTCATTGTCAGCGGGGAGAATCACGCTTATCGATTGCAGTTGATGGACGTGAAGTCAAATGGCCGGATGACTAAGATCCGTTTGACCCGCGGCAGCTTCCCCTTCCAGCGCAGCTTCGATGTTGCAAGTTCAGGACTACGCGGGTAGCTCCAGCTCCGCCTTCAAACCACGAACCTCGAATCAATTAATCTCCGTCCTCCCCCCCAATTCATCCAAATCGCAAAACTCCTAAAACGCCTACTCTCCTACCCACAAAGAGCCATGTATCGACACAACTTCGTCCGTTTCTCAAGACTTCTCGCCCAGACCCCATGTCGCTCGCGCATCGTCCGCCCCAGCACCATCCGCGTGCTATGCGCTTCGCCATCAAGTCTGCCACGCCGGGCCTTCTCATGCTCGCCCTTCCGCACCAAGGGCATCATGCCCGAGACAGACAACCCCAACAGGCAGGACGTTGTGGATGCGCCGCCGAGCATTGGCGTGGCTGACCTGTCAGACAGCCAGTATCACGAGCTGGCGGATGCGTACTTGGAGAGCGTGCTTTCGACTTTTGAGGAGCTCCAGGATGCTAGAGAGGACATTGACGTGGAGTACTCTGTGAGTTTTCTGTCACTCCCACGGGGGAAGGGGTGGGCAAGCCCGATTGGTACAGCCGTGCTAACCAGTTAGTCTGGCGTCATGACCATCAACGTCGCCAACAAAGGCACATATGTCATCAATAAGCAGCCGTTTAACAAGCAAATCTGGCTGTCGAGCCCCATATCTGGCCCCAAGCGGTACGACTGGTGCATCATCGGCGAGGGACAGACGGAAAAGGAGGGTACGGGGACCGGGAACTGGATCTACACGCGTGACGGCGCCGGTCTAAGCGATTTGATCCTGGAGGAACTTGGTGTTGTAATTGACAAGCCGGTGTCGAATTAGCGGGCACATCCGACCCCCGTTCTCACTTTTGTATTATCAGCATTTGCTCTTCCGTCATCTCCGGGTCAAGCGAGGTTGTATTTTTTTATTTTTTTATTCATTTTTTTGGTATGTCACTGCCATGGCGCGTATGATGTCTATTGTAACACAATATGAAAGTGTGCTTAGTGGCGGTAAATAGAATGCAGAATAGCACAATCGGGGTCCGTCTGTGACCTCATTTCTTCGCTGAACGCACCGCTACTCATCTACGTCGAACCTCGCCCATTTACCGCAAACACAACCCCATGCTCTCATTCAACATCTTCACCGTCCGATCATAGTGCTCATACGCCCTCTGTCCTTCCCTCTTCATGGCGTCACTGAAAAAAAAAAAAAAAAAAAAAAAGAGAGAAAAAATTAGCACAATCCCACAACTTACTTCATCCGCGACTCACTCTCTTTTGCTCTCTGCGAGAACCCTCTTCCACGCCCCCCACCGTTTCTCGTCCCTGACCCCCCTCACCCGTAGCAGGTTCTTCAGAACCTTGTGCTCCAGTCCTTTCTCTTTGGCTGCTGCTTTGAGGAACCAGACTGTTCGCTTGACGCCCTCCTTGTCCAGCGAGGCATGGCTAGCGTCCTCCCGGAAAGCTTGTCGCAGCTGGTCGCGCGCAATATATCGTGCTGGGGCTGAAAACTGCACTGCGCGGAGGAGGTTGCGGTAGAGGTGTCTGTAGGCGTGGACGATGTCGGTGGTCGTCATGGTTCGATATGGTGGGAGATGAATGCTTGATACAGTGTGTGTTGTCAGTCAGTGAGAGTGAGAACGGTTCGATGGGATGAGGTTGGAGCACAGTGCTAACGAGTACCAATCTATACAGTGTTCAATAATGTGTTACACCAGCAGCCTTCCATGACAGCATGGAATCCATTTCATAGCAAGATGCGTTTGGCCGGTACTACACATCTCTACCTCTTAATAATAAAATTTTCAATGCCATGGCCGCTGAGGAATCTATTGTTCTATCAACTTTGCACATCCGGCGGCGCACATCATGGCGGACCTGACGCACAGTCTATGTGCGCTCGTCTACTATGGAATATGGACACCGCTTGCCCTCGCGGCGTCCATCCGCTACTCGGGAATTTTACTTCTAAAAAGAAAAGAAAAGAAAAGAAAAAAACGCCTGTTCTTGAACCATTACCCGTGCTGTACAACGTCTCCGTGTTGACAGATGTAGCCCTTCTGTACTATACGTTCCATCTTCCTTGTTGGACCACTCTGCGCCTATCCAGCAACCGCACCTACGTGTACGCAAAATTTTATTCGCGGAAACGTATACCTAATTCGCTTCATTGATTGTTGCGACTGCCCTCGTCCTGCTGGCCCAGGGGAGCATATCGGCCCTGGCGGCCACTGCTGATACTAGGTGATCGACCGCGTGCCACAACTCTCGATAGCCAGCCGCTGATGCTTCGATCCTCGCCGCCATTAGTCTGAATCTGCGACTTGCGGTCGTCGTCCATGTTACCAGCCTCCAGATTCAAGCCCGGAATATATCGTGATGGTCCGGGCGAGCCGGCACGCATGAGCGACTCATTGTCGGCATGAACAGACGGCGTGCCCATTACTGTACTAGCATCACCGAAGAGCGAGTCCATGTCTTCGAGCCGCACACCACAGGTTTCGGGATAGGTGAAGTAGACTATGATTCCGCGGTTAGTCATATCGCGCGTTATATGCATACTTTAAACTTGGCTCACCAATGACGAAGGATACCACACAGAAGAAAGCATGGACAAGATAGAGACGCCATTTAATCCATTCCTGCAGAATGGGAGTCATTTCGCCAACCAGCCAGTTGAAAGCCCAGTTGGTTGCGGTCGAGAGACTGGCGCCCTTGGATCGAATGCTGAGGGGAAGAATCTCGGGCGGGTAAAGCCAGGGAATGGGGCCCCACGAGTACCCGAATGCTGCATTGTAAATCATGACGAACAAAACAACCATTCTTGGTGTCCAGGTGATATCAAGGTAGATGAAGTAAGAAATGAGCGACAGGGAGATGGCCATGGCGACGGCGCCAGACAAGAGGATCGGCCGTCTGCCCCATCGATCAACCAAATACCAGGGAGGAATGGTGGACAGAAAGTAGGTGATGCCGTTGAATCCCGTCATGAGTACAGCATCGTGGCCAACCCAGCCTGCGGATTCAAAGACGTAGGGGGCGTAGTACGAAATGACATTGATGCCGTTGAGCTGTGCAAGCGCCTGGGCGGACATGGCGATGAACACTCGCGTGCTGTATTTGCGGAACATTTCTGAGTAGCTACGCTCGCCTTCTTGTCTCTGTAGCAAGACATTCATCTTGATTTCGCGGAATTCGTCCCGGGCTTTGGAGTCATGGATATCTCCGCCACCATAGAGATTCGCAATCACGACCATGCCCTCTTCATCATGATCATTATCAAGAAGCCACCTAACATTATTTCGTCAGCAATTATTTACTTCTTGTCGTCAAGAAATTGACGCATCTGGAAAAGACTCACCTCGGGGACTCCACGATGATTAAACTACCAAGGCCTAAAAGGGCGCCCATGACACACTGCATGAGAAGCGGGATGCGCCAAGACATGTTGCTTTCTATGAAGCCGCAGCCATAATCTACCCAAACAGAAGTTGTATATCCGATAATGTTGCCAGAAAATTCGATACAGGCCAGCTTTCCACGGTTATGGGGAGGAGAGATTTCGGATTGGTACACGGGCACAATAGTTGACAGCATGCCGACGCCGAGGCCAGCCACGATACGACCAACCATCATCACGGTCATGGATGTGGCCAAGGTCTGCAATGCTCCGCCCACGAAGAAAATGCATGATCCGTACAGGATGGTCCGTCGCCGGCCAATAATGTCACCGACTCGACCCACGACAAGTGAAGAGATAAAGGCCCCGATTTCCAAGATTGCAACCATGGTGCCGACATGAGCCTTGGATGGGTGGTTGAAGTAATCCATGAAGTATGGGCCACTAATGACAGAGGATTAGCTGGCATGCTTGCTGCTATTTACCAAAAGATATGGTAGAAGGCGATCGCGTACGTGATAATGCCCGACATGACGCCTTGATCATAACCAAATAAAAACACACCCAGAGAAACAAATATACTCGTGAAATAACTGCAAACTGTCAGCGCAAAGATGCCAATGGTCCGACTCGGTTGTGTAGAACGCGTACATCAGGGCCTTGCCCGTAAGGCCATTTATGGCACCCGTTTGTCCCGACATTACGGCTCCTATGCAACGTTCTGCGCGTGATGGTCGTCGTGGTTTTGTCGGAGGGATTTCAATAACTTCTTTGTCGATGATCGTGCGACTTATCGACTGGGAGCGACGATAGCGCTGCGGCGAAGGATCGCGGATGCGCACCTTTTTATGATATTTCGATTGGCGCTTCTGCACACCAGCGAGAAGCTCTTGCTCGAGCTCGTCGGGCAGCTGAAGGCGCACAGGATCGTTCTCGCCAGCAAGTTGTTCGCCGATATCGCCAGTGTCGGTCCAGGACGAGTCGGAACCTGATGACAGCCTCGCCTGGGAGGGAGCGGGATTGGAGAGACCCTGCAAGGAGGCCGACTGAGGATTTTGGTCGCTATCTAAACGGCTAGGGAGGGTCCGCAACGGAATGTTGGAAGGGAGACGGGACGGATTTGTCGAAGGAATCTTGGGCGGTTTTGGCGCTGTTGAGCAGCAGCGCCCCTCTGCATTCAATTGAAGAAAGGGGAAAGAGAAGTAAGGGAGGTGGAGGTGGAGTGGTGGAGGTGAATGAGTTGTCTAGCAGAGTCAAATGACGGTAGACAAGACAAGGTTTCCAATCGTGGACATCAGACTATCTGCAGCGTCGTCGGGTAGTTTGTCTCGAAAGGTGCGGGTCAGGCTATTATGCTATGCCTCTTGGTAATGTCTTTGTCTGTGGCCGGTACAAGCACAGCAAGCGAGAAATCTAGGCAGGCCAACAGGGCAGAGCAATGATGCTCCGCAAACACCAACAATTCTCCCGAATCCTAACCCTGGTCAGAAGGAAGCGGACGAGGCCGGGAAGAAAAGCGTCGGGCCCCTTGTACGGTGCCAAATGTTCCAGTCCGGGTGCACGATGCAGATGACCACTTGGCATCAATCACTGTCACCACAAGCTGTCTAATCCGGGGTCAGCCCAAAACTGTACGCACAGTGATGCCGAGAAAGCGGAGCGGATAGACTAGGGCTGTGGAGTTGCGATGGCGTCGTCACAAGGCACGAAATGGGCTGAAGTTGTGTGTCAAGTGTCGATCTTCATTCTGTCGGGGTTGCCCACGTCGTACAGTTGACCTGTTGGGAAATTGTGTGTGTGCTGTGTTATTATCGATGCTTGAATATCTCTGAGCAACAAATGAAGCGTCATAAGAGGACGAGCAAAGTAAAGCCAAGTAAAGCCAAGCCTCTGAAGGACTGGATGAAAAAACACGAGAGAAGGCGCAAAACGAGCGTGAGGAAAGCAAGACACGAGATCAAGTCCACATGGGCAGAGGCGGAAGGCAAGAGCGCGCACTCAGCCTTGTTCTGGAACAAGTTCCTTCCTCAAATTACTATGAAAGTCAGCAGCAGAGAGGAAGGAGCGGCAAGTTCTCAGGGGAGACACATGACGACATTGCGACCAAAGCTCTCTGTCCTCTTGACCAAAAGTCCATATTCTGTCCCCCCAACTGTCCCAGCAGCCGCTCGTGCGTAAACAAAATGCACTGCAGCTCAGCCGTGTGACGTTTCGATATTACATTCATCGAAGCTTCTATTCCTTGTGCTGGGTGCGGGAGCCCGTGACCAGCCTTTCATCAATTAAGGAGGTTTCTCTGGGTCAAGCGCGATTGAGGATTTCAATTTTCAACAGCAAACCACTCGTGTTTTCAGCAACCGCGCCTTTCTTTCACAGAAGGGAGATGATCTTCACATTTCCGTCCCTAATTCATCACGCAGCTGCTTATGATTGGCCTAACAACTTTCTCGCATTTGCTGACCGCTATGGAGTACGCACCAGTCCTAGTCCAACCATCGAGCAGCTGTTCAAAACAGGCACACGGGCTTCACGTGTGCGGTGCTTCCTTCGGACATTTCTCCAACTAATCCCGTACTCTACTCCGTATTGGCGACTGCATCTTCCGAGCCCCAACGTCAGACGCTGGCCAGGCCAAGGTTTCGTGCAGATGCGCCCAGCTACACTTCCGAATGCAGTACAGTAATTGAAAAGGATGCTGCTTCACTTTACCCGAAGGCATCGCTCCGGACCGTTTGAATGCATAATCTGCTGGAACTGATTACCCGCCCGTTATTCGTAATGGGACGAGATGAAGCTCCTATTAATACTTCACTGGTTGCTGACATCAGCCGACCCCAATTGAACCACCTTCATCTGCTCTTCCAATATCTCAACAACTCGAACCGCATTTCTCGAGGGAAAAAAAAAAAAAAAAAAAAAAAAAAAATCATGTTGTTCCCCATTCCCAGAAGGGTAACTTTCTCCCCTCATTCAGTGTCTCTTCGCTCAGCTAGTAGATATATTAGTTGAGTCTTCTTATGGACAACGCGACGCATCACCACTCGCTTGTTCGTCCTTGCTGGATGATTTCGTCTTATCACTTGCCAGATACACAGGGCCATCCTTGCCATTCACCTCCCGCACCATGCGTTATATCTCTCTGCCTTGCTTCTCTCACTTTCCCAAGTCCTTTCTCTTGTCCGTCTCAAACAGCCTCTTCTGAGGCATGCGATAACTGCCACCCTGTCTCTCCCAGAATATTGTGTTACTGGCCGTATTTAGATTTAAAATACAAATGATGGATAGTGTGCCAAACGGCTCCGTCGACGACGGCATTGCTGACAAGGTACTCTCCATTATAGTAGAGCATGAACCAGAAATGCCAGTAACACAAACTTTACATAGGAAACAAGAACGTGAAAACGTGGTAGGGCAGAGCTTGAAGATATCCATCGACGGAGTTGGGACGATTCATTCGTGGTGAGGAGAAAGTACACGACGGCACCAAGATCCTGTAAGCTTATCAGCAAATGAATGCAAGGGAAATCATGTAGATCGTACCAGAAGATCAGGACCAAATTATAGACTGTCTGAAAAGTTTGTCTCCATTCACAGGGTTCCTCATAGGCGCACCGTGAAGTGCTGGGTTGGCAGCTCATATTACACGGTAGCCCGGTACAAGGGGTTGAACTATTGGCAAGGACTTGGGTCAAAGTATTTGGCCAAGTTCCATATCTTCTCAGATAAACTAGGGCTAGCTATTCCGCCAAATAGCACTACTGCAAGCCGCACCAGAAGCTCTGTTTTCTTCAAAGAGGCATAAAGTCGTGATTTCCCTTACATTGTGCACAATGGGAGGTTACTTTTACATAGTAATATGTATGGAAAAGCACCTCTTCCGTGTCGGGACTAGCGCACTCTGCATGTTAAAGTAAATAGGTAAATAAATGTTCCTCCAGTATGACGGACCCACCACTCCTCCCACCACAGCACCAAATCCGCAACGACAACTTCCTCGTGGTTCCCCTCGACTTCAGAAGCTCCCACAGCCACATCATGGCAGACGCAGACGCAGACGCAGACGCACCGTCGCCCGCCAGCGATGCAGCCTCCAAACGAGCATCCGAGCAAGCTCGCCTCCGCCGGGAGCGCAGAGAGGCCAAAATCAAGGCCGGCGGAGCCGACAGGCTGAACAGGATCAGCGGCATCGGAGGTCGCATCGTGGGAGGTACGCGGGAAAAAAAAAAAAAAAAAAAAAAAAACAACTTGCGCCGACAAGCTCTGGGAAAAAGGGAGACTGATGCAATCGAGCAGAAACCGAGCAGGCCGCCCAAGCACACGCTGACCCCGACGAAATCGACATCTCTCAGCACTTCTACGAGCCCAAGGCCACGCCCAGACGAAGTCCCGCTTCTGGGCCCCAAGTCCGCGTCCCAGAAGCGCAGCTGCGGCAGATGATGCTCGATGGACGGTCGTCAGGCACGTCTGTGCCCGGCATGGAGGACGACCCGATGATGAAGATGGTGGCCCAGATGATGGGCGGCGCAGGGGCAGGAGCAGGAAGCCCCCCCTTCCCGGGCACGCCAGGCCAGCAACCCGCGCCGCAGACGAGTCCCTACCACACAATCTGGCGTCTGGTCCACGCCCTCGTCGCGCTGGGCCTGGGCTTCTATCTCGCTCTTTTTACCACCTTCTCCGGAACCAGGGTTGAGCGAGATGCGGCTGCGATCGCGCACCGCCAGCACCTTGCTGCGGATGACGAGAACGAGCGTCACAGGCGCATGTTCTTCTGGATCTTCGCCACGTCGGAAGCTGTGCTGCTTACGACGAGGGTCGTGCTCGACAAGGGGCGGGCGCCGCCGGCGGGTATCATGTGGACTGTTGCTGGCTTCATTCCCGAGCCTTTCAAGGCGTATTTGACCGTGGGACTCAAGTACGGGCAGATTTTCTCGACGGTGCGGGCGGATATCCTGACGTGTATTTTCGTGCTGGGCGTTTGCTCTTGGCTGAGAACTTAGTTTCGCTAATAGATGGAGTGGGACCGCGGCAGGATGGCCTGGATTTCAAACATTTCTATGTGACCCTGTGCAATCGACGTGGCCTTGGGTCTTCGTTGCACTATGCTAGAAAGCCGCATTCGTATGCTAAGGCAAACCACCGGGCCATACATATACAATGGCCAAAGGGACTGCAGCCAACTCGTACCGTACCGTACCGTACCGTACGTAGTCTTCAGCATTACTCACCATGCATTTAATCAAGCACTTCACTTCGGGGCATTCCGTCCAGTCAAATGATGCACTCGGTACGAAAAGAATCACTACCTGACCCACTGACTACTCGAAACAGTATGACACTTTTTTTCTCACACGTTTTGACGCCCCAATATCTGTCGAATCAGTCAGTCAGTTCTTCATCGTCACGCTCAAAATGCCGCCCAGCATACCGCGTATGCATCTGGGATTCTCCATAGCACAGGTAAACACGACAGAAGCGCTGACGGCAAACGCAAGCGTCTCCCGCCACTGCACCCGCATAGGGTACTGTCTCGGCAAGAGGGTGGCCATGGCGCGGGGGGCCACGAACAGCGCCATGTCCCTCCTCCGGCTCGGCGTCTCGATGAGTACGCCCCAGCCGCAGAGAGGGCAGCCGACGCCGACGCAGTACCCTCCGTCAATGCGCTGCCTGCACTCCGTGTCCTTGCCCAGGAGGCGCGGACCGACGCGGGTCCTGCCGAGACAGACGCCGTAGTAGAACAGGGCGATGCAGGTGCCCAGGAAGGCGGAGGACCGGCAGGCGGACCGGAGGGCTGCCTTCAGGCTGTGCTTGTTGGGCCTGCGCAGCTGGAGGGCTAGAGCGAGAGGCAGGTAGGTGTACATGGACCGTTTGAAGGAGAGCAAGAAGCGCCGCCAGGCGTGGTACTCGCAGGACGGGCCGCGTCCCATGTGGACGATGTCACAGGGGAAAGGGACGGTCTTGCTCGGGTCGCCCCATTCATACGGGAGCCCGTGGTCTGTACACATGGAGCCGAGGAGGGCAGCTTGGCCGGTGTCTTGAGCGTAGGAGAGCTCGCCTGAGCGACAGCGACGGAGGGCCTCTACCAGGCGGATGTCTGCGTGGGCTGCAGACGTGATCCACTTGCTGTATGCTCGAGGAAGATTGTCTGGAGCGTAGAACCATGCCCACATGATGAGGGCACAGGAGGCGACGAAGGAGATTGGGTCAGCCATTCTGGAGATGAACATGTCGGCCTATGTATGTCATGCATGAGCTATTTTAGTTCCCACATTGAGAAGAAAACGGAACGCGGGAGGGAGGCAAGGAGGAATTCTCCTTGATATGAATGAACAGTGTGTCCCTTTTTTTTGGTGTATGTGTATATATACCTTTGTCCATTTGCCGGCGGCCTGGCGCCGCGACCTGCGTCGAGCCCAGATTAGCTCGCCAATGAGCACGTCAACAGCCTGCGTGGCAGCGAACAAAGTGAGATCTACGGTCCTGCCCGCGAGGCTCTCGCCCGTCTGGGGATCGACGTATCGAATCGTAGTCGAGCCAGCTCGCGGCCGCAGCGCGGGTTTCTTGGCCTGCAATAGCTTGAGACTAAACCATGCAGCGATAAACGTGGCCAATGATCGCGTAAGCCTGCCAGGCGAAATGCCGCGAAGTCAGTTAAGATCCTTGGGGGGACGGAGGGTTAGAGTTCGGCCGGCCATCCGCCACGCCAAGGCTTTACTTTACCTCAATTGAGCAGTGCCGCCAAGGTTGGTGGCCGTGCGGGCTATAAGCTTGTTCAAGGGGGGCTAGCAGTTTTTTTTTGATTAAAACCCATGTCAGCAAAGTTTTTTTTTTGTTCATTTTGTATTACGCAGATTAAATAAAAAGCAATCGAAAGAGCCGTGTCAGACCTGTAAAAGAGTCGATCCGCCGACAAGAGCTGCGCAGAATGTAGGAAACCGGCAGGGACCCAAGCCCGTCTTCAAGACATGTTGGCACGAAGTCAAAAAGGTATTCTCGTCTCGTTCCGGCAACGCATAGTTGGGCGTTTTGCGCTTCCGATTGGAGAGGTGCTGCAGGACGAGCGTCAATAAACGTGGCAGAACGACGGATGCGTAGCCCAGGAGATAGCGCGAACAAGCGGCCGCAGAGCTGGTGGGATCGAGTGCAGCCGCAGAAACGAGGTGGCGTGGCCAGATGCCACAGGCATAATGGGAGATAATAACCCAACAAAAAAAAAAATCTCGAAAGACCTCGAAAAGTACCCCAGTAACTGTATATCGAGATATGACGTAGGCCCCCCCCCCCCGCGGAAAGGCGGTATGGGCCAATGTAAGTAAGAGAGGCCGCCGGGATTGCGAGCGTCAAGACCGTCTTGGGAAATACTCGCGACTAGCGAGCAAATGGGGGAGTTCGGATAATATGGGAACTTGTGGCGGCAGATGAATTCTGTGTATTAAACCACGTTGAGACAAGACTGAAATCTGAAATCTGAAATCTGGGGTCGAGAAAGAATATAATTCGGCACCGAAAAGAGCGGGGGGAGGGAGGAGGTGGGTGAAGGCGGTGCAGACTAGGTGGTGGTGGAGGAAGACTAGGTCACCAGATTATCCGGGGATGGAAAATGGTTTTTCCGAGTATAAGGGGAGGGGTAGATATTAGCTTTGGTCCTGTGTGGCCTTCTTTTTTTCCCTTTTCCTCATACATATACACCTAACTACTTTCTGGCGGAGATACCGCATTAAGATAAGTTATTGAACCTTGGCTTTTCTGACTCTTTGATCCCTGGCGCTCTCGAACCTATTTTCTGGAGGAAGCGAGGTAGGGAGCGAGGGAGGGGGTGGGGGACGGTAGTGATTTGAAGCTGTCGGCAGAAGTCGGATTGGTCGACCGAGATGGCCTTTGGTTTGTATTGTTCTCGTTTCGGAAGTGCTGCTTAACGGCGATGTGTTTCACCTGAATAGTAGATAGTAGTACTCTCCGTAGACTGGGATTGACAAGGAGCGTCAACGGACAAAAAAAAAATAAAACGAATACCCAGGGCTGGAACCTGCATCCAATCCAGGTCGCAACTCAGCTCTGGAGCAACGGGAAATGCAAAAGCCAAGCCTCGCCTGGACGTACGCAAAAGAAGCAAAATCAGCAAGTCATAGACGCTAGCCGCTCAAAGGCCTTTCGAGGAAATGCAACGAAACGAATGCTGGATGCTGGGATGCACGCCCCCTTGCGGAAGGAGCGAAGGAACGTACTCTCCGCGACTGCGTACGGTTTGTCGGACGGTAGCTAGCTTGGTTGCGTTTTGTTTCGCCGATTGCTCAATGCAACCAGGGCGTGTGAGATCTTTGATATTGGATGACAGATTGACAGCTTTGTTGCGGCAAGCCCTTGCGCAACTGCTGGCACTCGGTGTTGTCTTCCGAGACAACGATGGGCTGGCTGTCGCCGGGAAAAGCCGAATGGGGGGGGGGGTTTTTTGGGTTTACAAGCGCTTTTAGTTTTTTTGTTAGGGGGTCGCGAAAAAAAAAAAAAAAAAAAAAAAAAAAAAAAAAAAAGCAGTCGCACAAAAACGACAGTCTAACACGGCCAATTGCGAGGCGAGCGACGCCAATGGAGCGGTGCGTTTTCTTTCATGTCGGTCACAGACACCACGTTGAACCGACTGACTGACCGTCCAGCCAGCCCTTCTTAGTCAAACCTCCCAAAAGCCTCGGCAGTGAGCGCATGACCCCATGCCTTGACTGACTGACTGCATCACCGAGGAGATCTGGACAATTAATCGAGCGGGGCTTTCGGGCGAACCTTCCAAGCTTGGCCGGAAACTCCACGGCTGTGGGCACAGCACCTTCGAGGCCCAAGTTCACAAAGCATCGTACATGCTTCGCTTCGCTTGCTGTCTACAGCTGGTGCTTAGTCAAGCACCGTCCGTGTTTCGTTGGAATGAAATAGGGAATAGGTGTGTCGTGCCTAGGACGGCTCAACCGGCCAGTTTAACCACCCATCAATCATCCTGCATCAATGTCTATCCCAAACTGTCAAATATTCAAACCATGTCTATCCACAGTACAACTGACGGCAAGGGTCTAGTCCACGAAGCGCATACTTCAGGAGCAAAGTGTAAAGTGTGCATAAGAAACATGCTAACCATTTCCGTCAGCTAATTTACCTAGGGATTTATAGAATCCTGTCCGCTTAGCTTTGGCTCTATTTGCCCCCATGCTTACGGAGTACCATATATTGCGCTAGGCAGGGCCGCGTAGATGCCTGCAATAGGTAAAAACACCCCAAAAGAAAAAAGAGAAGAAAAAAAAAACCCCCCCCAACCTGGGAGCAAGCTATACACCCTATCAAAAGTGGTTGCAGACTTTTACGCCGGTGCAAACTATCCTGGCCAATCGCCATCACTGCGTTTCTGGCCAAGTTTTGACGTACGCATTGCTATCTTGATCTTGTGGTGTTGCAAGAGAAGAGTGCTGCAAGCCCCTTATTAGGCAAGAGGGGGCGGGAGCCAATAAATACCACAAGAAGAAAAAAGGCTATAGATGCACGCTTAGACTAAGATCCACCTCACAAACTTGTCCTCGAGGTGCTAAGTTCGCGTCGCTCCACTTCCTTGGTCCACAGGCTTCGATGAAGTCAGGCCATAAACACACGTTGACGGGACGGAAACTTCCGTGTGCCAGGTGGCGTCAAGTTCGTAAGACAAAAGACCTTGGACCTGGTTGGTTGGACAAAGCAACTCCGTTAGAAGGTTTCTATCCGGCATTGTGGTGGTGCGTCAGGACTGATCTTCTCTTTGTCTTCTAGATGCTTTCTGTTGTCTCAGTCTGTGCGTGCCCATGCTGCTACTGTGCACACACTGTTTCTAACGAATCGTGCTACAGATGACGGCGCCGCGGGCTATAGAGTGCGGCAATTCAAGCGAAAACTCTACGAATCCCACTATTCCCAAAAGACAAGAAGAGTAAGACGAGGGCGGGGGAGGGAGGTGGCCTAAGTTTACAACCAATAGCATTTTTTTAACGAGGATTTTTCATTTATTCCTTCCCTGAACCAATTAAACGCAGCGTTGGCCTCTCTCTGTACCTGAGCGGATTCTGTCTCACACGTTGCCTCGTCTCGTTCTGTGACGACTCGGGCCCCGGATTTGGCTCGACTGCGACGTAAAAGGTCCAGGGGTTTTCGTTTTGACTGTCCGTCGACGAAATAAAAAGGCATGTATTGATCATCTACGCCCAGCGATATTCCATGACGGGAGACGGGAGGGTGGTTCTCTGGAGTTTGCTCCTGCCAAGTCATTTGCCGATCTTTGTATTTCCTTGGTGCTCGAGGTCACGGGACCCACAACTTTCTGATATCTCGGTGAATAATACCCAACATGGCCTCGAAGCAGCTCCAAGTGTATGTATTGCTATTATTCGGGCGAACTGAACTGAACTAAACTGAAAATTGCTGTCCGGGCGAATGACCGGCCTTCCAGTTCCAGACTAGCCAGTGTTTTGCTAGCACCTCTCCGCGAAACTTACGTGGCACGCCCTGAAGGCTCTGAAATCATCAAAATCATCAACATGGGTAATTAAATGGAGTTATAAAGAGACAGAAAACACAAGAGGGAGCTGTAGCCTGCGACAGAGCTAAAATCGCCGTCGTCTTCTTCAAAAGCAGACGTATATATTGGCCGGACCGACCAGTTGTTCCGGGCCTCCATCAATAGAAATCTTTAGCGATATCCTTCAATCTCAATGTTGTGTGTATGCCGATTTGGAAGGGGTACATGTAGAAAGTTAATCGGGGAGAGAGGAGTGCAGCAGCAAAATCGGCCGTCTAGGGAAAAAAGCGGGATGAAAAGTGGGTTGTGTTGTCCGCCCGGACAGCAATTTTCAGTTCGCCCGAACAGTAGCAATATATTTCGCGGGGGCCGAACGCGCAGACGTGCATGCAAGCAGTGCGCTAGCTCCCCCCCCCTAAAACGGAAGAGATGCCTTTTCCAATTTATTCTTGAAAACAGGCCTTCTGTTGCGGGCCTCTAATCATGCTGATGTACCGGAGTAGCTAGGTCCTGAATAGACCACAGGACAACAACCGATAGCGCTGTTAAGAGTCGAACTTAACTATCACTACAATCTATTGGACCAGTCCTGGCCTTCTAATTTGTCCGACAAGATAGGGGACTTAGCCTGACACCATGAATCCTATGTGATGAAAGATATTTATTAGCCTGCTAGGCGAAGATGGCTGCTATCTTGGACCATTTAGGGGGGAGATACAAGTGGCCCATTTGCCCCTTTATTATAGGCTGGTTCACAATAAATTAGCATCCTAGATTGCAGTTATGGCATCTTTAATTTATGGGTACTTGCACTTAATTTTAGATGTCAAGGCGATGGACTGCGTATAGTGTCAGGGGTGCTTGCGTTGTCTTACGGTCAGGAGGGCGTCATGTCCGTGAATCACGCTTCTCAACGCGTGGAAGGAGGTCACTTTGCAGAGAAGAATATGTGAAAAGGATGCTTCTTTCTGTTCTCATGCTAGCATACTGCTGCATGTTGAAACATTCCCCATCTCCTTTACATGCGGTAAGGCGATAGTCAGGTCACGAATCAGCTTGCTGGCCAATCAAATAACATGGCGACAACAGTGCTTTCTAGACTGATCCGCGGCCATAGTGGGCTATATGTAGGTCCCTTGTTCGTGATTTGAGGTATTATCTCCTGCGTATCGTGCAAGGTGGAACCTGTGGCCTGACCTGGTTGTCTGCCTTACCGCAACTAAAGGGATTGCCATGTTTCCTTGAAGTCTGTAGATCACCCGACCTTTTGGAAACAGACAGACAGCCTTTGCCCTTGGCACCAACAACGGTGTGGGCAGCAAGGGTCTGATTAGAATTGATTGACCTTGACCACCGCTTGAGCGTCACAGGGATCAGAGCCGAACTCATAGTTGGCCCAAGCGAGCTCAAGACTTCGTTGGCTGACAATCGAAGCCCCGGAGACGCGTCGGCCAAAATAAACTCCCAACCGGGGGATATCACGAAAACAACCCTCGAGGTCACAAGAATGGGTTAACCCTGTGTTTTTGGACGATCAGAGGGTGTAAAACTGAAGGAAGGGGGACGGGGGACCGAGTAAGAAACAAGGCAGCTCAGTATTTCGTAATTTCCATGACAGCCGATGGGGTTGCAATGGTAGGTGGGGGGGGGGG
>KQ061718.1:63586-203059 GCA_001008035.1 Atkinsonella texensis | reverse complement strand
GTGGGGGGGGGGGGGGGGGGGGGAGGGGGGGGGGGGGGGGGGGAAGAGCAAGTGACTGGAGAAGCACGCGAGCGGTTGCTGCAAGAGCATGCATGGCCCGACGAAGCTTGGAGAGTGAGTGAGTGAGTGTGTGTGGTCCGGCTTTGGCCTAAGCCGCTGCAGAGCTTTATCCCGGACACGGCGGAGTCAGGTAGCGGGGCTGATAACAGAGTGGAACCCGCAGTCGCAACAGCAGAGGCTGCCATGCCATGCCATGCCATGCCAATCCAAAAGACATGAGGGTGGCCATTGAGGCGTATTATAGCCGGGAATGATCGGAAAGAAAAGGACCCTAATTAAGCAGAAGCCCTGACACTGCAGATGCTGCAGCCTTGAAATCGAATTTCTTGTCTTCGTGCGACGGAGCATGCGACTGTTGGATACAAAGATATCTGGGACTTGATGGGCTCCTTCTTCGAGAGAGCGGGGTTTATGCTCTTTGTGGGGGGCGGCCGCGGTCAGCTGCGAGTACCGCAGTTACGTACCCGGCAGGTGGACAGGGTAGCTTCACCGGGCATGATTCGATGAAGACCATTTCGGCGGAGGAGGCGTGCGTGGCAGGGGGACGGGTCCAAACCGTAATACAGTTCACTCCCTGAATTTTTCTTCTTCTTCTTATTTACGCTGGCTACCTGCGCCACGGCTTGGTAGCAGGCTTTAGGCCAATCAGAGGCCGGGAGTGAAGATGTGGCGGATACTGTAGCATCTGACGCTTTACTGAAATTCAACTAAAATACGTAGTAATCTATGCGATATTCATGAAAGTAACTCGTCTTTCATAAAGCTATATTCAATTGGGTTTTACTCAGTATAAGCTACTTCCAGTAGTTCCCTCGGTGTCAAGGTGGAGGGTTTCGACAGTTTTGTCGTGGCGCCACAATACGCGTATCGTGACAAAGCGTCGCTACTATGTCCCCCCGGTACGCAGTATAAGTATGTGCGTATGTACTCCGTACATGCTCGTGTACAGGCCAGGCCAGATGGGCCACGGCCAAGCAATGGGCTGAAGATGTGCTCCCTTCCCCACAGTCAGGGAGTTTTACCCCAGCTACGTCGACGTCGCTTGGCCGCCAAGCAGGGATTGACGCAATGACGGTACATATTACCGTACGTACGGAGTACATGAGGTATGTACATGTTAATGTACGGAGTAGAGCTTATACATTAGACCAGAGCCCACCGTCCGTCCGTCCGTCCGTCCGTCGCCTGTCGCCCAATCGCTCATCGCACCTCGCCCGGTGCCAAGTGCCAAGTGCCAAGTGCCAGTGCCAGTGCCAGTGCCAGTGCCAGTGCCAGTGCCAGTGCACACGAGGAGGGTTTCGAAAAGGTCAAAAGAGGCCTAGCCCCACCACCTCCTCCATTCCTCCCATCAATCTCGACAGTAATAGGCCCTCCTTCACTCTTCTTCTCCCCCATCGCCGGCCGACCGACTTCTCTTATACTCCCAAACGGTCCCACGCATCTCCTTCACCTTGCCCACTACCCCGGATCTTCCCCGGCGTCGTCGTGACCGCAAGAATTCTCTTGTGCCGCATTTCGATTTCGAGTCTCGATAGCTCTGCTTGACTACAAGAACCACACTCCAGACCGCTTGTATCGAGCCACTTTCGTCACCTCTCTCGAACCCATCCTCGCGACGCATCCGGTCCTCCGGAACCCTCCGACCTATCCCCTCCCCCTTCCGCCCGCATTCTCTGCTCGACGACTAGAAAACATTCCTCATGCTCGCCGTGCAGCATCCTCCCAGGATGGGATCTTCGCAGCCTGAATCCGACCCCTTGCTGATGTTTGGTTGTATGCTTACATCTGACGCTTTGTAGCTCTTGTCTGAGCCTAGTTCGCCGTAACTAATTGTTTGCGCCTGCGCTCCGTATAGATCATGTGGACACGTCACAAGACAATCTCTTCGATGCCGCCCCCGACCCTGCGCCGGGAGCGCCGCTCCTGACAGAGACTGATAGCAAGTTTCTCAGCTCATTCTTCGAAGACATGACGTCGAACCAGTACAACATGCCGTCATTTGGAGAAGGTCTCAACTTTAGCGATGCCTGGCTAGACCTCCCGCCTCAGTTCATGGGCTCTTCCACATCTTTCGGGCCGCAAGAGGCCTTAGTTCCCGCCGATTTCGGTTTCTCAAATGAACATCACAATGACCCGTCAAGAATGGTGTCTCCGGGTTCACATATGATGCCGCCTCCTCCCCCGCCACAATCGCAACCGCAGTCCTATCTCCATCAACACCATCAGCAGCAACATTCGGATGATGTCCTTAATGCCGCCGTCACCCTGCTGCAAAATAGCTCCCGTGCTGCCTCATCATCTTCAAAGGACAACAACACCAACACCAACACCGGCAATGGTGACCAGAGCAATGGTCGCCGCCCAAGTGGATACCCAGTCGGCCATCTAAGACATCAGCCGATGGAGGAATTCAAGGAGGAGACCCGGCGAAGTGGCCAAGTCACAGAAGCCCATCATACATGTACACGATGGATGTGGGGGACCAAGGAGAAGACGCCTGTCTCTAAACCTGCGCTGGGCGACTTCCAGTGGGGTTCAGACTCAAGTTTTACCCACATTCAGGGGTATGTACCAGAGCCTACGAAAGAGTCGGTGGAGTCCATGCATCAATACCAAATGAAACATCTTGGATGTCTGGAAGTGAGCCAGAGCGCGGCTAACTCCCGTCCCGGAAGTCCGGTAAACGGGCATGCCACCACCAGCAATGGTGACAGATTTGTCTACATCAAGCAAGAGGAAGGCCCCAATGCACCTCCCAGGAAGAGACGGAAGAGCAAAAATGTGATAAGCACTACTGGAGAGGAAGATGAGGATGATGATGATACCACCTCCACCAAGTCTGGTCGGAAACGAAAGACAAAGTCCGAGAGGTCTGCCAGTGGATCCGAGCCGCCACCAGACACAACTGCCACCGGCCGACGCCGCAAATCTGGCGTCGCGGCGAAGCCATACAGGGAAAATCTGTCCGAGGAACAGAAGCGTGAAAACCATATTCGCAGCGAGCAGAAGCGGCGGACTCTAATCAAGGAGGGCTTCGACGATCTGGGCGAGCTTGTCCCTGGCCTGAAAAGCGGTGGCTTCAGCAAGAGCACAATTCTGTCCATGGCTGCCGAGTGGCTGGATGAGCTTCTGCAAGGCAACAAGGCGCTGGCCATGCAAGCGAGCGCTGTAGAACAGCGATGAGCGCTGGATTTTCTTTTTCTGGGAGACCAACTTTTTTTTTTCTTTTTTTTTTGGGGGGGGGGGGTTTCGCGCTTGGACTATAGGAAGGGGGCCGGGGGCGTATTCCAATTTCCTTCTATATATGGGGTAATACTACAGCGTTGTTCATTTTGAAGCCCCGTCGATTGGGCTCGAGGTTCGGGGCGTGGGAGTTTTGCGGGGACAAGACGTAAAAAATATATCCCTTTGCGCTGCAAACAAAAGCGATTTACGAACGTACATAGCATATAACTTACGACGTCAAATGTCAACATTTAGGCTTGTCTATGGCAGCGGGGTGACAAGGACTATGTATAGCATCCATGCGAGGAATAGATGAAATCCAGCGTTCCGTACTAGCCAGATACCTGGGTTGTCATGTTCGAGGAATAATATGTGCTTTGCCATACATCACACTTGCAGGCCAAATAGTCAAATGTACATGATCCCTGTGGGCCAACATCCAGAGCCCCCCCCCCCATCTTTCCCGTCTCCGTTGCGCCGAGCGCTGAATATTATGCCTGCACAAATCTGCTCTATCCCAGAGCAAGGTTCCTGAATGGGCACACCCCTTGCCTGCCGGCAACGAGATGGCATGGGTATAAATCGCTAGCAAAACAAATCCAGACGTGAAACTACCTGAGCTAACTCGGTAGTATTCTTCGCCTCTTCGCTGACCCCTCGTCGAGCCTTAATTGGTTCTCCACGGAATCGAGTCGCGCGCTCAGAGCGGACAGCTGCTTAAACGTCCCGGTGGGCAGCGTCCTCGTGATGTGGTCGACGATGTCGCGGTACAGCTGCTTCGTGGTGAAATTGCTTTGCCAGTGGTTCACGACGCGCAGCTGCAGCGCTAGTTCCTCTGTCGCGCTCGAGCTCTCCCCTGCTATGTGCTGGAGACGCAGGTCGAATGTTGCCATGGCGTCCTTGTGAGCCAGGAGCTGGGCGTCATGGCGGATCATCACCTGGTCTAGTCTGTTGATACATGTGCGCGTGTGCTCTTTGAACTGTGCGACCTCTTCACGCAGTGAGGAGAATTGAGCGCGAGATTCTTCCGTTTGGGCGGGCGATGTTTGCCTTTCGGGTGTTCCGCTATCGATCAAGGACCCTAGCTCTTTGGCGACGTTGGACAGCTTCGCTTGCACCATGCTTTTTATGTCTTCCTTGCGCTTCGCGATATTGGCGTCGATATCTTCGGGGTTGACCATGTGGATTGTGGGTGCCGCCGGCGGTGGTGTTGGTGGATTCGGGGCGTTGGAACGCATGGAGGACACCTCTTTAACGGAATCCTCCAGCTTTTTTAGGCTCTCAGACATTGTTGCAGTTTGGTTAGACTGTTCCTGCATTAATTCGGTGCAGCTGCTGATTTGGCTTTGTAAATGTTGGATGGTCGCTGAGATAGTGCTGCCTGCATTTTCCATTAGGCTGAACTTGTTGATGCTGTCGATGGCGGCAGAGAGTCGTCGAATATGCTGCCCAGTCTTGCTGCCGGCTCCGGTTGAATGACCTTCTTGTGCGTCCATGGCCGCAGAATCTATGGCTGATATGATTCCGTCTTCGAAGCGCTGCATGGCGGTGTCCAAGTCTTTTTTTGTGGCCGAGTTCAAGGACAGCCAGTCTAGCTTCTGGGAAACTTGCTTTAATTTTGCAGAGGCCGCGGCTGCGTCATTTCCAATCATGCCGGATGCCATTTCTCGGGTTTCCAGAGTTTGTTGGATAAAAATGTTCTGTCTTTCGCTCAAGCTGCCAAGCTTTTGTTCCATTTCCTCAAGCTTCTTCTCTAGCCTGTCGTTACGCTGCCTTTCCATTTCAAGACTCTTCTTCAGCTCGCTCGTCTCCTTCTGCATGAGAGTTTGTGTCGAGGCGCTGAGCTTGTCGGCTGCCTCTTCAATGCGTTTGTTGATGGATGTGTTGAGGCTTCGACAAAGACTTTCCAACCTCGCATCAAGGTCCTCCTTCTGAGTCCCCGTGGGTGCTGCGATCCGGAGAGGTTGGTTTCGTTGCGCGTGTTTCTCCATGAGGATTGCAAGGCTCGTCATTATTTTTTCGTCGTACAAGTTCATTCGATCCGTGCACTTCTTCTTGGCTTTCTGGCACTGTTCTATCTGTGATTTTAGTAGGTCCGAGTAATGTGCCGTCTCTGTGGTCCCCAGTTGACAACGCTCTCGATCAGCACACAGTTTCTTTTCTTTCCTTCTCTCCTGCTCACACTGCGCAAGCCACCACATCTTATCACATAGCGCATCAATTAGACTCCTGACTTCTGGCTCCTTGTAAAGAGGGCTGTCTACAGCGCCTTCATGATGCATGGTGGCTGTTGGGGAGGATGAAGGTAGCAAATCTGGATAGAAGTGGATTCAGTCAGCTTTGCAACGCAGACCAAGGTAGCGTACCCGTGATGGTGAGCGGGAATGAGAAACTCACTCGGACTTTTGGTAGCGTTATAGCTGCGAGAGGAAGTCATTGCTCTGGCTATTGGCGGTGGGCTTCGGGCTATAGTGCTTGATGGCCGGTCGTCCGGGTAGTCGCGAAGGTTGCTGCTGCGATAACCATCATAACGTCGTTCATGCTGATCGGAGCTTCTCCTCCAAGACGCCCTTGAATCACTAGAAGTCGAAGCCCTCCTCTCATCATAGTGGCCGTCATAGTCGAAGGATCGACGACGACCCTGCATTGTGGGTTGAGCAGTCAGTGTTTTCCGTCACGTGCCTTCCGACAGCTGCCAGGCCGTGTCGCAGTCGATTCAAACCTGCTAGTTCTCGAGGCGCGACACGGTCTGACCGCAACGCAAACCAGAGGGCAGTCTGTGCTCGGTGTGTCCTGTGCTATGACGATGATGGCGCTTGGGACAAGTCGGGAGTTGTTCGGAAGTTGTTGTTGTTGTTTGTTGTTGATTCAATCGCAAGCGAGCCCCTCGCATCTCTCCAAATGTCAAGACTTTCGTACCGACCAGGGTCTGAGACCAATTAAAGTCATTCGTTTAAAAGATACCGCGTCTACCATACTAGACCATAATAACTATACCATTAAGTCCCAGCCAAAGTCTAAGCTACACAATGCTACATCGCGCTTCTCGCAAGCTGACTGACTCAAAAGGGTGAACACAAGTCACTCAAGGGCATTCCACTAAGTCATCAAGGAAGTCTTGGGTCAATAAGTCAATAAGCAACTTGCCAGCACCAAAGTAAAGGGACGGGGAGGCCTTGATCCACACTTTGTGGGCCGTGCTTGCGCGCTTACCATTGGCCACCAGACAGCGAGGCACAGCCCATCTTTCCGTCAGCGCAAGGACAATTTTACCACTGCGGCGAACAACGCTCTCGCGAGGCTGGGGAACTTACTTGCACCAAAACTCTCGCCGCACGACTCTCCTCGTCTTTGCGATCCCCCTTCGCTTCGCAGAGCCACCTCACAACCATGGCCGCAGTAAGTGCGCTCGGTTTTTGGCGTGCTTTTTTTTTCTTGGTTTATACTTTTCGAAGTTTTCGAGGCTAACAGTTTCAATTCCTGCAGCCACTAATGACCGTGTCCGCCGAGACTAAGGACCTGCGTGGTCTCAACCTCATCGCCGCTCATTCTCACATTCGCGGCCTTGGAGTTGACGCGACGAGCCTTGAGCCCCGGGCCGCGTCGCAAGGTCTGGTCGGCCAGGAAAAGGCTCGAAAGGCTGCCGCGGTAATTCTGCAGATGATCAAAGACGGCAAAATTGCTGGCCGCGCAGTCTTAATCGCCGGTCCTCCCAGGTATTTCCTCCATGCACTCTCCCTGATTCACACGAAAATCCCGCCATAGCTGTCTTTTGCTCACCAGTGGAATCCCGGTCTAGCACCGGAAAGACGGCCATCGCCATGGGTATGGCGCAATCCCTCGGCCCCGATGTTCCATTTACATCGCTCGCTTCGTCCGAAATCTTCTCGCTGGAAATGTCAAAGACGGAAGCTCTCACCCAGGCCTTCCGAAAGTCGATCGGTGTCCGTATAAAGGAAGAGAGCGAGATCATGGAAGGAGAGGTTGTAGAAATTCAGATTGACCGCAGCGTGACTGGAAGCACAAAGCAGGGCAAACTTACCATCAAGACGACGGATATGGAAGCTGTGTACGACATGGGTAGCAAGATGATCGATGCCATGACCAAGGAACGCGTCATGGCCGGCGATATCATTTCCATCGACAAGTCTTCGGGTAAAATCACGAAGTTGGGCCGTTCTTACGCGCGGTCACGCGACTATGATGCTATGGGAATCGACACCAAATTTCTGCAGTGTCCCGATGGTGAATTGCAGAAGCGCAAGGAAGTCGTACACACCGTAACTCTGCACGAGATTGACGTCATCAACTCGAGGACGCAGGGCTTCTTGGCTCTCTTCTCCGGCGACACGGGCGAGATTCGGAGCGAGATTCGTGATCAGATCAACACCAAGGTTGGCGAATGGAAGGAGGAGGGCAAAGCTGAAATTGTGCCCGGTGTTCTCTTCATCGACGAAGTCCACATGCTCGACATTGAGTGCTTTTCGTACATTAACCGGGCCTTGGAGGACGACTTGGCCCCTGTCGTTATCATGGCCAGCAACCGTGGTATCTCACGCATCCGCGGCACAGACTACCGTAGCCCGCATGGCCTGCCCATTGACTTTCTTGACCGTGTCGTCATAATTAATACGCACGCCTACGCTGCCGAGGAGATCAAGCAAATCCTGACAATTCGAGCACAGGAGGAGGAGATTGAGATGTCCCCGGATGCGCTAGCACTTCTCACCAAGATTGGCCAGGAGGCAGGCCTCCGTTATGCCAGCAACTTGATTAGCACCTCGCAGCTCGTCTCTGCCAAGCGACGGGCCAAGCAAGTTGCCGTGGAGGACGTTCAGCGCAGCTTCCAGCTATTTTATGATGCCAGCCGAAGCGTCAAGTTTGTGTCCGAGTCTGAGAAGCGCCTCATTGGCAACGACGGCGCGGTAGATTTATCAGTGACCAACGGGTCGGCAGCGGAAAAGATGGATGTGAGTTGATGCATTTAAAAGGTGCAACGGAGGATGAGGGTCTCAGACCTTTTTAGACAGTTGAGAGTTGGATGGCGTTATTGGGGTAAAACTTTGATGTTGCAGGGAACGACTTGCCAGTCCTTGTTCACAATTCATATGCGCACCGCACTGTATGATTTGGCGTAGACGGTCTAGATAAAGCTCTTGTATGGAAGCACAGGTTTTTGCTTTGCTTCCTTTGTTGACACATAGGTCTATGGAACATTCTATTGAACATGCTCCCATGCAAGAGACGCTACAGTAGTCCAGCGCGCGGAAGCTGCAGCCTTGACTTTCAAATAGCACCAGACCGTTTGTCATTTAACTCGAGACGGCGGCAGGGGTGGCGGAGAAGCTTGGGACGGGCGCCCCATTTTAACCTTTGAGTCTAGCTGCCCATTGATTGATTGCCGTTTACCCAATCTGCGGATGTACGGCTGGGTTATGGAACACTCCGCACACAAGGGCAGACGTGGCGCAGACTAGAGGCGCGTTTAACGGGCAGGCAGGCAGGCAGGCAGGCAGGCAGGCAGGCAGGCAGGTGATCAATATATTAACATGTCGACTTGGTGTACAGGTTGCCAGGGCCCCAGGCACAACAGGCTGTGCTCCGTGGGGATTAAGTTTCCTCACAATAGGGAGTGAGTGCTCATGACATGAGGTACGAGATACCACTTGGGTTCGGGCCGCTATTCGCTTCGTGATTTTATTCCCCGTGTGGGACCTCGCGACTTATGGCTTTTGCCTCGGAACATTGACAATGAAGACTTTGTTTGGAGACGGCAAAGGGTGCCTACCTAGGTACCTACCTAGGTAGTAGGCGAGTCTGTAGATCACCCGACCTTTTGAACAGGCAGCCAGGTGCTGCTGCTTTCTTCTATCATGGCAGGTGCGAAGCATACAACCCCGGTTTGATTTTACAAAGATACAAGTCCCACTTTTACACAGCTGTCAGGTACTCTCTAACAGCTACAATTGGTGCATCGATACAGTGTCGGCTACTACTGTTAGAGAGGAACAGGGAGAACATACAGGGGATTAAGCGCCCAGCTAAAAAGACCTATTTGTCTTTGTGATTCGCCTATAGCCCAAGGTATCTACTGTTCCTACTCTATATCTCATCGATTTCCGATCCTACCTCTGATAGGCCCAACCCCCCCTGCACGGTAGATTTGCCAACAAACAAAGAACTGCTGAATTTTCGTTTGTCTTGGTGCCAACTCGGCCCGCTCCCTGCGCCATGATTGCCTGTAGAGAGATCTGGGCTTCAACTGAAAACAAACTCCACCGCACGTTTTGCATCACTTCTCACTCCGGCCAAGGATGCTACATCCTGCAAGGCTTGTCTAATCAAACCTCTCAGCCCGTCACAGTGCATCTCCTCAAAGGGAGACTACCGCAAGACATCGGTGGGACCACACGCTACACGAGGAAGGTGCATGCGGAGAAGATAACGAACACTGGAAGGAGCAACACATTTTGGATTTGGGAAGCAACAACGCAACAGTCACTGCCTGCTTCTGAACAACACCCCCGCACGATTGTCGTCCCGATTATCATCACGATTATCATCACAATTGCCTCGACGTTCCCGCCACCACCCTCCCCTCCCTCTTTTCCCTTTTCTTTCCTATCATTCATCACTTATCATCGGCCGTTTGCACATTGTTTGGCACACATCACCCAGCCCGAAGGAACAGAGCACCCAGCCTGAGTCGCTGGACGAAAGTTGCTGGACGTTGTACAGCCATCTACTTACACGGTGAAGCGGAACCTGTCGGCAAGCAGAAGCGCGTGCCCAATTTGAGCGTTTATCCACCAGCCACATGTAGTAGTTCCAGCCAGGCTCTCCAGCAAACATTCCGAACAGGTCCCGTCATTTGATGTCGTGCCCGCACGGCCGCAACCCATTCTTTCCTTGGACATTGGCAGTCATATTTTTTTTTTTTCGCTTTCCCCCCTAAGTAAAGGCGGAAGCGACAGTGTGTGAGGCCGCACCCAAAGTCTCCGCTCTATCTTACACAACCCGTCCTCGTTCTGCCTTCCCCCCCTTCTTTCCCTCTTTGGTTGTGGTCTCTCTTTTATCCTCCAACATCGTGGCACTTGTGCCCCGTGTCCCACGCGAGGACTCGCAGAAACCTTCACCATTGTTGGTCCAGCAAGCCGACGCGTTCACTCGTTTCAAATTTACCGATACAGAGGCCCCGGAACGACCCCGCGCCGCGCCAATCAGCCCGCTTGGAGAGTGACTTTTGGAGTGATCGAGAACCACTGATAACTATTACTGTGGGACGACTAACAGTCTACACTGACAATCCACATTCACGCCGTTTCCAACACAGGGGGCCCTTACTAGGTCCAACGACATACGATCGAGTACGTACCATCCATCATCACCAACGACAGACGAGCTTTGCGCCCCCAACCATCCACGCGCAACGCTCGTGTCGGCAGAGAAAGCAGCTCATTGTACGTGTAAAAACGTAGCTGCCGCTTCTGCTGTGACACAGGTATTGCTCGTCGTCGTCTTTGTCGTCATCGTTGCCGCTTGCGCTCCATCGCTTGCCGCCGCGTCCTACCTCGCGGCATGGTCACGCCCCGCGAACAATGGAAGCTGCGGCGAAGACGGTTGAAGTGCTTTCAAAGCGCATTCTACCCGAAAAACCACATCATATAGCCTTCTCACCCACCTGGCGCCATCGCACACACCCAGAAGACGACGAGGCTGTGGAATCCCGCGGCGCGAAACGGCGCTTCGAGGAATGGCATATCACCCGCCTCCAGTACCTAACTTTTTTATCCGAAGCCGACCGTGGCACGTTACTCACGAGGTCCTATTACGATATGCGCGAAGAGCCTTCCAAACCCATTCCTCGCGAGGTCAGCGCGCTTTTAAAGAGTGCCAGCATAGGAGAGAAGAAGAAGCTATCGCTGAGCGACTACAAGAACAAGAAGACGGGAATTGTTGCATCTGCATCACCACCAGAACCTGCAATTGCAAAAAGGAATGAGAGCGAACGGGCAGCACCCCATGGCGGCTCAGCGACATGTACACCCACGACATCACATGCGGACGGGAGTAAACCACATCAAGAATCAAGGCGGGCGGAGGGCCCGACGAGAACACGAGACTTGGATTCATCATCGGCTGGTGTGAAGCTAAAGCCCAATCGCGATAGTATTGCTTTAGAGTCCATGTGCGCATTCTGTCTTGATGGATATCTTGCTCCCCCCCCCCCCCCCCCTAAGTCTTTGATATGCTCTTTGATTTGCTGTGGTGACTAATAATACCCTCTTCTAGACTTCCCCCAAAACCAGCATCACTACCCCCAAAGCCGCCTTCACCTGCTGGGAAGCGGCGTATGCCTGATGCAGAGGATGATCGGCCGCAGAAACGGTCACGACCTGACGAACGACGATTCACGGATGACCGGTCGCAACGCGATCGCGACGATGTTCCTCGTCGCAAAGACAAGATGCCGCCGATATCGCGAGACCGCGAAAATCGCGACACAGCAGCCCCTCCTTCGACTTCGACATCTTCGTCGCTGACGAACGGACGATCTCTACTGAAGGGAGCAATGAATCCTGACCGCCATGCTCCACCAGCCGGAAGACCCCGTGGTGAGCCAGTCAATGGTGTTCGACCTAGTACGACCGGAAACAATAGCAGTCGAGGTACGCCGACAAAGGCAGATGTCGTCGGGGCGAAGTCCTTCGTTCCACCACTACTTTCTCCATTGCACCTGAGCTTCGACAGCCGGGAGAAGGAGAAACGACTACGAGCTGAAGATGAGGAAGCAAATGCAAAGAGGGAAAAAGAGAAGAGGCGGCGCGATGATGCGGATGAGGGTGGCATTTTGTCCAAGTCGAAAAAAATGGACACAGCACCTCCCATCGTTAAGAAACCGCGCCCATTATATTCCATTCCGCCACTGCTATCACCTACGTTACCGCCGGCCGTGGAGGCTGAATTACGACGGAAAAAGAAGTCAACATCGGATTCGTCAGACGAGCGACCGAGAGATAGCAGAGACGGCAGAGATTCGCTGGGAGCCAAGAAGCGGCCAGCAACGGAAGTAGACGCGGAGGATGAGGTCAGGCTTGTACCTGCTCCTGTTAACAAGCTGCGTCATCGTAGGAGGTTGATTGTGGTACTCAATGTGCCCAAAAACCTGCGTCCAGCTTTCGCAAAAGTTGTTGGGCAGGCGCCTACGCATACAAAGGACTCACATAGCCAATCCGAGCGGGAGCATGACCGAAAACCTCGCGCGGGAAGCGATGACGCCGCACCACAACCGGCGAGAAAGAGACCAATGGGCTCCGGCGAGACTATTTCAGGAGCAGGAGCAACAGCCTTGAAGCGACCCCGGTCATCAGACACGCCGAGCTATCCCAAGCTTGGCACACCTTCGACGCCGTCCAAGAGAACGACGGCCATGTCGCGTGTGAGCTCGACCAACTCGATGGCACAAACACCCACTGAGCCTGTCAACTCGACACCGTCGGCGTCGGCATTGGCATCGGCATCGGCATCAACGGACCGTCGAGTCAACGGCAGCGAATCCCTAGTCGTCGGAAAGGGCGAAAAGCTCGACGCTAAGATCGTCAGGGAGAAGGAAGAGAAACTCAAGGCTATTGGCAAGAAGCTCAAGCATGATGCTGATCTGATCATGAAGAGATACCGGGGTGACAGCTCTTTAAGCATGAGAGACAAGCCCGGCGAATCCAAAGTCAAGCTAGGTTATGTCCTAAGCCTAGAAAGCATAATCGCGTTCATAATGGGATTCCACGCCCAGAACGTGTATCGGGGCATGTACAACAAAATTGGCGACCCGACAGGCTGGAACAGCATGTTTCCACTGATGGACTTTTTGCAACACGAGATGCGGCGGGCCGACGTGAGCAACTACCAGCCATTGTATGCCATGCTACTTCTACTTCATAGCGTTTCCCTCGACGAGATTGTCAAATGCTACGTCAATCACGACAACCCAGGACCCCGCGTTACCATCGAAAGCCTAGTTAGGCAGGAGCGCAAAAAGTACAAAATGTGGCTTCAGGTCCGCGAGGCGAATGCTGCGGTGCAGAACGCCAGACTCCGGGTTGACGTCCAGCCATGGTCGACACTTGACGATATTACAGAAGCCTCCCTACGAGCCTTGCGCCTATGGTGCGCCGAGGAAAGGATCGACTGGACTCAGGAGCAGACGCTCAAGGAGAACTGGCCCGTGAAGCCAAGCCATATCAGGCGATAGCATCACAGAAACCAGCTGCGGCACTTTGATTGGCGTAGCTGCATCTATTCGAATGGACGACAGCCATCTATGAAATGCGAACATTACTCTGCTTACCCGTTCACTTATCAGCGGTTTACGAGCGGCCAAGTAGACAGAACTAGCTCGGCCAGGAGCGAAAAGGGCGTACCGGACGGCCACGCACCCCATGGTGTCAAGACGGAAAGTCTCACTACTTGCCTTCGCTCGCCTGTGCCCGACTTGAAAACATGTCAGTGATCTCAGCCGTGCACGTTCCCCCCCAGACCAAGTTTTGTCTATTTGTTTCTTTTTCCCCCCAAACTCTCTTGGCCTTATGTATCATGATATCCCCCTCCGCATCTTTTCTGCTTTTTATTTTCACAAAGTGACGGGCGAAAGTGGACCCTGCCTGCGCCATGTAGCCGGTTTTATTTTTTCTGTTGTATAATGAATGCTAGGCCGGAGGTTATTATTTGCTGTCTTGTGACGGGCGGGCGGATGATGGAGTATGGCTGAATGGTTGAATAGTGTACATCCTGGAAGGGGGTCAAATAAAATATCTGACGAATAAGTGCTCTGGATAAATGCGTTTTTGACAAAAGATTGAATGACCAATGTGCTCTGGATGAAAGGAAAAATCATTGACAAAGTCTCCGTGGCTCTGGCACGCGTCATCACCAACATAAGCACACCACCCTTGTGTGTCGAGACATGCATGTTGACCAACAATCGAATATATTATCATAATCGAGCAAGCTAGCATGTACCCCAGTACCATCCATCAGAGGCTAGTACGTGTTTTCATTGTCTTCTATCAACTGCTCTCTAGTCTCCCGTCCCGCTTGCTGTTCATCATCCAACCATGTGTTTTGTTGGATTTTTACTTCATTATGACGTCGGTTTCCCCTGACACACTTTTGGTTCTCGTTTCTGCTACCGTCCACAGCTACCAATTTTACTTGCCGGCGTCAACCTTGGCAATGTAGGCAAGGAGGTCGAGGACGCGGCGCGAGTAGCCCCACTCGTTGTCGTACCAAGAGACGAGCTTGGCAAAGTTCTTGTTCAGGGAGATTCCGGCCTTGGCATCGAAGATGGAAGAGTGGGTGTTGCCGTTCATGTCGCTGGAGACGATGTCGTCCTCGGTGTAGGCGAGAATGCCCTTGAGGTCACCGTTGGCGGCCTCTTTGATGGCCTCCTTGAGCTCGTCGTAAGAAGCACCCTTCTCAATGCGGACGGTCAAGTCGACAACAGAGACATTGGCAGTGGGGACACGCATGGACATGCCGGTGAGCTTGCCATTGAGGTCGGGAATGACCTTGCCGACAGCCTTGGCGGCACCGGTGCTGCTGGGAATGATGTTCTGAGCAGCACCACGGCCACCTCGCCAGTCCTTGCCCGAGGGACCGTCAACGGTCTTCTGGGTGGCAGTGTAGGAGTGGACGGTGGTCATGAGACCCTCAATAATGGTGAACTTGTCGTGGATGACCTTGGCCAGGGGAGCCAAGCAGTTGGTGGTGCAAGAAGCGTTGGAGATGACATCGGCCTTGCCATCGTACGTCTTCTCATTGACTCCCATAACGTACATGGGGGCATCAGCAGACGGAGCAGAGATGACAACCTTTTTTGCGCCGCCAGCAAGATGAGCCTTGGCCTTTTCGGTGGTGGTGAAGACACCAGTAGACTCGACAATATACTCGGCGCCGGAGGCCTTCCAGGGAATGGAGGCAGGGTCGCGCTCAGAGTGGAACTTGACCTTCTTGCCATTGACAGTCAAGCCATCCGACTCCTTCTTGATATCGCCCTTGAAGACGCCGTGGGAGGAGTCATACTTGAGCATGTAGGCCTAAGGGATGTTACGTTAGCTGAATGTACACGGCTTGAGTGAGCCGAGAGCACAGTAATGAATGCGGGGAGTCTGGTGGTTGACGCAATTGAGCCCCGCCAATGACTGAGGGTGGAAGAATGGAGGACCAGCTCAAGTCACCCAATGCCATGACAAGTGAAACAGGAACGCAGCTGGACGAGTGCACGTAAAGCTCCGGCAGACGAGGATGCGCGACAGTGAGGGAAGACAAAGCAATTGTCAGGCCATGACGGCACCAGCACCACATGCAGCTCGCAGAAGGAGGGGCAATGCGCGACGACGACAGGACAAAAGAGGGGGAGAGGCAGCCAAAAATCCAAACCGTGGCGGGCAGCCATGACAGGCAACACAAATGAACGACGAAAAGGAAAGAAAAAGAAAAAAGAAAAACACTCACAGCATATTCGGGGTCGATGAAAGGATCGTTGACAGCAACAACCTCGATCTCGGGGTGCTCAACGGCGTTGCGGAAGACGATGCGGCCGATACGACCGAAGCCGTTGATGCCAACCTTGATAGCCATTTTGTGTAGTGGGAGAGTTCTGCGAGAAGAGCTCCAACGTTAGCACACGGCAGCGTACGGGAAGGGAGCAAACATGGTAGGATCCATTGGCAGTGACGTACCAGAGCAGGTGTGTTGAAGGAAGAATCGTGGATAGTTCACTGAATGACAAAAGTTTGTGGAGGAGAGGAAGAGAGACGAAAGCGAAGATAAAAAAGGAGGAAAGAGTTGGGAGTTGGGAGGGGAGGGACGGAAGAAGGCTACTTCCCGGGAAACGAGCAGCCAAGCTGACTGCAAGTGGCACCAGATTGTGCTCAGCCTGCTCGGCTGCTCAGCGATCTGCCCTGCGTGCTTCCGACAACAGTCAATGTCATTACCGCAACATTGCACCCAGCCAGTCAATATGAGATTCATTGCTCCGTTGCTCCATTTCTAAACTCCATTTCCCAGACTCTGGTTTAACGGCTACTCCGCCTACAAGACGCGTTCTGCGGCTCGTCATCGATGGATGCCGTTACCAATCTCACGAGTCCCCCAATATGGTCAGCCAAGCCATCTCGACACTCTACGAGACGTGATACACCCGACGAATGCAGACGCAATGCTCGCAGTGCGGCATCGGGCAGGTGAAAGCATGAGAAATTATTCGCTCTATCGCTATATTTGCCACCGCCTTGACTTGTTGGCTCTTGGACCCTCGGAGCCGTTGACGTCCAAGCATGAACAAAGCAACACCACCCACCACGTTGACCTCGACTCATACCGCCAACACTGCAGGGGTCCAAACGTCGACAAGCCCAGCGCTAGAAGCAGGCTCCGTGGCTCCATCATGGCTCCATGATAGCTGAAGCTCCTCAACAGTCTGGGTCCGACTTGCTGAAGATGAAGAGGGGTTCCATTGCTCACCCCACCACCACGCCACCCCGCTCAATGCGCCTTTTACGGATCCGGCGGGGACGTCATAGCCCACCACTTCTCTACCCTCACATTTTCGCTCGCTCTTATTACTGTAGCCGACGTTCTGAGCCTGGCGGGACGAGGAGGCCGAAGGAAAATCAACTTGAATGGTACCCGCTGGATCCGGTTCTCGCCGCCCAAGCATCGCCGTAGCATAAACTGCTCGGCCTTGTCAGCCCATAGCCTCGTGCTTGTTTTCCTTTCGGCCCTTTGTCCTGCTAGTAATTACAATGATAAATCACTCAACCTTCTGGCTCCGGTAACGGTAAGCCCACTGCTGAGTCAACACGGCAGCCAAGGGAAAAAAAAAAAAAAAAAAAGTTCGACACTCCAGCTCCGGTCAGCCGGCTTTTGACGAATGGGCGATTTTCATGGCCTCAAATCTCCAATTCTGGGGTACCGAATATGACCGCACGGGTGCGGCTTGATGCATAGCGGGAATCGATCATCTGGATTGGCTACCATCGCTCTTTTGATCGTCTTCTCGGAGCTTCACGGCTGTAGGGTGCTCTAGAGTCGCCCACAGCCGCCTCCGACCGGGGTTAGTTTCGGGAACACCAGGAACCAGTGGCCGTCCTCCCGAAACTTTGCGCAAAAGCTCACCGGAAGTTGAGTTCCCACTTCTATCTGCGCATGCCGATTCGATCCATTGTTGTCCGTGTGATGTGCTGGGGGCTGCGCAATATCCATTAAAATATTGCCGTGGTGGTCCAGCCATCGTCGCGATCGCTGGCGCCTACAGTCTGAAATTCAACCCCCTGAGCAAAATAGCCTGCATCTTGCCAAGCCTTCATCGAAGCGGCATCAAAGGGACCCTGCTTTGCGTTGTCCCGTCCGTCCGTCCATCGAAACTCCCACATCTGGGTCGTTTCGCTTTGCTCGTCTTTGCGATGTGATTCAGGCGGGGCCCAATCTTCTCCAGTCTCGCGGCGGTACGAGCGCATCAGAAGCTCGCGATCTTGGTCGTAAATATCCTCGTAGTCGCGGCTGAGCAGCTTGTCAGCCGCGTCCGTCACCGCGTTGATGGACTCTTTGATCCGGATCTGCTCGGGGTCTTCTTCGACATCCTTATCCACTTGCAGATCGTCCGCGCTACCCCTGTTCATCTTTTTGAGCTTCCACTTGGGTATCTTCTTTGGTTTGGTTTGATTCTTGCCCAACCGGGCCAGTGCCTCTAGTGGTGTTTCTGAAGGCTCCAAGTGTAGGATGAGGGTGTTGAGTAAATAAGAGACGAGAACATTGTCCTCCTCCAAACGCTGCTTTCGAGCTTCCGCTGCACGTTTCTCATGTGCCTCTGCTGCTTTCTTCATGTCCCTCTTGCTCACACCTTGGAGCCAGTTGTCGTGTACGGCGTCTGGGTCGCCTGCTTTGCGAACGTAGTTGCCGGATTCATCAAATCGCCCCTCTTCCATCTCGGCCTGCAAGTTGAACGCTTCCACTTTGGGTGCATTTCGTTTCAACCCACCGGCACCAACTTCTTCATCGAACCCTTCCTCTTCAGCCGCTAGTTGGGCGTCAGCCTCATCGTCGTCACTTTCCTCGTCGTCGAGCCGTATGTGGCCGCCGCTTCTACTGCTATGTACTTGGCCTAAAATTTGTGTGGTTTCGAGAAATCGGACGTCCTTCTTTTTCTTTCCCGATTTGTCAAAGTTGACATCGTCCGCTCCATCGTCCGCCTTGCCCTTTGGCCGGTCGGCATCACCGTCGGCATCACCGCCCATGGCAAACATGTCGTCGTCGTCGTCGTCGTCGGCCCCAGGCGCACCGGCCACCGGGGCAGTAGTCGTCGAATTCGCGGCATCGTAGTTGTCCAGCTGGTCGTTGATATCAACTTTGCCTTTTTTGCGGCTCGCAGCTTTAGCATTGAATGTTTCATGATCGGAGTCGCTGTCGTAGCCATCTAGGTTAACTGCGCCCCGTTTGGTGGCATTTCGCCCCCCAATAACATCTGCATCCAAGATCGCATCGTCTTCTCTTGAGTCTGGCGCCAAGATGGACGGGTTGCGAATGTCGAAATTGGCCTGGTTGTCTTTGGCATCTTTATGATGGGTACGGGCAAATTGTTCGCCCTCTCGATTCGGTCGGGCTGCAGAATAACGCGACGCCATGGCTGGCAGGCAGATGAACCTCGGTGGATGGGAGGCTGGGACAACCTAGGTGTCGAAATATTATGTGATGGACTCCAGGTGAGCTCGAGAGCTTGAAATGTGAAGTGGGGCCTGCAGCGCAGCAACTTGGCAAGAGCAATCCGCCTATCCGCCTATCTGCGTCATCAAGCTAGCTGCCGTCGCCATCCACCGCACATCTGGCCTGGCATATCAACTCATCCCAAACATACTTTTGTCTCTCCTTCCTTGCGCCAACCAGGGTACTCGTACTCGTATTTTTTTTTCTTGCCAGACCAGAGGCTATATAGGCTTTAGTCTGACTGTCGTAAGCTCTGTGAGCTGCACCCGCAGCAGTCGACCAGTGAGCACCACGCCTTCAGTCACAGCAACTATGGTAGGTAGACGCACCCCGTCGGCCTCGATCCGCCGTAAAGTGCATTCATTGACAAAGCATCCCAGTTTCAACCACCTTTTGGAGGCGGCTTCGACCCGTCCAACCCGGAACACCTCTACAACATAGCTCGCGGCCGCCGACCTATCGTCCAGCGGTTCGATGAATACTACCGATGCTATCCTGTAGTCATGGCCCCGGGCTCTGAGCGACCTGAGCTCAACTATGGCTCCAAAATAATCCTACCGCCGTCAGCGTTGGACAAGGTGTCGAAGCTACATGTGCAGTGGCCACTACTGATGGAAATGATCAATGGAGAAAAGGGCAGGCACTCGCACGCCGGTGTGCTAGAGTTCATTGCCGAGGAGGGAAGAGCATACATTCCTCAATGGGTTCGTAAGGTCCCCCCCCTCCTGTCGATCGTCCTTCAAAGCAGCCTTCCTAACTTTGTATGGTCTCGCAGATGATGGAAACACTTGGTATGGATGTTGGCGATATGATTCAAATCAGAACAACGTCGCTCGAGTTGGCAAAGATGGTCAAGCTACAGCCTCAGTCGGTCAACTTTCTAGAAATTAGTGACCCAAAGGCAGTTCTGGAAAGGGCATTTAGGAACTTTGCCACGCTCACCAAGGGTGACGTATTCAACTTTGAGTACAACGACGAGATATACGAAGTGGCCGTGTTGGACGTCAAGCCCGAGACGGAGAAGATGGGTGTCAGCATGATTGAAACCGACGTGTCTGTCGAGTTTGCACCCCCCGTTGGCTACGTCGAACCGGAAAAGAAGAGCGGCACAAACACTCCTCGAAGCACCAAGAGCGGTGTTCCCGCTGGCGGCATCGTCCACGGCCACGGCACTATGGCCCAGGCCATCGGCTTTAGCTCCATCGCACCATCAGTCACTAGTACGCCTACAAATTTCCTCGGCGAGGGCCAGCGCCTAGTAAAGAAAGGCAGCAAGAACTCGACACCGAAACCCGCTACACCTGTACCTGTAGAGCAGGTAGTCGCTAAGAGCCGTACGGGTGCCCCGGCGCCACTCCGCTTGGCGCCAAATAAGCTCTTCTTTGGTTACGAGTACAAACCTGTCAAGACAAAGGAGGAGAAGGAGCAGGAGAAGCAGCAAGCCAAGAAACCACACTTCGCTGGTCAGGGTCAAAGCCTTCGAGGCACAATCAAGCGAGGTGGATGAGAAATCGAAAGCACACGAGAGGAAAGGTCCCAGCGAAGGTCATAGACTGGATGGGCGTCCCCCAAGGTGACTTTCGTAAGGTTTAAGGTCTGGCGTTTTCTGGGTTGGTACGGCATGGCATGACTCATTGGCAGATCCTCTTTACTGAGAGAACAGAATATCATTGTTCTATTGAGGCGTGCCTAATTTCCGTGGTTCCATGACGCACATGTAATCTCATTCCCCGCCGCTGTCGATCCCATTTATCTCGCTAACCCCCCCCATCGAAGCAATTCCCGCGCCAGATTACGTTCCCATTGCATGGTAAATACGATGGATGTCGTTCACTCCACCGTGTCCATTTACTGCAAAACCCATCAGTGACCAGTGAACTCGAATGACGGATAATGTATCTACCTCAGACTTCGACTTCTGCTTCTTCACAGCAGGCCCGGCCTCCTCCTCTTTATCAACCTTCCGCTTCCGCGTCTCGAGGCCAAGGCGATTTCTGAAACCTCATAGGAGGGTCTTGCTGAAGTGCTGTCTGTGAGGCATTAGTAAAGACTCTGCAACTTACAAGTCGTCTGACCACATACGCGATAGCATCCTTGGTGAATTTGTATCCAAGCTGACACATGGTCGCGTGCACCTCGGACAAATTGTAGTTGGCAGTGGAGGTGTTGGTGATGATGACGGCCAGGCAGAGGTCTTGCTCTGCGGCTGGCTCCCATTTCTTAGAGACAGGCATGGCTACGAGTGGGCGATGAGGTTGTTCGCAGAGAGTTGAAGTGGATGTTGAGTGAACTGTGAAGGGTGATTGTCAAAACGGTTTGCGGTGTTGCGTGGAGGGAGTGAGTGGGCAAACTGGGAATAGTAGGGTGAGTTGTAGGTGAGCAGCTGGTGAGTGAATCTGAGAAACACCTCGTTTATGTGAGAATCGAGGCAACATCGTCTGTGCTCGCACTGGGCATTACGGGAAAGGGAAGAAGCAAGGGACTACCTGATGGACGTTATTAAATGTCGGATTTCAAGGCATTTGTATCCTTTGGCCATGCAGGCAAGTAGTCTTCGTATCTAGCACCATTCTCCGAATCTCTGTATCCCCTAACCAGCAGCAACCCATGATTTCTCAATTTGCAATTCCCGGCCCCCAGCAATTAGTTCTCGATTGGTTCGTTCGTCCTGGTCGATGTCAGCATCAAATGCAGACAAGCAAGATCCGTGTCATCATGGAGAGCCGGCACTTACTCGATCCTCGGCTTCTTGGCCCGGCTAGGAGACCCAGCCAACCCAGCTTCGAGCTTCACCGCGATCTGATCTTGTTCATCGTCGGACTGGTCGGCGTGAGCAGTAGACTTGGCAGGCGTCTTCTTGGCAGGCGTCTTGCGCTTGCGGGGCGTAGGCTTAGTCGGCGTAGCGGGCTCAACAGCATCGCCATTCTTGACGGCGGCTTTCTCAGGTGAGCCCTGGTCACGACGGAGCTTCTGAATATGCTGGCTGGGAATTCCAACGTAAAAAAAAAAAAAAAAAACCCAGAGTTAGCCTTTTATATATATATAATTGTGTTTTGTGTGTATCATAATGACGACGGGGTGGAGTTACTTGACGCCGTGGAAGGTGGTTTGGAACCCCTGTGCCTTCATGTTCTCAGCTACCGCGGTGATGACTTCCTTGTTCGGCTTGCTTGCATCGAGCAGGGCGAGGAGGAGGCCAATGTGGGCGCGGTCGTCCCATTTATGGGCGGACGGGGTGCGATTCGCGGCGGACATGGTGGACAGGACAGAAGAATGCAAGGCTGCTTTTTGGGGGGGAGGGATGAGGTGTAGATGGATGGATGGATGGATGAAGGGTAGGCAGTATGTATGAGCGGGCGATGGGGGGAAGGGGGGGAGGAAAAAGTGAAAAGGGCAGAGGGACTGAAGGGATGTGAGAAAAAGGTGAAATACCGAAGCGCGCTCTCAGTGAATGTGTATCCGGAGCCGGTCAGATCAGACATGATGGCTCCGATCTGCTCAGACGTGAACTTGACATGCTGAAAGACGGAGAGGAGGATGTCCTGATGGACAGTGTGGTCCCATCTCATGACGTGGCGGGCCATTTCTTGGAAGCAAGATTTGGACAAGAAAAAAGGGCGATTCAATATCTTTCTTCTCTGAGGGAAGCCGTCGAACCTTGAGTTGAGTGGACCGACGGGCTGGATGAAAGGAAGCCCGTTTGGGCGGGAAAGGGGACGAGCGCGGTTGTGGAAAAAAAAGGAACGGGCTGGCGCAGCTGGCGCTGGCAGAAGGACTCTTGAGGAAAAAGAGGGTTGTGATCTCACCGGATGCTCTCCCAAGTGACTTGGTGGCCCATTGACTGGATGCGAGCCTCGATGTCTTTGCGGAATTCGCTCGTCATGGCCCCGGCTTGCATGCCCGCCTCGTAGAAGCACACGATGAGGTCGTGTAGGAGGACTGGATCGGTCCATGTGCCGCCGCTTTTGCCCTTGGCCATGATTCGAGGTTGAGTGAGAGATTCGACTTGGAGAATGGGGCGGTTTTCTGTTCGTGCTGGAGGTGAGTTTGCTGGTTTGAAGTTCGTTGGGGGGGGGGGGGGATTCAGGGGTGAGCGCGCGTTTGGATCGCAGTATTGGCTGCCAGCTGTGGTTTGCGATGCTTGACATTGCCAGCTGTCTATGCGACTATCGAGAACACGGACTAGACCAACTCGCCATCTGATATTGTATCCTGTCGCTGTACGCTACTATACATATTTCGAGATCCAAAACGAAAGGCGCCCTATTAAGATTATTCGTACACGCAATTTCAGCACCCGGACGAGCCAAACATCATCTGTCGAACGCGAAAGTCCAAGCCACACGTCGTACTATGAATATGGATACCTGCTCATCGTTAGCAAGGAACAAGATGAGATGGAAAGAGGCACATACTGCTGTTGGTATGCGGGGTCCGTTGCGCCGTTATGAGCCGCCAGAGCCAGCACTGCTTCGTCGTCCAGCGGAGGCTGTTCCCGTTCGGTTCCTTGCAATTCAATCCTTTGCCTTTTGGCAGCAGGCTCGTCAATGCCCTCTGCGTCAGCATCGGCATCGGCATCGGCATCGACATCAGCATCAGCATCAGCATCAGCGTCCGCGTCTTCTTCCACATTCTCTTCCCCTCCCTCTTGCCCTTGAAATTCCTCAACACCGTCGTCCTTGCGTGACGCCGCCTCTACGGCTGCTGCTGCTGCTGCAGAGATTCCCGGGATTACAGCCATGTCTGCCGCAGCTGCGGGGGGTTGTAAGCCTGCGACCTCAGCCGGCACGGTCACTTCCTGTGCTGGTCGTTGACCTTGGTCCGGCGTGGGTGCGGACTGAGCGGTGCCTGGCGTCAAGATGATGCTGGGGGATTCCAAAGTGTTCTGGAAGTTTGCTGCTAATAATGTGCTTTTATCATCAGAAGCGGCGTTCTTCCTCGGCCGACCTCTTCCTGGGCCAGGCCGCCGCGTGATTGGGTTCATTGTTGGGTCAGCGTTTCGAGCGTTGACAATCACCGTGCCGTTTGCCTCGGCCTTGCTCTGAGCTCTTCGCAGACCCTGGAAGTGTTGTCTGCGAGAGGTCAAGTCAATTGAGAACGGATATCGGATGCGGAATCACGGGATCGCGACAGCGTACAATACAACTCGTGAGACCTCACTCGAGGTTTCGCGACACACCCACGACAAATGACATGCACGAACAGATCAATGCGACGTCGCAGGCCGCACTGCGCAAAACGCAGATACGCAAACCACTTCATACTACATCGCTCCATCACACAGGCGACAGCCAAGCTCGAGCACATACCGGCAGCCCTCATTAGTAAAGCCATATCCCATGGTTCGCATATGGTTCCCAATGATGGTCCATTCTCCGCCGCTGATGACGCCAATGTTCTTCACCGATAAGATTGTGAAGAACAAGTCTCGGTCCGCACGATCATTCCAATTCTTGTTGTTGCTCATAGTGAAATGTCAACCCGGTGAGTGAGCCTGGCGATGCGTCTGCGTGTAAGTCGTCGTCTGGGTGGTGTCTCCGTCGACATGTGGATAGGTCGTGTTAAGAGCGCGGCTGAATCAGTTAGAGAAATTGGTAGTGGTGAAGCTGGGGAGGGAAGGAGGATACATCCGTGGCCCGTGCGTTGCCGAGGTACTGGAACTTAGGGGCGGGAATTTCCATTGTTCCGCAAACTACCTCCTACCTAGCTGATGTTCGTTGCGGCAGCAAGCATTGGTCGTTTCGAAGCCTTTGTATGCAGGGGCGGAGATGCGCTGCGAGGGAACCCGAAGAGTCGAAGAGATCAATCCAGACAGACGGAGCACTCGATTTTATCTTATTTTTTTTAGTCAAGTTTTCTCGGGTGCAGGGGCGTCAAGTACCTGCCCGAACTGGCGATGCTGCAACTTAGCCGATGTTGAAGCGGCGTTTACCCGTCAGTTGTCACAAATTACCATGGTGTCGTACTCCGTACATACCTACCCGGACATTGTCGTCCAAAGGCTATTGTCCTTGTTAACGGGCAGTGATGGAATGTACAGTGCTTAAACGCTTATCAATCTATCTAAATTTGCGACCGCATGAAGCTCGCCATTTGGCGAGTAGATCTACCATGATGAAACTCGGTCCAGTTCAGCCGGCAAGTCTTCAATTCTACATTCGTACACAGTCAATATTCGTTGCTACCGACGTCCAGTCAATTTATACCACAGACGACGAATGCATCTCTGGCGCCAACGTTGGGAAGTCGTCGAACTTGTACTCCGTAACCCAGGAATGAACGCCCCATAATTATAGTTTCACCGCAACAAGGGCGAAGACGAAAGGGGCAAAGTTGGAGGTACATACCTAGGTACTGTGTCTTGTACCTCATTAGAGCGCTCACGTGAGTTCGTGCCAGCCTGGCGAAAACCTAGTCGCACAAGTGTCCCGCAAAAATTCGCGCCCGTCGCGTCTCCCAACCACTTCACCCCATCCCCTCCATGACAGCAAATGGAGCATCCAAGCCGCTGCAGCACCATCAAGGCAGCTCAGATGTCTTGAAATGGCTCTAAAAAGATCGTATTGCCTCGTCTCGAATTTTCCCAGACTCGCCTGTGTTTCTGGGCGCTGAAATACAGGAATTCGCATCTCACCACCATGGTGATGATTGCTGCCTCAGCCCCTCTTTTTGGGAAATTGACGCCGTCGTGGCCTTAGCCATGGGGCGGTGGGAGGTGCGCTGGGGCCATTATGCATCTGGCATCCCTTGAGCCAACGAGGAATCGATTCGCCGAAAGACGAATGAGAGTTTGATTAGGTTTTTTGCGAACTGACAAAGTGCTCATCTCGATCGTGTCTTGGCCAGTTGTCAATTCGCTATACGTAGGCAAAAAAGACCCAATTCGGCCAAGGGAATGAGCAGATTTCTTGATTGTTTTTTTTCTTTCCGTCAGATATATAACAGAACAAACTCGCCCTTTAAATGGATCAAGTCGCGTCCTTGGTAAGAAAGCATTTGTACGATACGATCTAGATGTGGGCTCTAGCCGGGGCTGATGGAATGGACTACCATGCAGTTGCAGCACACACCCCCATGGCTTGCTTCCCCCCCTCTTTGCCCTCTTTTATTCTCAGCGATGAGTCATAAATATATGTGGTTTCAGTCTGTGCCAGAATAGCGATCCCTACCGCAACTTCTTTTTTCTCGGTTCCTGGGGCAGATGGTTCGTCGGGCAATGTGCCAGGGCGTCACCGCAAGAAGAGGGCATGCTGCCTGTTGCTCGAGCAGCAGAGAGTGCTGGTGCGCTTCAAGCAATCGGGAACTGAGGAGCAGTATCAAATCGTAGCTATGCCGCAGCAATACACCATAGTACCATCTGTAAACCATCCGTCCCTTTTTTGCAGGAGAAAATAAAGTCTGGTTGCCTGCGTGGAGCCAGGATGTGGGAGGCGAAGAGTCGTTTAGTGCGAGCCCCGCTAGCTCTTAGCGGAGCTTGGCAGGGCGGGGCGCTGCTGCATACACTTTACGCGCTGATCATCACTGCATTGGCCGCCCTTTGTCTTTTGATCCAGCAGTGCCAGTGCCAGTGCCAGTGCCAGTGCCAGTGCCATCCTGATGGGTGCGAGTCTGGTCCAACATCAACACATCATCAACACATGCCTATCCCCATCCCATCCCATCCTTTCCCTAAATGGTAGTAGCACCAGGCAACCATGCGCTTGGAAACCCAGACAATGCGCTGCGTCTGTTCCTAGATCTTTCTATCCACCCCCCCCTCCGTATCATCTCACCCAGCAAGCTCCAATTTGAGGTCTGAGATGGATGCCTTTTAAATGGGAGCCCGTCCCCCCAAGGCCGAAATCTTCTAATTTTTCCTCTATCGTCCGTTTTGCAAGCCAATTCGCTCTCATTCCTGCTTCTTCCTTCGCTCATCAACCTCTTGCGTATAGCACGCCGCCATTGTGAACGACTAAACCTTGGTGGCCACATCAATCAACTTATCCTCCTCATCGCCTCTCGAAAAGCTTGATGAACCTTTCTATCCACTTACCAACTCTATCTGGCCGAAATCTGCAAAGCTAAATCATCCACGCAAACTCACCGGCATCATCTACTGGCTTATTTATATCTCCGTTTCATCATCTTATCGACAAACTTCTCTCTCTCTCTCTCTCGTCGCCACTTTCGCACGGCCTAAAACACACCACGCAGGCAATGCCACCCAACAGTGATAATGCCATGGCTCGCTTTCTTTTTGCCATCTTGAAGCAAAAGAATCTTAAAGATGTGAGTCTGTCTTGAACGTTGCTTCTTTTAGTGTTTTACTGCCATGCTGACATTCGTTGCAAGATTGACTGGAGTCAAGTCGCTCAAGATCCCGTCTTGCTCCAGCCTATTTCGAATGGACACGCCGCTCGAATGAGATATTCACGTTTCCGAGCCACCATTACGGGCCATGAGCCCCAGAAGCGGCCTCGTCATGGTGAAAAGAACCGCGTTTCCAAATCATCAAAGAGAGAAGGCTCCTCCAAGAAGGATGTCATTGTCAAGTCAGAATCTGTCGGGAGTCTCTATTCGCTCGCTGCGGTATGCTGCTCACATGACACCCAATTCTCCCCCGTGATATATGTATTAAGTTGTTCCAGTACTCGCCTGCTTCTCTTGCATCTCCGGACAGCGACGGCTTCAACTCGCGGTTCCTCACTCCTTGCACCGATAACATGACTTCTGTCCACCCCGCTGCTCTTGAGAAACGAAAAGGAAGGGATACAACATTTGCCTTTTCGTACATGATTGATGGCAACTCTGACCTGTTCACGGATACTGGCAGTCTCGCACACTCGCCGGCAGTCTCAGCTTTTGAAGCCGCCTGCGACTTTCACAACTACGACGACACATCGACCGATTTACACAGTCCTGGGTTTTGCGACATTAGCGATCCCCAATCCCTTCCAGACGGTGCCCAAAAGTGGGAAGATCGCTGCCATGACCCCCAGCTTTATTGATTCTCTATGAGAACGGCTTTGGTTGATTGTATACAATTTTTTTTTGGGCGCGCGTTCAACGCTTATGAATCAATTTATGACCCTAATGATGAAAAAAAAAAAATAACCTTCAACTGCTGGAAAAAAATGACATTTGGCTGCTTTGACGAAGACCACTAGCTTTTGGGTGAAGTTGGCTAGAATTGTACACTAATTGCGGAGTTGTTGCTATTTTGCCTGTATCAGACACTCTCGAAAAAAAGAAAATAGCTCTCTGAACAAAGCCATTAGAAATTCCCTTGAACGCTGCATGTCACTGGATGCAAACGCCGTGCTGTTGCCTGAGTCGGCTCTCACCAGTTGCCATCTGCGCCAGGGGCCGTCACCAACTCATCTCACACTCACCTTGTCGAACAGACCACTGCAACGTTTGCACTCGGTATTTAAGCCGCCCTGGCCTTACTTTTCAAGTTTCTTTCAAATCCTTTTTTCCCTTCCCACCCAAAACTAACTTCTCTCTTTCAAAAAGATTTCCATCCCCTGCTCAAGTCTTTTCATATCAGCACTGTACTCGCCAAATCCTCTCATTTGTGACACTCCGGTCCACTTGCTCATCATGGCGGGCGAGACTACCCCTAAGAAGAAAGAGCCTACTGCCCAAGAAGCCATGTTCTTCTTTGCCATCGTCAAGCACACTCGCAACAAGGCCGACATTGACTGGAACGCCGTTGCTACTGAACAGGGATTCAAAAACGCAGAGGTTGCCAAGGTATGTCTTGATACAACATCATCACGCCCCAGAAGACTAATTGGGAAACAGGTCCGCTTTGGACAAGTCAAGCGTAAGCTCGGAATCAACTCTGACTCGCCTACCGTATCTGCTCCTGCACCGGCTAGTCGTACGCCCACCAAGAAGGCCTCTGGCGGCGGTACCCCGACCAAGATTGTCAAGACGTCAAAACGAGCTGGTACAAAGGGGATGGGGCGCGGGAAAACGCCCAAGAAGGAGGAGTCTGATGCAGAGGATGATGACAAGACCGTGGTGGGAGTCAAGGAGGAAGAAGTGGATCAGGACGATGAAGATGACGTGGATTTGCATGCTGAAGTGGATGCGTTTCTGAATGATCCATTCTGAAAGGTACAGAGATACACAATGGCTCTATTTACGATACGGATGAGTTCCTACGCATAGCTACGAACTGGGGAGAATCGAAGTGAACAAGGCTGACAAGTTGGGCTGAGATTGATATGAAACGTGGACATGACAATAGTGGGGATAATCTAATTTCTTCTTTGAAAACAGGTGTTATTTATGCTGCTGTGCTGTTTGCAGGTGTCACAGGAGTTGGCGGCTCACCTTCTGTTCACTTGCCAAGTAAGCACTCTCATCCAGAACCTGCAACGTCCTGCCTTCTCAACTGCATTGAGAAATTTGCTCCTTTAAAGCCAGCAATATCATAGATTGTGTTTCAAAACCTTTTATTTTCTTTCAGAATCGACATTCTTACAACCCTTAAAAGCACATTTACCTAGAAAATCCTATAATCTCACGCCTAAGAGGATATTCCTTGCCGCTTCCAAGACCGTCAAGTACACTCAACAGGTCATTTCAAAAGCCAATCCAGCTCATTTGAGATTGTGAACACGGGCTAATATTTCCAGACCATGCCTCGCAAAGCCAAAGCCCCAGCTACCGCCGCTGAAGGCGAAGCGACCCTCGGCCTCACTGACAGTGAGCTGCGCTTCATCAAGGCCGTCTTCGACAACATGACGCAGAAGCCCGACGCAAACTGGGACAGCGTGGCCTCCGACTTGGGCCTCAAGGATGCCAAGTGTGCCAAGGAGCGTTTCAGACAGATGTCTGTCCGCCATGGCTGGCGAGACCAGGCGAGTGCGAATTCTAGCCCTCGCAAGGGTGGCGCTACAGGGCCATCTGCCGACGGGAAGGTGACGAAGAAAGTTCCTCGTACGCCTACTAAGAAGGCGGTCAAGTCTGCTGCTCTGGTGAAGGATGAGAGTGAGAATGAGAATCAGGAGACTCAGTTTAAGGATACCGAGGAGGTTGAGGTTGAAGGGGAGATTTGAGAGCTCATGGTTTTTTCTAGGATGAGAATCATGATAACATATGGATACAGAGGTGATGACGAAAGTAATCTAGTCGTGGAGAGTGGCCTTCATGTGGATGATGAGAGCGTTACGAATGACACATGGATGCAAAGGATATGGCGATAGTAATTACTTGGAGAGTGCCCCTCAAATGGGTTGGAATGACACAAGAGCGTAACGAAAATTGAAGCTGTTCGTGCCCTAGAAGATGTGAAGAATTCTCAAGATGCAAACGGCGTCACGACGTACTGACACAACAACACACGTTGAGCTCTCGATTCACCTATTGTTTCTAAAGCCACATTCAATTTACAGCCTCTCGCTTCGACGGCGTATCCACTGCCAACTGCTGGCGTCCCATTAAGCACCGGCTGTCTCATCTTGCCGTCACTTACACCGTCACCCAGGCTAGGCTGCGGCTCATGGCAACTCAGAGTATTTCTACTCGAAAACACCACCTGTCTGTCTATCTCTCAATTTCCCATACTTCCTACTACACCTATTGACCTCTTGTCCGCCCACTTGCCTGCTTCCAAATCTGAACAGACCTCTCATCAGACTGCCTTTACTGCAAAGACGCCAATATGCCGGGCGCCCAAGATCACACCGACCAGGTCAAGTTCCTTGTTTCCTGCATCGCAAACACAAGCGATGGCCGCGTGAGTTGTTTCCCATAAGAGGGGAAGAAAAAATACACAAAAAGAGAAAGTGAACTCAACTGACATTTTTACCCCCAAGCCTGACTTTGCAGCTGTTGCTGAAGAACTTGGCATTGTGTCCAAGGCCGCCGCGTAAGTTTGCACTCCACGACGTACTTGAACTAGATCAATTTTCTGAGTACTTTTCTGCAGTCAGAAAAGATATGAGCGCATGCTCAAGGCCAACGGTGTGAGCACCAGCAAGTCTGCCAGGGGTAGCGATGCTGCTCCCGCAACGCCGGATTCCACGCCCGTGAAGCGCAAGACGGCGGCTGCTTCTCGTACTACGGGCTCCGCTAAGAAGGCAAAGGGGAAAAACGTCAAGAAGGAGGAATCTGATGAGGACTCCAAGGAGGCTGTTAAGAAAGAGGAGGAGGAGTCTGACTCTGAACTCTCTGGTACGGATGTGCACTGCACCATTGTGTAGATACGGGCTAACAGCGGTAGATCCCCCTCCACATGACGAAATCTGAAGATGAGGAGACTGCTTCTCATGTTGCTGGGATGGACAGTAGATTAGACCTTCACGCAGTTGAGACAAGACGATGGGAACGAGACGTTGAGGCGGGAAGCCATGGGGAGTGAAATCAAGGCACGAGGCTATGCATCGTACATGGCATATTCATGGGTCAATAAGACTTGCATATGCTGCTGCTTGCTCCTCCCTCTGCTCCGCATAAAGTGATGAGTGACGAGAGATAGATCTGCAATGAAAAATTGCATATGTGAGTGGCATGGCAGAGCATGTTTGTTTTGATACTGTGTCCCGGCTGCCGGTCCCGCCAGCTGTTGCAGCTGTCAAACCCACTCGCCAACATTGATCGAGAGCGTTCCGTACTCCAATCTCGTGCGTTGACCTAGCTGTTGCAGACCATGTCTACACTCTTCTCGCAAAATCATCGAATACAGCAGTTTGGCCACTCGCAGCGTGTTCGTGGTCTCAATTGACTATTCAAACTTTGCTGCTACTTGGGGCCAGCTTCATCACACGCTTCCGCAGCCCGTTGTCACCGATTCATCAGAGCACATTTGCAATTCAGTTTCTCTTCACCCACCCATAGCAAAATTTCTCATCTTTAGCAAACGGACGCATTTTCGCTCCAATTGTCGCTTTTGATTCTTTTCTCTTTCTTTCTTTCTGTTTCCTCATCATGGGCTCCACGTCAAAAAGATCTTCGAGTAAGCAGAAACGCTCGCCTGCCCAGAGGCAGAGGAGTCAGGCAAGAACACAAAACGCAGAGGCGTCTTTGCACTCATCCCGTTCCTCTAGCTCGCCTCACCAGAATGATACGCCACGCACGACAAGATATTCACATCGGCTTCCTACGAACCAGCAGCGGAAGGGAAATGGCCGTGTGGCGGGAAGGAGTCTCATCATGTGGAATCGTAGGTCTTAACCCCCCGCGTTTCAAATCCAAAGGATTTTCACTTCCAAATGTGCAATTCTCACGCTGCGTTGCTAGGACCCCGAATGGCGGAGAAGTTGCTCTTACACATCCATTACGAGTGCAATCGACACAAGATTGCGATTCCGTGGGATGCTATTGCTCATCGCTTACATCCTGGATCGTCTGGACAAGCTGTTTGCCAGCGTATCAATCGTCTTCGACGAGAGCTCGTGGCGGAGGGACACCTCGTCCCACCGCCGCTGCCGCCAAAGACGGCGACGTTTGTGAATCCTGAGGTTCGAGGCTATATGCGTCAAGATGTAGACGGCAGTGATCTAGAGACGACGCGGCCGGTCATGTTTGGTGAGAAGATTGAGGATCTCAAATTTAGCTTGCCTGATGCTGTGAACCTCCCTGATGAGGAAGTCTTTGAGTTCCAAGAGACGGACGGGTCGTCTTCGCCTGACTCTATCCAGAAGGAGCTTCCATCTTCCCCTACACCCGTTCGCAAGAGGGCGGGAAGTACCGCAATGGAGTCCTCCGCCATGTCTGACTTGCTAGCAACTCGATATCGTTTCATGGCCCAGGAGCGCCCACCAATCCCACCAGCCTTCTCTCATCATCTCAACGATGACAAGACCGTAAGTTGACTGACATGGAGTCGACCCAACCCATATGCTGATGTGGCACAGGAGCTTGAGTCCAAGCACTCTCAGCAGTCAGCGCATTCGTCCGATGCGAGTAGTAGCTTGCATACGGATAACATTTCGCCTTCTCACTCTTTTGCTAGCAGCGCCATGACGTCAGAGCTCGGCACAAACGCACAGCATATATCTGACCTGCACGAATACAGACCTGGAGCTGTGCGGTCCTGGCCCAACCACTATCCTTACTACGCTTGCCCGGCCCCTACTCTGCCATCTTCGGTAGTCAGGTACGAACAGGGAGAGTATCTTTCTCCTGCGATGCCGCCGTCCATTGCTGCCGCTGCTCATTATTCTTTCTATGTCATGGAATCAAACGCTTTGAAGCCAGAGACACAGAATCAGACCATGCCAAATTTGGCGCCGTCACAGGAGGAGCCCATGTCTCACATCGGGGGACCAATGGAGGAGCTTTTCCCGGGGCTGGAAGAGGAAGATGGCTAGATTTGGAAATTCTGGGTAATACTGGAACCATTGGTTAATAATTTTTATAGCTCGTCCAGACGATGGACACTGTTGACAAAATGGGGGGGGGGAGAGCTAGGGACAGGTAACACAAGACATCTGAAAGCATGGAATAAAAAAGGGCTTCATTTTTATAGAAACATAGAGTGGCCGTAATTGATGCCAGTTCACACACCACATCACCACATGGGGTCGAGTCGAGATGCTTCCAAGTGGAGTTAGTGCAGCACAATTAGGCAATTGGCCAGAAGCTTCTCTGGGTCTCCCCGACAGGGGCCGAGCTGCAGCAACGCCCCGGTGGCAACACGTTTTTCCGACCGATCGACCCTGCTGGACCCATGACAATTTTTCTGCGCAACGGCTCCAGTTACAATTACAACCGGGCCAGCCATCCACTCCTCCTTCTTCCTCTTCTCCTTGTCCCCTAGATATCCTCTCCAGAAGCTGCCTTGCAATCCTTTCCTGCCAACCGCCCCTGTCTTCTGCATTGTTTCCCGCCTCTGTACTTTGTCGATACCTCTTCTTGTAATACATACACACAAAATGCAGCGCGCATTGAGTTCACGAGCTCGAGCTACGGCTCTGTCCTCGGCCAGCCGTTATCGCGCCGGTGCTGGTCTCGGCCAGCAGCTCCGATTTACTCACAAGGTAGGCTCCGGCTCTGGGGGACGGCCTTACCACAGCTCTTGATGGTAGGTGGCTAACGCGAAGGCGAGCAGGAACTCAAGTTTGGTGTTGAGGGTCGTGCTGCTCTCCTGGCAGGAGTTGATACCCTGGCCAAGGCGGTTGCCACGACGCTGGGTCCCAAGGGCCGAAATGTCCTCATTGAGTCCAGCTTCGGCTCTCCCAAGATCACAAAGGGTATGTGTTTTCTACGAGCATTTCGAGGACTTAAAAGACTCTCCCATCGTGCTAACAGTCCGCTTTACAGACGGTGTCACCGTGGCCAAGGCCGTCTCACTCAAGGACAAGTTCGAGAACCTCGGTGCCCGTTTATTACAAGACGTGGCGTCCAAGACCAACGATGTTGCCGGTGACGGTACCACCACCGCCACTGTGCTCGCCCGAGCCATCTTCTCCGAGACTGTCAAGAACGTTGCTGCTGGCTGCAACCCCATGGACCTCCGTCGCGGTATCCAGGCTGCCGTTGACTCGGTTGTCGAGTACCTTCACAAGCAGAAGCGTGACATCACCACGAGCGCTGAGATTGCTCAGGTTGCTACCATTTCTGCCAATGGCGATGTTCATGTCGGTCAGATGATTGCCAACGCCATGGAGAAGGTTGGCAAGGAGGGTGTCATCACCGTCAAGGAGGGCAAGACGTTGCAGGACGAGCTCGAGGTCACCGAGGGCATGCGCTTCGACCGCGGCTTCGTGTCTCCTTACTTCATCACCGACACCAAGGCCCAAAAGGTCGAGTTTGAGAATCCCCTGATCCTGCTATCCGAGAAGAAGATCTCCGCTGTTCAGGACATCATTCCCGCCCTCGAGATCTCCACCCAGAGCCGTCGCCCCCTCGTCATCATTGCCGAGGACATTGACGGCGAGGCCCTGGCTGTCTGCATTCTCAACAAGCTCCGCGGCCAGCTTCAGGTCGCTGCCGTCAAGGCTCCCGGCTTTGGTGACAACCGCAAGTCCATCCTTGGCGACATTGGTGTCCTGACTAACGGTACCGTCTTCTCGAATGAGCTCGACATCAAGCTCGAAAAGGCCACCATTGACATGCTTGGTTCCACCGGCTCCATCACCATCACCAAGGAGGACACCATTATTCTGAACGGCGAGGGCTCCAAGGATGCCATTGCCCAGCGATGCGAGCAGATTCGCGGTGTCGCTGCCGACCCCAACACCTCCGAGTACGAGAAGGAGAAGCTCCAGGAGCGTCTGGCCAAGCTCTCTGGCGGTGTTGCCGTCATCAAGGTCGGTGGCTCTTCCGAGGTCGAGGTTGGCGAGAAGAAGGACCGATTCGTCGACGCCCTCAACGCCACCCGCGCCGCTGTCGAGGAGGGCATCCTGCCCGGTGGTGGCACCGCCTTGCTCAAGGCCTCTGCTCTGGCCCTCAAGGACGTCAAGGCTGCCAATTTTGACCAGCAGCTCGGTGTCAACATCGTCAAGAATGCCATCACCCGTCCTGCTCGCACCATCATCGAGAACGCCGGTTTGGAGGGCTCCGTCATCATTGGCAAGCTCATCGACGAGCACGCCGCCGACTTTAACAAGGGCTTTGACAGCTCCAAGGGTGAGTACGTCGATATGATTGCTGCCGGTATCCTCGATCCCCTCAAGGTTGTGCGCACTGGTCTCGTCGACGCCAGCGGTGTTGCTTCTCTGCTGGGAACCACGGAGGTCGCTATCGTCGAGGCTCCCGAAGAGAAGGGTCCTACTGGCCCTCCCATGGGTGGCATGGGCGGAATGGGAGGTATGGGTATGATGTAAAGGGGTTGTTGTTACACATACAAACACACACTTAATGAAGGGGATTTGATAATGCTGGCTGTTTATTCAAGGCGCTGTACAAAAGCCGCCCGTGAGAATCTGGGCATGAAATTGTTGGTGTTATAGAACAGGAAAGTCGAAAGGATCGGGGTTGGATCAAGGGTGGTTTTGCAATCTCCTCTCTACCTATATTGGCCATTTTCCCCCACGCAGCCTGTAAAATAGCAGAGTCACTCTTGGCCATGTATTATAAAAACAGAGAATCAAAAAGTAAAGAAAAAAGAAAGAAAAAAACATGCAACGTAATCTGACGATTGGCTCTGCAAAGTGACCGCAAGGCAGCTGGCATGAAACTGCGACAGCCTGGACTGGGCAGCATTGGGTCCGTCAATTGCCTTCAGGTCGTCGTCGTAGTCATCGTAGTCATCGTGATCATCGTGGTCATCGTGGTCATCGTGGTCATCGTGGTTGTCAGTTGCTTGCGCGTTCGGGAGGCGGGTCACGGGTCACGGGTCACGTGCGGCGAGTTAGTGTCTCACGGCCAACCCCCACCCGATGATGTGGTGTTTTGCTCCGCCAGGCTCCAGATTGCCCCCCTCCTCCCCTCCTCCGCGGCGGCGGGCACCAGTTGGTACATACTTATTAATAGTGCGAGGCACCAAGGTGCCGGACGGTCGACCTCCAACAAACAAAAGAGGCGCTTTCTCACCACACTTTGCAGCAACCAACCATCGCGACATTGCGTTTTCCGGGTCGCAATTCTCAAAATAGGATTGTAAGCGGCGTCGACGATTCTCATCAACAGAGCAATGACTGCCCCCCGTCACCTTTTATCTGCGTCTGTCCAAGTCGAAATAAACTAGAGCTGACCACGAAGCTTGCGCAGCCTTTTGAACAACCCTCCCCCCATTGCCGCCCCTCATTCCACGCACACCATCCATCTCCTGACACAACCGCAATCATGGTATGTCTGCTCCCTCCTTTTCTTCGCCCCCAAAGGCCAAACAACCGACTGACGCCATTGCGTGATTATGATCTAACGTCTTGCAGTCTCAATCCGGGTTCGTTTTTGCTCCTATGCTTCCTCAAAGCAGATTTTCCATCGGCTTTGATGCCATCACAATTGCTTGCGCATGGAAAAACCCCCCCCGCCCGACGACTGACCGTTGACGCAGAGCGACCGTCGCGCCAGAGTGCATCACCACCTACAACGAGTTGAAACTATCGAAGAAGTACAAGTACATCATCTTCAAGCTCTCCGACGACTTCAAGACGATCGAGGTCGAGGATGCCTCTATGGACAAGGACTGGGACAACTTCCGGGAGAAGCTGATTAACGCCACGACCAAGAGCAGATCTGTTCGTTAACCTTTTTCTTTTTCTTTTTTGCGTTTGTTGTTGCGGAGATCAAGGCTCGTGGCAATAGCTACTGATTGCGCATGGCTCAGGGTGTCGTTGGCAAGGGCTGCCGATATGCCATCTACGACTTTGAGTACAGCCTCGCCTCGGGCGACGGTGTGCGGTAGGTGTTTGCCCCCGTCGCAAGAACTGCCCGAGCGGCGCTAATGTCGGGCTCCCCTTGCAGAAACAAAATAACCTTTATTGCTTGGTCTCCCGATGATGCCTCTGTCCAGGTAAGACTGACTACGACGGGCCTTTTCGCCTACAAGCGGCCCGTGGCTGACTGGCGTGATAGCCCAAGATGATCTATGCTTCTTCCAAGGAGGCGCTGAAGCGAGCTCTCACTGGTCTGGCCCATGAGCTGCAGGCCAACGACGCCGATGATATCGAGTACGACACCATTCTGAAGACGGTCAGCAAGGGTCTCGCCTGAAGTCCGGCCGGTTTGGTGACGAGGAAACCATTCATGATCAAGACCACCCAAGGCTAATTCTTTACCGCAAAGTGGAGGAGTTCAGATTATACCACGTTGCGGTTGACGTCGGAGGATTCCTTTTTCTCTTTTTTCATGTCGCCGGGGGCAAAAGGTAGCTTTGCTGCAACGTGCCAGTCTTTGATAATGAAACGTTCCGTTCAATAATTTACAAAGAACAAAAAATTTCACGCTGCAATTTAACGCAACATTTTTGTCCAAGGGCTGTATATGTATTTCGTCATGGTGCTGCTGCCCTACTCGACTCCCAGCTGGATTTGAACAATGCCCCTAGCTCCCTAGCCGTGCCCTCATCCCTAAGCCTCTGCAGCAAGAACCCATTCAGATCCTGCCAGAACGCATCCGTAGTCAACGCGTCCCGCCCGGAAGCCACCGCCGGCGCCAACGCCGCATTCTCCTCAGGCATCACGGCCGCAGCGCCCCCAATCACCATGACCGCCAACTCGAGCTTCGAGTCCGCCTCGCCGACGATGTCCCGGAGGATCTTGCTATCTGTCAGCGGCCGCTTGTTGTGCAGCACCTTCATCTTGTCGACCGGGATCCGGGACCGCTGCGCAACCGCGTTCTTGATGTCGAGGACGGAGGTGCTCAGCGGCTGGGAGGTGAGCTTGGCCTCGAAGGGCGGATTGCGCAACGACTTGAGGACCACGGTTATGCTGCGCTCTTGGCCGGGTCGCAGCGTGCTTGGCTTGCTCATTGGCTTGGGCATGCGGGGGAGGATGTACTGCTTTTTGTTTTAGCTTGGCCTCTTGGTTTTGCAAAGCGGGATGGGCTTGGACGTACGGGCGGTCGGGGTGGGTAGGACTTGGGGTCTTCGACATGGTTGGCGGAGAGCCTCACGGCTCGCGCGTCGAGGGTTGAGAGGAAGGTTTTTGCGAAGGCTGCTTCGGTCATGGTTGCTGGGGTTTGGGTGGTTGTTGATGGGCGAGGTGAGGTTGTTGATGTGATGTTGGTGGTTAGGTAAGCTGGTGGGGGTGGAACTGTCTCAGTCTTTCTGGAAATTATAAATCGAGATGGCGGATTCAAGCTAATTACAAGCACAATAGCAGCCGGCATACACCAGACGTCAATACAAAGTTGAAAAACACATACAACAGCCGGTGGTCGCTGGTCGTCACCGACCCAACTACTAATCTGCTCCGTACCAGCTTGTCTATGGGAGAGCGGACGGGACACCGCGTCCGAAATTTGAACTCGCCCGACCTTTACCCGAACGGTTCCTGCTAGGCCCGCTTTTCCCGCGCCGTCTCCGTTTTCCTACCTGCCACCGTTTCGACTCCTCCGGCTTGGCCTCCTGCCCCGAGGGAACCTCACTGCCTTGTGAGCTCCGATACCGAAGCGCCGGACTTTACACGTACACCCCGGGATGCTTATTTACGAGCCCTTTCCCGCGCTCCCCTTCCCTGAGTCTCGACGTGACGCCCCTCTAGTGTAGCTGAGTGAACCGCTCTCTCAATCCTGGACTGTAGCCCTCCTGCATAAGGCGTTCTCGTATCGTTTCTCACCAAACCTGGACTCCTCTTATCCGTGTTCACTTTCTCGCATAGTCAATGAAGGTATGGCAATTTGCTACCATGCCTCCTCATACTGGCAATACTGTCCACTTTGCCCGGTCAAGTCAGCAATCGTTCGATAAGGATGCCGTCAAAGCTGCCTTGCAGAGGTACAAGAAGCAACCCTTGAGTGAGGTTTGTCATTTAGATCCAAAGACGAAGCAACGTCGCGAGAGGATTTGGAAGGGTTGGGAAGAGTAAGACGTGATTCTTTCTACGAATCTAAACATGATATTACTCACTCAACTGCTGCAGCTTCGCCACCATTGCGGGCGAGGATCCCATCAATACTTGGTTTGACCTTTGCCTGGGAGACCCAAAGTTCAACACATCTTCTAGGGTTTCTCAGTTAAGTCTGGGAGAAATCGGCAACATTCAGGCCTTCTCTAGGACCAGAAGAGCGGGGAAAATGTTATACGATCACCTGTGCTTCAACCATAGAGGATGTCTGGTGTATGCTGGTCCACGATTGACCATAGTAAGTTAAAGCGTCGCCAGATTCAGCGAGATCAACGATCGAGGTAAATTTTGGACGAAGAATCTCGTTTCCAATCCCTAGAGCCGAAAGGCACAGAGCACAACAGCTAATGCTGCGAGAATAGCCTGAGCTACGCGCTTACGGTCATACCAACCTTGATACTGTGCTTGACCACGATGTTCACCATCCGAGCGATAAGGGATAACGCTCTTTAAGCTGGTTACACGACCTGCCGGGAGGTCTTAAACCCGGGACCGCTCGAAGATAGATCGGATTTTGTGGAATTGCACTAGAAGAAGGAGTTCTAAACCGGCCAGAAGCTGATCACCCCTATGAAGTATTGTAGATTTCTTTATATATGGCATTAACTGCGAAGGGTGGTAGGCTGCCGTTCCAGCATTCGACTATACTCCGTTTAGGTGGGTGCTGTAGGCAGGTTAAATAGTATATACCCTTCGATTAACATGTTGCTTATATCCACCAAAGTTGCTGTCTGCCCCTGCTGACTCTCGCTGTCCACCGTATTCGGGCGTTGCACCAGCCAAACTATGCCACCAGTCAAGATACAAGACCTCACAACTGGCGAGCAACTCTCATTAAAGCATTGGATTTCGAGTCAGAGTCACGCATGGGGCATCCAAACCAATACGAATCGCAGGTCATCTACGCCATCTTGAAGCACTTCTAGAAGCACTGCACGCCGGCCCAAGTCCTGATGCAAATCATCAACATCCCTCCTGATGCGGCATTGACAATTGCATTCGCTGTCTTTCATGTGTATTCACGCAGAACAAAAGTTTCACTGCATCCCATGCGTGTCATAATTCGCAATCAAAAAGCCCCGACTTCCTCAAATGCCGACGCTGTTTACACCAAGCTTCTTTGCTCGCCCAAGCTCGAGACCAACCGTTTCAGTTCTTCTTCAGTATTTATGCCCAGCATCACGTTCGTGGATGGTGGAGGTGTGCTGGATGTACTGAAAACCCTCGTCTATGCCTCGCTGCTTCTGTTCGGTGCCCTTATCCAACAAGTGAACGGTTTGGTCATTCCATGAGCCGTCATTGGGTACGAAGAGTTTCTCAAGACCAACGTCATCTGCCACGTATATAGATGGTTCCCGGATGGTTGGTGATGAGCTTGCATCGAAGATTTATTCTTCAAGCCCAAATGGTGACTTTCCTATATCAAAGCCAGTTGACACATTGTCAGAGCAGTCAGCGAGTGCATCGCACAAGTGCAAGTCAGGCAGGCAAATGTCATTCCGATTGAGATTCCACATCGACCGGGATCCACATCTGACAGCAGAACGCGTGATCGCTTCCTACAGCACAGCTGCGGCCTCAGGCAGACATCTTGCACTGGAGTACCTTTGGCGCCCCCTCTGGTGCTACGATGATCAGACCTGTGTTCTTCTGCTTGCCATTTAGCTCCATTGCTGGAGCCATAATTTCCCATACCTTCCCGTTTCCATGAAACTATCATCTACCAACTCGTGTCTCGAATAGCTCCGCGATGTCATTGCTACCCAGTACGGTAGAATCATAAGGTTCCTGTTTGCGGCCATCTGCGGAACGCATCCAGAAGGCGCATTTGTAGAACCTACTCCGGTGCGTATACTTCGCGCCAACAACAATGCGCAATGCGTCGCTAACGAAGAAAGATGTCTAAACCTCACAAATGCCCTCAGCATCTCCTATATCATCGCATACCAGGACCATGGCGGCGGAAGAGGCACCCACCCCTTCCAGAGACAGCGTTTCGATTACCAGTCCAAGATGGAATATCGTACGGAGAGATATATTACATCACGAGAGGTGATTTCGTCGGCTCCGGAGCGACGTCGGTCGTTGACAGGCTCACGGATGAAAGCATCGTGAAGTATCCAAAACCGAATCCGTACTGCCCGCACGAGGAGGACAGGTGTCACCGGGAGATGATAACCGAGGCTGCGGCATACAGGCGTATTGGGAACAGTAACCGTACTCCTACCTTTATCAGCTCGAATGCGAATTCCCACTCTCTGGCCCTAGAGTACCTTAGGAACGGTGATTTGCAATCATACATGAGACGCCATGGGAGCTCGGTGACGGATAAACGACTACAGTGGGCGTTCCAAGCAGCAGAAGCACTTGCCGTGGTGCATAGAGCTGACATAATCCACTGTGATGCTACGCCTCGCAACTTGATGTTGAACGAGAGGCTCGAGCTACACATAGCCGACTTTGCTGGCTCTTCCATTTCTGGCTCTCTTCCCACTGTTTCGACCAGTCCAAGATTCCAGCGCCCGGGGTGGAGCTGGGAACGCAAGCCTGAAATTGGAGATGATGTTTTTGCCCTGGGCTCTGCGTTGTATTTTATCCTAACTGGCCATGAGCCTTACGACGAGCTGGCAGATGATGAGGCGGAAAAATGCTTTCGAGAAGGAGACTTCCCGGATGTGACATTTTTAAGTTGTGGTACTATTATCGCTGGTTGCTGGATGGGGAGCTTGAAAACCGCAAGCCTTGTAGCGCATGCCCTAACTGCCATTTACTCGCGAGATGGTCTGCAAACACAAGATCCTATCTCAAGTGCGGGGTGTCATTCTGTGGACCGAAGGGCCGCGGGCCGACCCTTTGGGCCAGCAGGAGCCGCGAACAAGCTGCAATCAATCTAGCTTGGCTCATAAAGTTTGACCTCTTAGGGTTAGGGTTAGGGTTACAATGCATCCCCGAGGGCATAAGTAAGTACACGAAGAAAGTTGGCGCAGCTTTGCCGGGAAAACATACACACACGTGACATGTAAAGCCCAGAAGAAGCGACTTGGGATGACAAAATGATCTGCCGTTAACTTCCAGAGGTGTACCTAACCGCCAAATCAATATGCATTGGTTTCAAAAACTGAAAGCTCTTCGGAGCGCTAACTGTGGCTTCTGATCCCGTCTGACAAGGACGAACAGTCTACGAGTCCATTCATCTTCAAGCACTCCACATGTCATGAAGCTCTTAGCTCAAAGGGTGCGCCTGAAGCCCAAAGCCCCGTTTCAGATCTGACGTGGCGATAGTTTGACACAAAATCGGCAGGCTTTATTGGGGGCTATGACCGAGCATCTTCACAAAAAGCTTGACGAGCATACAGAAAAACCAGGCTGCGATTGCATAGCTTGGCATCACGTGACTGATACATTTCAGTTCTAATAAGCCGCTTTAAAAAAAATATCAGAATAACTTGTCCGAGCGCAGACTTTGGGACTTCGCTTTGAGATGAGCTCGTTGCATCAGCAGCAATGAAACTGGCGCCGCCTCCTCCCGAAGCAGAGAGTAAGAGTATAGCTTGCCTGCCTGCATTAACGTACATGATACTCGACCTGTGCGCCGCCGCTGCCGCCGCCAGCGCCTGACCCAGCATTCACCCATGCCATGTTAGCCTCGACGTTTTCTGGAACCCCGATGGTCAATTCTCTGTTGCAAAATTATACTCCAACCCTGTCACCCTGTGCTCCCTTCACAATGCCTTCCTTCCGTTTCGTCTTGGGAGGCATGAGTTTTTGCCAAGACTTGAAGTGATATAACGGGGCAAAGGAACAAAGCAACTGGAGATCCACGATCCGTTCTAAAGACCGTCCGTGCATCCAAAATGACACTGCGCATCAATCAGTAATCGGGTTATGAGTGGACAAGTAAGTGAATGGCTAACATTCCACTCGTCTGAAAATCGAATGGCACTAGTTCACAGCCAGCATGTTCTAGTTTCGCAGATGCGACTTCGAACATAAGATTTGCGGGGCGAATACTTTCCAGAGTCTCACGAGCTATCAAGTGTGATCCGCGCCAGTAGACTCCTCGGCATTGATTCGTCCATGGTTGAACGACGATAACTTCCGCTTTTGAACCTCCTCTCATCAACTGGAAGATATATCCTCGATCCTCCTGCGTTCTAAGGCCTCCAATGATGCTAAGGACAATTAGCAGACGGAGGCACTGCAGATCTTAAGGGTTGTAAGGTGTAGAACGTATCTCTTTATATCTTAAATTGCCTATATCATGGTACAGTTTAGTACCGTAGAAGAAGTATTCTATATATCCATACTTTTGATTGGATCAGAGCCTTGTCTCTCTCGTATCTATTTCGTATCTGGAGCTCGGCATCTTGCCTTGTGCTCTCTGTAATGCGCAACTTGACACGTCCGCCCGCAATACTTTACCGATTTGCACCTCCCGCACAACATTAACTGCACAGAGATCTTGTCGCAGTTCGCGCACCGCTCCGGTGCCGATGTTGAGCCCCTGGCATTCCGATTACCGTTCTCTATCACCGCTAACAAAGCCTCCGCTCTCTTTCTCGCCAATCTCAACACCTGCTGTTCGCCCAAGCTAACGTGCGCCGCCGCCCATGCGTTTCCTCCCCAAGAATAGACGCCCTCCGAGAGCTGTTCTTCTAGCCTTTCCAGTTGAGTTCCGAAGCTGTTCAGAAGACCACCTATCGATTCCACCAAAAATTGCAGGACTTCTACTTCGTTCGAATCACTGATTTTGGCATCCGCAGTATGAGTTTGCCCAAGCGCCAAGACGCCGATGTCTGATTCGTCCAGTCGCTGAATACGGAGGTATCGGAGTACATCTTTCGGTAGTGGATCGGTGAGGGTGAGGGTGATGGTAGAGGTCGAATCGAGTCCGGCCGATGCCCAAAGCTTCTGCTTTGGTTCAAAAAAAGGGGCCATAGGGTGCGTTGTAAGAACGAGATCATAGCTGTCATTGGGGTTACCGGGTATAACAAAGCCATAGAGACGTAAAAGCCGATTATTTGGAATGAACCCATAATTTATAAAAACCTGCAAGAATAATACCAAGTAAGCGCACCGGTTGCTACTATCAGAGAACAAGGCAGACATACCTGATCACCGGCTTCGTAGTCTTTTCCCGCAAGGACGGACAAGTTTCCAGACGAGGGATCGTAGACATGACACTGCTTAGCCTCGTACGAGTGGTTCAACATATCCGCGAACGGCGCCAAGAGTCGAATCGACTTCCCACCAGGCAATACAAAATCCATCGCACGACTCCATACGGTGCAGAGAGCCCACTTGTACTAAAATGCAGGCAAAAGAAGCGTTAGTGGTTAGATTAGCAATATTTATCACAAGTGTATGATACCTCCATCTTCAATGGTGAATTTGTCCAGTGGGAAAAGATCTGGATACTGTCCAAGCACTCGCACGACTAAACCCCTGTAGTCGTCGTCGATACGTTGCTCCAGCTGCTTTGTGATGGTGTACAATGAAGACCCAGCGCAAACTTCTAACTGGTCCTTCGTAAAGAAGATACTTGAAGAATAGCTCTGAGGTAATTCCGCCACGTGATCTCGCAGGCCATCGTATCCCGACTTGCGTGATCGGACAAAGAGAATATAAATAGCCAAGGTGTCTTCGACAGACAGGGGCAGACTTATTGAATGAAGGGCTGGCCCGAGATTGGGATCATCATATGCATGTTGTATTGTCCAGTGAGTTTCAGATGGAATAGTGAGAATTTTTTCTCCTGCCTTGAAACGTTTCAGTGTTCTAACACCACGCCCGGTGACCGGGAAATCGGCAAGCTCCAGGTCGTCCAAGCCCACCGCTCCAGATTCTTTCAGCCAGCTTTCCATGGATTCGGATCTGAGAGGACGATGGCTTGGGTGTTGGACTTTTCGTGGTGGGAGCCAGGCTTTTCAATTAAACGCGCAGTTGTTAGGTGGGTCTCTGATCAAGGCAGGGGCACCCTGGCCAAAGCTTAGATGACGTAACTACATTTCTTGCGGATTGGCTTCCCGAACCCATGCGGCTCGCGGCCCACCCCACACGAGATTGACCTCCCCGAAACTCTCACAAGGTAGTTCTGCATAACCTCATTTAACCTTAATCCGACGTCTGCTCTTGTTCAAAGGCAGCTTTAGGCTCTGATCCACGAAACGAAGCAAACCTAGTCTCTGTATAATTCTAGCATGAAAGACACACTAGCCATTTTCAGAACTGTTTTTTTCATGCAAAGTTATAAACTGTTGTCTACTTTGCAAGGTGTAACGCCTAAGCCAAGAGACCAAAAGATCCACCAATGTCGCAATCCTTGCAATATTGCACCTTACAATAGCTTATCAAGGCCACGCACGCGCGATAACATCAATTACGGTACTAGCTGCTTAGGCTAGTGGTCTCCCCTCTACTCTATACAGGTGCGCGCACGTGCACGTGACAAGCAGCCCCTGTTCGCAATGTATCTTTTCAACCAAGCCTGCGTAGATGCCTGTATTAGGCTTAGATGCTAAGTCAGAGTTAATTTTTACTGTTATTTTAGAGACTAACTTAGTCTTTAATTAAAAGCAGCAAAGTTAGTGCTTAGCTCTTGCTTTAGCCCTAGATAGGAGTGGGTTTGCCTACAAAGCCCTAGGTACAACACACACTGTATTCCAGTTAGTTTCCTTATATCAATAAGATACATTGTTATTTTTTTCTTTTTTTTCTATGTCCTTCCCAATGTGTGCTAGGCACTGCACAAGGTAAGACCTAGGAGTGAACACTATACATCTTATTATACACTTACCAAAGAACTATAAGATACTAGGCAAAAAAACTGTACACATAAACACTATAGACAAGCTTTCAGAATCAAGGTCTGTGGCTGCAGGCAGGTAGCGCGCCCGCAAAAGCCGGCTTGTGGTCGCCTAGAGCCCCGCAATATGCGCGATTTAAGAAACATTGTAATACAAAATGAGTCTGTAGATCACCCGACCTTTTCCGGTCGCGTGAGTCGTAGACTCGGCTGTGGCCAGACAAGGTTGCGACAGCTTCCTCTTTACCGCACATGTCCTGAAGTTATTCTGCATTTTGTGGCTTGCTGAAACAGTCAACCACGCCACAGATCAAGCATTCCCTCCAGGAGTCACGTAGCAGAACCTGTAGTAGCACTTGAGCCAGAATTAAGAGAGATTGTTGAGTGAAGTCTGCAAAAACCACGCTATAATTCCCCAAAAACAGCCGCCCTCGACACATAATCACTGGATGTCCTCATTAAATTGGGGTCAGAAATCAGGACCAGACTCGACTCGACCCCCCGAGCTGCCGAAGATCTTCAACTGCTGGACACTGAACTGAGACTTTTTATGACTATGTTTCAAAATCCCGTGAATAGGGATATCCCTCCCATGTCAGAATTCGTGATTATTCCGCAAGTCCTGGAAAGTATTGCAGATTTGTGCGCAAAATGCGCACAGGCCCTGGATATCGACCTTGCTGCTGGAGTGACGACTGCGACTAAGACAGGGCCGCACGGAAAGAGATTTATCAAGCGAGTATGGGCATTCTACAAGATTCCTGAACTTCTCGATGAAATTCAGCGCAAGGCCGAACAACTTCACAAGATACACACCACAGTATCTGCTGTAATTCTACACAACATGACGACGCAACAGGGACGGACAAATGGGGAGCAAGGCTCTATAGAAATCAACCTCCATCGCGCAAGCAACTATACACGAAAATTTGCTCCACCTGGACTTCAGCACTGGGCCTGCTCACATTGATCAGATGCTGGGAAGCCTCATAAAGGAATGCAAACGCCTTCGGCATCGACTCCAGGAGGCTATTCTATTTCCCGACACGTCAGCTGTTCAAGGCTATCAAGAGCAGAACCCAGAATGAGCATCATTTTGGACGGATCGATTCCAAAAAGACGAACTCAGCGCCTCGGCTCTTCGTTATGAGGTAAGACGCTTAACGAAGGAAAAAACCCCTTTCTTTTTCAACATTAAACCCGATGTAATAGCACCATACTGACATTTCACCTTTTTGGCAGTCGTTATACGTTTCTTAGGCACGATTTGTACATGAGGTAGAAACAACTTTTGTTCTCAAAAAGATACCGACCGGGATTTTCGAAACCGGAAACATCGACCTCGTTCGCAAGAAAGGATCTCGTTATTGCATCGATCAAAATGGCACACGCCGTCTTTCCACTATCCGGCCTCTCTGGCTCCCGGCTCTTCGGTCTGCTCTCGATCCGCTGCACAAGGGTTACGTCAAGCCTCGAAACTACTTCAGCCTTCTTCACGACTCCTCCTTATCTGATACTCTTAGAAGATTGAGCCTCCAAAATGCAGGTTATGGGGCACTTGTCGAATGCGAAAGGGCATCTGCGGATCTTCCCCTGCCGGCGGCAATCGAGTCCTCTTCTGGTCATGTCGGCTGGACATCTGCCCAAATCGTCGCCGTTCCAACACCCGATGAACCTGGGATCGTGTCCGAACGAGTGGTCATGACATCAAGCGGTGACACCCTCTTCGCTCACTTCAACAATGCTACTCAAGACGTTAAGGTTTACGTTCGTTACCTTCAGACTGGCCAAATCGAGCGTAAGAGTCTCTCGAAGCAAGTTCGTCCAATCGGGGGCATTTCTGTCGGCGCTGCATTGTCTATCCGGCATGAACTGGACTCGGGTAATCATGCCTGGGGCTGTGACCTTTATGTCACCGAGTTCAAGGCATGCTATGGGGGGGATTACATTATTACGGCCGATGGAGGTTCAAATGCTATCGTATTTTCCACAAGGCCAATCGAGCATTCCTTCGACAAATCTTTACGCGAGGACAACGACCTCTCAAGTTCTCAGAGTTTTATTGTTCGCTTTTGGGGCCGTCTAAGGTATTCATCGACCCACCGAAAGTTGGCGAAAAGATTCAGGTATGTATTTTTTCTGTCAGAACACCTTGTATTGCATAATCGAGGTGCAAATCTCATTTTTTTGACTTGGATAGGTCGAGTATGACGGATTTTGGTTCGATTCGAGAGTCACGGCAGTGGACGGCGATGAGATAGAGTATATCGACTGGGACAGTTTTCCGAAGCAAGTCCCAGCCATTACTACACAAGATCAGGGCGATAGCGAACAGGATGAGCAAGATAGCGATGGCTTTTACTTTTCCGAAGAGCAGTTGACACAAATGGGTAAGGGCACTCGGCGGCTATGGCGACCATGGCGAAAAAACATCACAAGGTACGATGTCCGACCTTATCGTTGCTTTCATATCGGAGACTCTGTCGAGGCACCCGTCATGTACCCGGATTTTCGATTTCACTAGCACACCACCGACAGCTCGCAACTGTATCTCCCTGCTAGAATTGTTGGCGTCCAGGGTGACCAGTATGTGATCGAATTCAGTCCGGCGCTTTTGGCTCATGAGTGGTGGCCAGGGAGGATGCCCAAGGGTGCACAAATAGATCTAGTGCCAGGGTCAGGCCGTGGTAGAGAACCCCTTCGATTTTAATCGCGTGAAGTTACATATGGATCGAATTCGCCCTTTCTCTGCGGGCCCACGACCGGTGTTGGGTGTTCAGTCAGCGAAGCCGTCGACGCCTGAGCCATTGCGACCAAACCGCGCGCATCCAGAACTTAACGAGATCAATATCTAGTTACGTACAAAGCAACAGTCATTTTTCACGCCTCCACCCACACGAAATAAGAGCCCAAACGCTACCAACGCTTGGAGCAATCATGGCAACAACTTGAGCAACGAACAGCCACACAGCCACCATGTCGGTATCAGACTCAATATAGTTCCGTTGCACAATCAGTTCAGTCCACAGGATGAGTGGCCATCCTCCAACCATGACAAATACCGCACCGAATAGAATGGCAGGATACTTGCACTTGGAAATGTCGTTGGCTGACTTGGCTCGCCACGGAATAACTGTCGAAGCAACCTCATCGTTATCCGTGAACACCGATTGGATCGCCGCGTAGAAGGCTACGAGGACGCTCGCGCATGCGAACATCGAATCGCCAATCTGCCAAGCAAGTATGAGTTTGTGCCAGCCTTCTGTCTGAGTGTGCCGGCCAAAGAAGAAAAACTGGTATTCGTCGAAGCCTTCTGGTTGGTTTGTCGACCAGCTCACCCAAGCAGGGACTGTATTAAGTATAAGAACGCCTGCCGACCCAGCACCAAGAATGATTGCCATGAGGAGGTTGCCGGAAGTCACGCCACCAATGTACGTCACGGCATAAATCAGGTTGAAGTGAGCAGGTAGCAACGACAACGCGTGCAGCTCCTTATTCCTGACAGCCTGGTACCACTGAATCTGAGTGTACCAGTTGTAAGCAAGGAAGCCAATGTTAGTAGGAAGGTTGCTGCCGATGCCGGAAATAAACTGCGCTGGTGACAGCATGAAGCTGGTGTAGAGAAGCCATCGGTTCGTTAGACTGAAGCCAGCAACAACGTGATGGACCGGTGTATTCATGATCAGCTGCAAGGTCTTCTCTTGCTCAAGCACAGATTCAGAGTTGTTAAGGGAGCTTGGTTGCTTGTTTAGAACAGTTGCTAGCCGCCAAGACGAGCCACGCAGCTCAGTTAATACAGAGTATAAAGGACCTAAGGAGGGACTGTCTCCAAGTGAGGGTCGGCGAATAATTTATTGTTTGGGCACATCCAGGACTTCCTGAAGCGGGGGAGTGCATGAGACTGAAGTTTGCTTTGGTTTTCCAAATGACAGGGTTGATACAGGAGGCAGCTTCAGCCTCACTTTCGTCCCCGATGCTGCTCGGGATATGGCCGCGAGCAACCGCCACAGCGGACAAGACACTTCGAAATGCACGATTATCCAGAATATGGAGCATGTACCTTGACGTGATGTACCAATATTCCCCTTCTCTCCATTGGTGATGTCTCGACGGGCTATCATGAGCCCAACTACTCCATAGCGTCAACCCAATGTCGTCGAAAGGCAATCAAATGGGTCTGTTAAGACGATGAGGCTGCCCATTCCCCCTTTCTCGTTAGAGATTGCTTGTTTGCCATCGAGTCAGTGCTGTTTACAGATATAATGAGCTTCGAGGTGCTCAACGTTTCTGTAGTCCCACCCGGCGAGATTACAGGGGACACCCAGTTATGCCTTCAAAGACGTAATTACCTTTCTGTCTGGCCTATCAATTCTTAGACTCGGCCCTGTATGCTGTTTCGCCTCAGCCGATCTGCCTGCGTCACCAGTGGCCTAAGCTGTCCGATGATACAGAGACACCAGCAGGGCAAGCTAGCCCGGTTCAACAGGTCTCGACAGGCAAGGTGAATTGTCAGTAAAAGATGATAGTGAAGGGACAGTAGCGAAACACATGATAATGCAGTGGCGGCGGTATTCTCACCTGCTATATTTCTAAGCAGGTGGATGGATGTAGGACTCGTCTGCCTGGAGAACCCTTTGCTTAACAGGCTTATGTGCATTCAGATTTTCCTTCGCGTGTGGCTTAGAGTCATTATTTCAAAGGCTATGCTCAAGTTTAACCCCAGCACGGGCGGCGACCGATTGAAGCACAAATTGCCACACACTGAAGCTGGCGAGTCAAGCAGGTTTAATTCTGATACCTCGCCCCGGGGATCGCCAAGACAGATGTCTCTGTTCGTAATTGGCAAGACCTCGGCGTCGCTGACGAGCATTTGAATTTTGTCACGAAAGATCAGTTTGCAGGCGGCTACGTGCTGTCGCTTTCCACCAAGGAGTCTGAGAGACGCAGACAATCATCCCATTGAACTTACGATCGCCGAAGACTTTAATACATCGAAGCTGATGACCGATATGTGGGACGTTAGAGCAGCTAAAGGCGGGATTAGATCAACTAGATAGAACGTCGGGTGGAACATGGCGAAGCCGTAGGGATCCAGTCCATTTGCTGAAGCACACATCTACCATTACTATCTGTTTCAGTCTCTAGGCTGCTATGCCCTACCAGGCGCAAGTGCTTGTACCATTCTTGCATCGGCCTTCACTATCACAACCACTGCCACTTTGCTAAGATGCCAGTCTCAAATAGCCTGACAGTTTTGTGTTCTCCTTCAATGCAATGTGTAGAGAGTAAAATTGAATTTAGTTGATTTAATAAGTAACACACTTTGTCAGCACTTAGTCAATTTGAAGAAGTAACCATACGCACTAGAAGCTTTAAGGCTCTTGAATGCAAGTTCACAGCTGTAATACCCAGTAGTCACTATTTTATTTTAACATTTTTAATCTTATCGTGACTGTAACATATCTTGATGAATTCATTCTCCAGTTGCATAGATACGTCACTCTATGAGAAAGCCTACCTAGGTCTGCGTGTAAAACAAGTAGGATATAAATCCTAGTATATAGTGCTCAAAAAAGAAAATGCTATACGACTTGACAGATTGTTAATGATACTGAGCCAGGACTGCGCTCCACAGTCTGTGAGCAGGGAACAAACGCAAAGTCCACATCTAACACTTTAACACTATCTATGCACCAAGCCAGCGCAAATTTCTCCCTTGTAGGTTATTCTCCAGCATCCAACGCGGTCGATCTTAATCATTCATCTCAGGACTGGTTACATAAGTGTAGCCCTTTCGAGAACTTGCGTTTTGTTGTGCTCAGATACTTATACCGGACGAGCAGCTGTACTTGGATCTGCCCAGCCAGACTTGAATTGCTAATATATAAAAGCAGTACTTCGCAGTTGATCACTGTATCAAGTGCTAGTAACAAAAAACCGGATACAGTATCACAACTTAGCTCCCCGTTGGGGGCCACTCTACTCCGCATTGAGCCTACAAATGGGCGGCTTAGTGCCCGCGCAGTTGGATAAATATATATATTCCCGGCTAATTTCACTGCATGCGGATTCTGATAGGCTCCGGCGAAGTCGGTAATGCAAGTCACGACACCGCGGGGCTCAGCTCGCTCAGCTCGACCGTAAAGCTCCGTTACACGTAAGACATATATCCTACTATAGTGCAACGGCAATGCAGTCGGCAGTTGTGGTTGGCATTTCATGCAGCGCTGTGAAGTGACATGAGTGCGGCGACAGATGGACGAGACAGACTCTATTTGTCGCTCACACAACCTCGTAGCGTCTTGTTAGGTCGTAGTAAGCTGATGCCACATCTGCATCAAATCTATGCTCCCTCGCATGCTATTACTGGGATAAATGCTAGCTTATTCTTGGGAAATATGTAGTCATCAATAAGCGTCTTTGGCAAGACTTCACCAACTCACACATGTTGCCTCTTCCCCTTTCTTGCCGAGTCTTGATCTGACATCACATTCAATGGCCCAAGTATGTGTTGAACAATGAAAAGTATAAAGCTGTTGGGAATAGCACCATTAGTTGTAGTAGGCTTTCCACCATCATCGACAATTCTGCAATTCTTCTTGCAAGCATCAAAGATCGTCATTTCGTATCCTTGAGATTCATTGGCCCTTGTCATCAAAATGCAGGGCTTCAAATACTTTATCACCCTGGGCCTGGCGTGTCTCGCCGCACGGGCCAGCCCTGTTACACCTGAGTTTGACAACAAAAGATCTGTTGCGGACCATTCTAGCAAGGCTCTTGCTGAGCGTGCCGTCCCCAACTCGGTTCCCGTGCTTGTCTGGGAAGGACTTGGAGACGGTACAAGAACCCACCCAACATACATCGGAAAGTCGGGCACCGTCTTTACCGGCGCACCAAGTGATCAGGATGTGCTGAAATACGCAGAGAAGGCGTATGATAGCATGATGGCTCATAAGGTTAAACCCCGAGATAAAGATACACACCTCATAGCAGCGCTCTACATCCCGACTCAACAGACTGTCTATCTCAGTTCAGTGCCTGATGGCCCCGGAATCGGGCGTATCAAGGAGGCGGGAGCAAGGGAAGCCCCGGCTTGGTGGTCGCGGGTCCGGGGCCGCAACCCCCTGAGTTTCCATGCCGAAGATGGCGCGGCGTACCTGTATGAGTCTTCGCTTAAGAACAAGCTCGCAGCTGGAGCTACGTACCCTGCTGGTTCGTATATTGCTGTGTTCGGCGTTGTAAAGAATAGACCCAAGGCCAGGGTTGGTCTCTGTGCCGGCGGGGGAACTAGTCCTCTAAACCCATCTTGCTCGGCTGTCTTCACGGGGCTGGGTGTCCGATTTTAGACGCCAGCAAGCCGTTGATTGATTTGGAAGACTAGGCGGCTTATGTATCTTACATGACAATCATTTAACAGTCTCCGTAGTGGCCTTATAAAATGCAGCGGAAACTGAAGAGTCATCTAAGCAAGGCATTATGAGTGCTTTGGGGTATATCTGTTGAAAGAGAAAATTTGATTTGCCTCTTTTTTTCTGTCAGCTTCTATTTGAATAAAGACGCTCGTTAAAACTTGCTCTTACCTCTTCTTTTCTATTGGCTTGAGTTACTGTGAAGAAGATTGCGAGGCTGCTGAGTTCTTCACAATATAATTCAAATAGGTAACGAGTAATATGTGCCTTGGGTTCATTTGACAAGTGTAGGGGAAAAAACCAACCCGACATGTATGTTTGATTTTAAGCCACAAAATAAGGAATATTGACGCTCACAAATCTCTAATATGCTGCGGCTGGTTCAAGTCAACACTGTCTTACCGAAACAGCTCAATCATCCATAGTTATAACATCTCATGACGAGTGATACTCATCAATATCCTCACACATAACTATATGGTGGAGCTGAAGGCGGTCCATAAGCATCTTCAGTATACGGTCTAGGCCAAACCTGACGGCCGTCTGCCGCACGAACGTGACTCTCCCTACTCATGCCGTCATACCACAGTCGGGGAAGGTTGGCCCATTTCCCTCTAGCAGTGGAGTCATACCCAGAACCAAGGACTGCCCTTTCAAGGTTGGCAGAGTATCTGGCCGTTTCATCGGCCATAACATAAGACGGCCATTGCAGGTAAATGAACAGATCCGAAAGATTAGGCCTTGAATCCTCTAGAAGTTTGGTTAGATCCCGATATGTCGCCTGTAGTAGACTTTCGGATTGTGGACCTCGACCAATCTCCAAGCCATGCCCCATAAAGAGGTTCAGGCTGAGCTTACTTGTGTCGCATGAGGTTACAAGGAGCTTGACGACCTTTCTCCATTCTGCCCACAGTAGGTTGTACTCTGTCGTCTCGTTAGGCTCAGGAAGCAATATGACAAGACCTATTGCGCGCAGAAGGGGCGTAGCGTTTGCTGGCAGCCTTTCGAAAAAGGTTACAAGCGGCGAGAGGTGTGCGTGACAAGACCCTAGGTCATCAAGACGGCCGCCTTCTGGGAGTATGAGAAAACGATTTCGTTGATAGAAAATTGCCGTGCTGATACTATGTACTTGGCGACTAACGAGAAAGATGGAAAATGGCAATCTCCAGCATGTACAGCTTGGTGAGTAGGCGCCATGGTAATACGAACACGTACAGCAGTCCAGCGCTGCTGTGCAGGTCTTGCAACAGTCGAATGGTACCAAGCCCCGGTCGGGACTCCATTCCAGGTCAAACGGGGCAATAAGTTCTGAATACTCGAGAATACGATACATTATTTCCGTCGGAAGGCTGTATGATTTTGACTTGATGCCTGACATCTCCTCCGATGAGCGGCTCACCAAGCGACGGGCTGTCTCTCTGGCGAGCGCAGAGTGTCGCCAATTTGAATTCTGAGCTAATCGAATGGAGCAAGCCTCGATGTTCTTGAAAGGCGACAATCGGTTCACAACATCCTGGGCCACCTCGAGGTCTTCAGTATCGCAGACGAAGTCAAGACGTAACGAGTCCAAGCGACAATGCGCAGCTAGCAGGCATGTCACATACTGCCATTCCTGCATAACAGCAGCATGCTGCCGAGCCTGACTTTGAAAAGGGCGATCATGGAACCCGTAGAGTTGGCATTGGGGATGACAAGAAAACAAGCCATGGGACTCAGGGCCTTGTTTGTCTCTCAAAGACCGGAACACCCCTCCGTAGGTGCATTCGCACTTATTCAGGCGGACAGTCAAGACGCGGAGACATGATAGGGAATCCGGGCTGAGGTTCCGCAGAGGCTTCAGTCCCCATCCATCACTTCTGCTAATTGTGAAGGAGTTTTCCGAATAAAGAATGCGCAAGACTTCCTTGGATATAGAGCGTGAGATGCACAAGAGGGAGACCGGAAGTGGTGCGCAATGGCATGCGGGTACGCAGTCGCGTTCATAGAGCTTGCCCATGAATTTCCTGGATTCAAAGAAGCAGGCGCAGTCGGAGAACTCATTACCTTTGCTGCGAAGGTGATGAGCCCGAGGTCCTTCTTGGTTGAGGTTGATGGGGCAGAAGCGGACGAGTCCGACGAGAAGGTAGATGCGGTAACGGATATGGTATGGAATGTGCAGGAAAGACAATGCACATGGTGATGGCGATGATGATGAGTTTCGCTCGGTTGTGCGTTGCAAATAGTAGTCGAGTTTGCGTTGAACCATGGTTATTGTGGTGCTTGGTTTCGTGGTCTAAAGCCGAAGTGAGTGGAGCGAAGTGGTGATTCTTGTTCGCGGCAATGGGACGATCAAGTGATGGATGGCAGTTCATGGCGACGTTCTCCTCGACAAGCTTACTGTCTGGCCTTTTTTATGTGTCGAAGAGTACGGAGTTGCATGCCGGCTTCCACGTAATTGCATACACTCACGTGTACCTGAATGTCAGCTTATTATTCTTATATTTCTGCTGTCTCCACCAGGAACCCTGCCTGCCAGCTTAATCCGGCTAGCCGAGTGGGGCTGCTCCAGTCTTAAACTGGAGCGGGTTTCCAATCTCGTCGATGTGGAGGGGCGAGGATTTGCCGATGACGCCACGATAATTGCAAATAGCTACGAATTGCGGATGAACTTTCTTGGCCAGCCATTCCTCAATAGGCAACTGCTCTTAAACGTCGTGAACTTAATCCCGGAAACACATCGACTGAACCAAGTATTGTCCATCAATCGTTATGATAGAAACAAGAACAAGAGCATCTCAAACACGATGATTTTTGTTACTGACTGCCGCAAAACATTGTTTCTAGCAACGTTTTGAAGCCAGCAGATCTCAACTTTGTTGAATAAAGACAATTGACTCTGCGTTTCTGGATTCGAGCTTCGACAGTTGGACAGCCGTATAGATCTGACATCCTCACCAAGCAATATCCTCAGCACGAAGAATCTCCACGGGGGGTCCTTCTTTCTTGAGCTTCCCGCTATAAAAGACTGCATGAATGCCAGTTTGGGTCCAGGTGTGTACAGCTAGTATGGGAGACTTCGGGTGACAGGTCTGTCAGCTCTTACAATGAATTGGAGACGTGGTGATAACTAAAATACAGAATGGCGCTCTGAAAACCCGATAGTTTCTATGCATACACGAAGCAGGGCGTTGTCAATCTTGCGGAGAAACTTCCATCCCTGATATAAACAAGACACTATCATTATGATTCATTGATCAACCACTTATTATCAAGAAGCTCCTGTATTGAGGCCCTACATGTAGGATCGCAATGCAAAAGTGATGAGAGCACCGGTCGGAAGCCTTCTCTAAGATCAGGAGGTATTAGCTCATTCAGCTCAGTGCAATGTTCATCCACGAGCAAGGCTATTTGTCTTTCATATGGGTCGAGGCAAAAAGCACTACGCCCAAATGCACCTTGTATAAAGGTGACTCCATCCGTCAGTATAAAAAAGATCTATGGGGGAGATGTAAGTCTTGATGTCATAACCGATTGAAAGGACAGTAGGAGCGACCCACACATAAGCCAAGCTGCCAACTATCCACCTTAAATGGTAATCTCGTAGCAGCCCCGTTGATGAGCTCTGGCGGTAGAGGCGTACCAGAGGGAAAATGTGCCCGGTGCGAACACTATCCCGCCTCCATTGCCTTTACCGGAAGCTCCGAAAGAACGAAACAACTCACCATGTATAATTCGCAACATGTCATGCTCAATGTCGAGTCTGGAGACGACTACATCTTGTACAGAATACGACGAGACGATGGGAAGGTTGTCTACGTTGAAGTCGAAGACCCCGAAACAATACCAGAAGTCTCCCGGATAGTAGCAGCACTAGTGATACATGTAGATCAGGACCACCATACCCTGTAACAAGCCTAGAGGTACCTCTATACATCACATTTCATAAAGTAATCCCTATGATATCTCTTCTGCCCGAGGGTTCTGTGACAGACTAAGTGGTCGTCAACATCCACGCAGCCGAACGGTTATCGGGCCATTCTAACTTCGGCCCATGCGCTGAATGGTGACTCACCCTTCAGTATGATTCAGTCATACGGCGAAAGCGGCCTTAACGGCTCTGTTATCTGTTATACAAGCAACTATTAAACCGCTCTTGTCGAAAAAATTGTGACGCAGCCACGTCACAAGGAATGTTCAGGCCAGACCTTCCTATACCGGGCAACAGCACTCTTGCCGTCCGTGGTTAAGCGACTGAAGAAAAGCAGATAACAGAAACTTTACCGAGTGCGATTCTCTAGCCAGATACTGCGCTGCGAGGGACCAGTCGCCGGCAGAGAGTTAGAGCGACTGTGCTGAGAACGCGTTGAAGGACAAGCTTTCGGGAACGGATAAGGAGGGCACAAAGCAAATGCTACATATAAAGGTCAGTCCGAAATGTGAATGGATTGAATATAGCTTGAATCGGAAGGTGATGAAGAGCAGTGACGCGGGGAAGAAGCGGGTAGCAAAGATTTGGAACTTGATTGATATTGTTGACTCTACTACCTACGTTGCAGGAGCTTCTGTAGTGTCATACTGCTACGTTCAGTTCCCTGCCCGACAAGTGCTTGGTCTCTCTTCTATCTAAACACCCCCTTCATCGCAAGTTGAGCCCCAAGTCCGTCATGTGGCAGTATGCCACCTCTCAATTGGCAACGTACTCGGCCTTATCTGCATCGGTAGGCTATGTTATTCCTTAGACGAAGTAAAGCATACGGAAGTATCCTGCCCCTCATATTCCGTACTGCTAGATAAAACATTTTAGGGATTAGCAAGGCAGACATAGGCGTTTTCTATTCTGTTCAACTTGCCCTTGATGCATCATCAAACTCTTTCCCGCTTATGCCCCGTCTAGCATCAGCCGCCTTACCCATAGAAACTCGACTCGCGCCCTGGCTCAACACGTACAGGGAGACTGTATTGAAAGCATTCTTAGGATCCTCAACCACGCTATACACGATCATTCCCAATCCTCCAAGGCCGGCGACCAAACGGCACAAGGTCTTGACGGCCGTCAGCTGGGCCGACAAATGGGACGAGGAACAGAATTCCCACGACCATTTTCAGAATGAATCCATTGCTCCGTTTCTTCTCAATATTCTTTCCCTTATCAGCGATGTTCTTCATGTTGTCAATGGCAATCTCAACGGAGAGGGCCGGCAGCGTTATGCCGTCTACTGTGTCGCTCCAATCCATGTCGACGCCATAAACACCAAAATCGTGCAGGAACTTAATATCGTCGCGCATCCGGGTCAGTTTCATAGTATGATTTGCTGATGAGTTCTTTCGGGTCGTAGGCGCTGATGTTGCAATCCCGCCAAGGGATAGTTGTGCTATTTACTGTCCTCCATCTCGGTACAACTGAGTATGTCTTGTGCGTATTTACAGTCCAGGACGGTCCTCATGTGCTTTTTACCAAAATTTAGTCTCATCAGTGCCATAATTCTCTGAAAGGGCTCTGATGAAGCCCTCCTTGTCGGTCAACTTGTAGTCAGCAGTCCACGGACGGGGCGTCATATTCTTCCGTCCTCGAGGGATATTCAATGTCTCGCGTGAAGATCTTGTCTGGGTCACCGCAATTGAAACGAACACAGCCTCCTTATCATCTTCTTCTTAAGTAGTTGTATCGATAGCTGCCGTAATAATTTGGCCTTTCTGTGACAGTGTAGGAGAAATCTTTTTTCCCCACGGGGGTGGCCGTGAATTTGTCGACCTGAACGGGAACTTACTTCTTGGCGTAGTACTCGTATGCACTAAGACAGTGATTATAATCATCTTTACGTAAGTCTTCGTGCATTTTGATCGAGTTCTCCGTGATGGCCACTTGTACTGTGGTAAGACACTGCTTCACGCAGTGGCCTGAACGCTGTCCTTCGCCTTCTCAATATCATCGAACGAGAAATAAGATGTCTCATATGGATCAAGCACATCCAATTTCTCCCCCAGCTCATCGTCGTCCCCATCATCGCCATTGTCGCTGCTACAAACATGGGGTCAAGGTTAGTGCCTCTTCAGGTACATAAATCTTGCTTTTGGTTTCCGGAAGAAAACATACTCCACAAACTTTTGCAAATCTGTAGCCCAGCCTGTGGTGCCAGCGAAGTTGTAAGAGCCATACCACCTTGCCCGCTCAGCTTTTGTGACATCGGTCATGCAAGACGCCGATTAGGTGTCACTGTACATAGGTAGATCCGAGTAGGGCATCCCTCCACTGCCCATTGACTTTGCCACTAGCATTAATTTCTTCAATGTCTGTGTTGGAGATGTAGCCAGCCGTGTCAGTGCGGCATCCCTTTGCGGCATTGTAAACACGCGGAGAGCCAGTAAATTTGCACTGGGGGCCGTCGCAGCCAGCAGCTTCCATCTTGAATGTTCGACCATAGCTAGCCACTCCAACAACAACTGGTATTAGGTACTCTAGCTTTAGTAATCATGACAGCGAGGATTTAGTTTCGGTATCATTGAGTGCGATCTCAAGCAGTTGACCGTCTTTCAACCTGGAGAAGTCCATTTATTATTGTAGTCCCATTTACCATGGACATCATACGTCATAAGTAAAATGCAATTCGTGACCATGGCTACTACAGGATAAGCTCCCAGATGCCAGCGCGACGAAGGCGCGGCTAACAAGACCGATTTATCCTTGTCGATGCCGGTTTCAAGTATTGTCAGGAATTTGTAGTAATTCACTCCGTTGCGTGGATCGTAGGCGGGGATGTCAGGAATACCTAGAGCCTAGACGTCCTCGATAATTAGCCTGATGAGGCTGTATGACGCTCGATGTACCTCGCTGTAACGCGGATAATTTAGTTTACTATAGAAGAAGTAAATCTTAAACAACTGTTCCTAATTGCAAAACATCCTTACTTGCCACTATAGCTGGAGCCTTCTTTCATCTACTATAACAGACATAATTTGCCCCAATTACGCTAAGCAAACTCTGAACTTTTGTTCCTTGACCTCGAGCAGGCGAAATACTTCATAGACCCAACACAGTCATCTTGGTCCGCACTCCAGCTTTATGTCTGCTTCCGCTCCCGCTCCCTCTCCTTCTTCCGCTCCTCCTCCCACTCTTTCTCCTGCTTCATCCGCAGCTCTTGTTCCTTCCTACTTAAGCGGTCAGTGCATCTTCTCTCAACTTAGAGAGTAGGTAATCGTACGAATTGCAGGTTACACACTGAGTCGGGTTCTGAGTTGTTGAGAGCACACCGCTGCAATCAGGACAATCCCAAAGTGGGGACATTTTGAAGAAACAATATATCTTATTGTGAGTAAGATTGTGTAAGATTCAATAGCGCTTTCAATTTAAGTATAGGCTTATATAAAACGCAGATAAGAAGCGATCCAGACGGACGTTTATCTATAGAATTATAGTATAATATATATTATAAGCCTATTCTTCTCATATGCTTTCTCTTGCTCTCTATTCTCTAGTATAACTAGTTTTCCTAGCAATTGACAGCAAAAGTGCTTTTATCGGATAAATAAAGGTCTAACCTAAATATTCCTTGTGGCGTAGTCACATCTCAATTTTGCGGCAAGTGTGAATCAGCAGTTGCTTATAAAACAGGCAACAGTGGCTGTTAAGGCCACACCTGGCGCTGAGTCTATGTCTCGCCCGACTTTACGAATCCGACCTGCCACGACCTGACCGCCTTGTCGACCAAATTTCTTTGTTTGACCTGCTTATCTGTCTGACCTGACCCCCTAGTCTGACCTGATCTCTGTTTGACCTGTTTGTTTGTCTGACCAGACCTATCTACTTGACTCAACTTAACCAATAATACTACATTTTACAGTACCTCTACGCTTAGTGCGTTAGCGTACTATGCTCTAACGATATAATTGATTTTTTTAAAAAAAAATTAAAATAGTTTTGTCTCAAGCATATTTGTCGTTGATTTTTCTGCGTCTCACAAGTATCTCTTTGCAGTATCCTTTAACTATATTTTATCTATTTCTGATTCTATGTGTGCTAAGAGATCTGGTAAGACTAGGCTAGCGATTCTACGCCACGAAAGATGTACAGCTCGGTCAAATTGGGTCTGTATAGTAGGCTCTCCTACAGACTCTCAGAAGGTTAATTGGATTACATTAAAAGGTGACGAAATAGAAGAGCTGTTATACACGTTAGTTGCTAGGGGATACTCATCTACGGCTCTTGTTTGGTATAGGGAGGTATAACCTGAAAACTACAGATCAAGGATGCTGGTTGTAAAACACGCCACCGTGGCTATCATGTTCACTTCCGTTATTTGATTGGATTAGAAAATCCCGAACGCTGTAGACGCCTCCGGACTTGGCCAGATCCAGCTGGAATAGGATCATTCCAGGTGGATGTTTGCTTTCCCCCTGTACAACATTGTGGACTCCTGGAACAACATGACGCAGGGGCCAAGTGAAAACTTCCTCTTCCCCACTGTGGCCTGGGAGGCCTCCAAAACTGGGATCCTACATGTACGTCTGAATTGAAGTCATAGAATCTGGGAGCCCAATAAACATCTTCCTCACCTACTTTATTTTCTTACCGAGTCAAACTACGTGAAACTTATAGAACCTGCTCAATCTCGATCACCGCATTAGCTTAACTCCAAAGATGGTCACCAATCGAGAAATGAATCCACTGCCACTGCCACCCGTCCCAATACCTGTAACGTCTCATCCCAGCACCGAGTTAATCTCTGGCTGCTGTGCTTGCTAGCTAGACCAATTGCCTTGCTGGGCAGCCCATCTATGAGAGCTCGGATGTTCAGTCCTCTGATCTGCTTCAATTCTCAATAATTTCCGGACAAAGGAGCCGGTGTGGTGACGTTCGAGCACCTAAGCGTCGCCGTCCAGAGTTAGCGACTTCTCTCATTTAAGGTTGGAGGAAGCAAGAGCTGTCAAACGAGTGTTGTGTTCACAAACAATAAGGTGCATGTGCCTGAAGATGTTTGTATGGAGAAATTATGGCGATCAAAACTTTATCTACATGAGCGTAATTTCCGAACAAACGTTATAAGATGTATGGTTAAATCTCAACGAGAAGAACGAGAACTCATACATGGCGACTTGAGCCGAATCAAGACGAGTGAGCCAAGGCACTTCAGACTATCCCAGTGGTAAATCTTCTCGGACTTACCCCTGTATTTTACATAGAGAGTGTGCTGACCGTGAAACTAGGAGATGTCACCGAAGGAACAGTGCAAGATAGGTTCGGCATCTACGTATGCTAATAATGTTTTGATAAATAAATCACACAATCAAGTTAAGATTTCAAAAAGTTCGAAAAAGAAACATACAACAGCCGGTGTTCGCTGGTCGTCACCGACCCAACTACTAATCCGCCCCTTACCAGCTTGTCTATGGGAGAGCGGACGGGATCCCGAATTTTCTGGTAGGTATGGTCGTATGTGCTAGCTGATGTGTTAGAAGCATCTATAACTTCAATTACCTTGATCTCCGAAGAACTGGAGCAACCCAACTAGATCCTTGACGGTCGCACATCGCCCAAACTCGAGACTTGATTTCAAGAAACCTTGCATGTGCACCGGCTTGGCCACAAGGGACAGTTGATTATCTGCACGGCCGTATATAGCATATCACAAGATTCGCAAGTTCGCGACGGAAGAGACTGCGGCGAGCCAGTCGAATTTTGGGTTCGGACCGCTGGACGGCTACAACGTTTACTCTACCTATAATAAGCGCGAATTTGTGTACGCTATGCCAATATACCAAGCGATCCGCCAATGCTTGCAAATAGTGCAAGCATTGCACCTTACATTTAGTGTGGCGTGGCCACGTTGCAGTTTTGTAATAGTTATGAGCCCGGGAGGTCTAGTGGCTTAGCCTGGACCTGTAATTTCCCCGTGAACACATACATCGTGTCACGGGCTTGGGCTTTGGCCCAAGCTGGGTCAAGGAAAGGAGGAGACCAGGTCCCAGACGGGACCTAGGGAGGTCGCGCTACAGGCCCGCAACGGAGCTAAGGCGGAGGAACGCAGTACCCACAATAAGACTGAGGTAACAGCATAGTAATACTGAGGTAAGGGAAACATAGGTCACTAGAGAATCCTAGTAAGGAGAATAATAGGAGGAACTAAAAAGATTATATAAGGCTAGATAATAAAGTAGATGTAGAACTTCTTCTTCTTCTTCTCTCTTTATGAATATAGTTACTATTTTCTCGGACGCTTATTCGCAGTCGCCGTAAGGCCAGTCCGTTACAACGCTTATCTTTAAAGACCTTAGCGCCTCTTCTTATAGAACTCTATTGCTATCTATAGTTAGTTAAATTTAACCACTAATTAGTGTTAGGAGGACTAAAGGAACTTTATAAGCACTAGTGCGAACAGGTAAAACATAGGTATAATTGTTGTTACTCTCTAAAAGCTAGGAAAGGAGGCCGCTCGCAATGTTATGCTTGGATACAGCATACGTGGCCTTTAGTGTTGTGTGCCTGAGGCACACATCCCCCTCCCCCTTGCAGCTAGCAGCTTGCGGCTAGAATTCGGTCTAATTCTAACAGTTAGGGTATCTAGACCCACGTGTACTCACGTGATCCCTGTAGTGGTTTGCCTCAGCCGCGAAACTTATATGCACGGACCCGATCGGCTGAGCAAGACTCACATGACGGACTCTTAGGGACGTGCTCGGCGGCACTGATCATGGCTTCTGGCCAATCGTTGTTCTAAGTCAACCCCGCAAGCTCGGAGAGTATCACAGGCCGGAGCGGGCGATCAAAAGCTTAGGCCAGTGGGGTAGCTGGGGTTGCACCACGCTTTGAGGCTTGATGGTGGAGTTACACGACTTCTCGTTGGCGTGCTTAACTGGAACAAGTGCCAAGGGGAGTGCAGATCTCAGGAAAGGAAGTGATACAACGTTACTGGTATTTAATCGCTCCGATAGTCGAGAAATAAGTCATTTTGAACTTTAATTCCCCAAGTGTACATCTACAACCAACCATCCCGGCCCGGATCAATATTTGTTGAAGACGGACAATATGAATGCGACCTAGGTGATGCCAGTTTACTTTTGGTAAACTCCCTGAACCCGGACTAGATTCATTCGCCCGATGAAGGGCTACAAGCTCGGAAGACCATGAATCTAGCACTCAACTGTTCAAGCACTGCCCAAGTAATTAGTACAAAACAACGATAACATGTGAGCCGGCCTAGACAGCACCACTGAGATCGAGCTTCCACCAGCCTGTTTGAGCTGTGGTGCCGGTGACAAATGCACCAGCCAAAGCGCCCTTAGTCCCTCATTCGGAATGCAATAAGCCCTGAAGCCACGCTTCACACCAACTACAGGCTTTGTCAGGGTCGAAGGTTACTTAGGACTGATTTCACGCCCGACGATTTTACAATTTATTGTGATTAGCCGATATGTATGGGAGAGGCTAAGAACTTAAGCCGGCCGGTTCCTTGCCTTGCGGAAGCAAGTGTTCTCTGGGTGAGTGATGCCCTGCATCCATTAGCGCAACTAGAGTGAGATCTGTTGATTACGCACATCAATGCATATATCGGCAAAACACAGCTGGCAAACCCCGAGATGCCGTTGGGCCACCGGCTTGGCGACCATGGAGGCCGTTACTGAGGCCACTATCCTACCAATACGAAGTAGACACGCAATTATGAAGCGGGGAGTTTGCCGTGAATTTGCGGCTGCCGCTTTTCATGGCCGTGACGCGCAAGGTCTAGGGCAGTCCTTCACGGCTAGTCGCTTTTGTAGACCGAGGCACCAACGGTGACAGTTTGTCATTGGACGTATTATCTACCATTCATCACATGTCCCACTCCTACTCGGTGGCCGTGGAAAAGGTCAAGAACTCACTAGTCCAGAAGCCGGTCCCACACGAGTCAAACGCAACCCGGCACAGGCGGAGGCTGCATAATAGTAATGCTGGAGGCAAAGGCAGGCAGCAGCAGTACGAGGGAGGGGAGGGAGGGGAGCAGTAGCAGTGCGGGGTGATTCTTGGCTATCCGTATAAGATAGTGCCTCTTGAACTCCGATAATTCCAGTTGAAGATAAAGTGGCCTCTTAGACTTCGGTAGGTCTCAGTTCAAACTAAAATATAGCTTAGAAGCATCCTAACATAAAACAGTAAGTTGCAGGAGTCTTGTTTATAGCAAAACTAACCATTTTTCTTGATATACCATGGCTAAGAACGACGCTCATTCCTCCGACGAGTACGAGGAGACAGCTTCCAGTGACTCTGAAGACGCCCGTTTCTCCGGCCTTTCCAAAGCCGAAATCGGGGTGGCAAATTTCGGTATATATGGCAACGTAGCACAGCTTTCACAGACGTTGACCTCTGAAGCCGATGCGAAGGTTCGCAGGGAGGAAAGGAGACTTGAACATGAAGAAAGAGAGGCAAAGAAAAGGTCGAATGAGGTGAAGCAGGCTCTCATGACTTGCGACGTAGCGGAGCTGGAACAGACGTTGACTTCTGGAAGCCAGACGCTGGCTGATAGGATGACAAGGAGAGTGGGAAAGGAGGAACGGGAGAAGGGGAAAGTAATGGACGCACTTCTCTCCTGTGACAAGGAGAACCTTGCACAGTCGTTGACATCTGGAAGTAATACGCAGGCTGATAGGAAGGCAAGGAGAGCGAGACAGGAGGAAAGGGCAGTGGAAAAGGAGAAGAAGAGGATGGAAGAAATGAAGCAGAACGAGGGAAGCAGAGCACGATCTAGGGACGGCTAAGCCTTCGCGTGGAAGCTATTTGTTGTACAGCGTGGCGAGTTCTTTAGCATACTCTTCGAATTCAGCCAGCTTCTTTTGTACGGTCTGCTCTGCGTCTTGTCGCCACAATCGCCAGAGGGCTCCATAGATGTCGTATAAATCAGTCGCGAATTGAGGGCAGAGGTGGTTATCTACCAGATAGTATGCTGCATTGACAGAGCGTAAGCAGTGCCAGAACCAAGATGTGTTAGACTGCCAAGAGTCTTCCATAATTGTTGCCAGTGGTAGAGCAAGATTGGCTTTATTAGCCTCCTGTTTGATCGCTTGCATGAATTCTTGTCGAACTGTGTTATACATTGTTAAGTCGACTTTGCGTTCAGTAAGATCGCTCATTTCGTGGCCATATAGCCAATAGGGTGCGGACAGTGACTCTTGTGGCATCGCACAAACCCATTCAAGATCCACAAGGCAGATCCTATTCCAATTCTCGTCGACCAAGACATTACTCGGGTGCAAATCAGTAAGCTCCAGCACGAACGGTCCATTTCGACTTTCCCTTTTGACATAGTGGTGAGAAAGAGCGCGAAGAATTGATCGGATGGCCATTTGGGCTTGACAATCGTCTGCTTCATCGGCCGCGCTGCGAGTGACGTAAAGGTGGCTATCATGGACAGAAATTATATCTGAAACGAAAGGCTCTGTGCAAGTGTAGGTTTCACCGGGATGTATCGATCGCTCAGCTCCCCCATTTTCCAACATTACACTGCCGGCAATCAGGGGTCGGCCTGTTAAAGTAACCGTACAGTCATCTGTGAATTGGAAGGAGCCTATCCGGGGCAGTGGAATTCGCGACATTGACACCATTATTCGAGCTAAGCCCTGAAAGAGCGTATTGCGCCGAACTGGGTCATCCTTGTGGGTATGTATGCTAGTAGAAAGCATCATGCCTTCGGTTGGTTCGATAAATTCTAGTAACATGTACTGCGTCGGTAGCGGGACGGCGATGCTGGACGGCCCGTATCTTGATAGAAGCGAGTATTGAAAGTATCGTCTGAAATAACGCGACACCATACGTATAAATCGAGAGTACCATGGCAGCCGATCTTCGTGTGTGAACTAAAAGCTATTAGCAAAGTTTGCACACATGTAGGGAAGAGTATGTCATCATACATGTCGATTACCCAGGCTAAACCCATATAGCTTGGGAATTCGGATGTCCGGGCAATGTTCCTGAAACCAAGCATATGCTCCAATCTCGCTTCTTAGCTTCTCATCGACTGTGCCGGGATAGTTGGATTCGGCGAGTTTAAATGGCATAGGGCATCGAAAGAGGAACCTCCTCTCAAGACCACGGGAATTGACATGGATAGGGATGCAAACATTGAAGCTACCACGGAGCCACTCCTTTTGGCGATAGATTCGGCATGTTGCGCCTTTTTCGAGTCCCAGTTGTTTTTCTACAACACTCAAGATTGCCGAACGGTGATCCCATAGGTCACGATTCAGCTGTTCAGTTGCTGCGATACGGCTATGTTGTTGGATAACGTCGTGGTCTTTCGCCCTCGCCTCCTCGAACGTTTTCGGTGCTTCTCTGCATGCCATGATGCGCGGACGATGCTGATGATTGTTTGACCTATTACTTACGTGCCCTGCAAGGTCTAATTTCTGCAGGCCGCGTGGCTGCAGATTCAGGGGTTTTGGTTTGGAACTCAGGAGAACTATTTGAGGACAAATTGAGTCACATGACCTGTCCGTCCCAACCGGGTAATAGCTGTTGGTGCGGGATATTTAGCGATGATGTGGGCCATAAAATCTGAAGACAGAGTAAATTCCCGGTGAAACCGATCTCTATGACTGCTGCGATCCCCATCGTAAGAAGCGGGAATTCTGAATAGAATATCGGCAGCACGAACCGAGGTTCATTGACCGTCTTCAGGTGCAAGTGGGGCCTTGAACGACCGAATGCGGCAGGCGGTAACAGCGCGCTGCATATGCATATACTGAACAAATAATGCATTATTGCATATTATGCAGAACACCACATTGCTCTGGAGCTGTCGCCTAATGCAGAAAGAGATTTTTGTCGTGGGTGCTGCATATTGTCCTGCGAGAACTTATGCGCGAATGAACTTCCAGGTTGATTCGATGCGGTCGGTCATGAACTTGATATTGTGAGCTGACTTGGACTGCACCTCCTGTTCTGTACTGAGTCAAGAACGTGCAATTGCAATACCTCTCTGGGATTCACGAATGGTCGATCAAGGTCCTCAATGCTGACCGGCACTGGGCGACGAGGCTCACTCATTGCCGCTGTCTTTCTCATATGCGCATCGCTGCAAGAACAAAAAAAGGTATAGGTTATTGTGTAATGCCGGGCGTTGTCCAAAATATCAGACTGGCTCGACAGAAATGGTCGGGAGATGACAGATTATTGTTGCTCAGCAGCAAATGGCGGATGGTTCAAACTTAAAAAGTAAAAAGTCTCTGTGCAAGCTAGTTCCTACGAACGCCGCTTCCATTATAAGGAAACAGGGGTGACACGGGGAGCAAAGTGGCCTGTTGTATTACGTTCCAGCTGGCTAGAGGCAAAACTACAAAAGAACCTCAGAGCGGTATCTCAGATTGGCTTAGGTTCCTTGCAAAACACTAATTTGGTCCATAGCAGACCTTTAAAAACAGAGAACTCGCGCCTGATAGAATTTATTTCTTTTCTATAATTGAATAGGAGACCTAAAAAGCGCGGGATTCTTTGCTTGGAGTCCTACAATACAAAGTCCTTTCTCTGCATAAATATTAATATGCCTAGACTCCACCCGCTACGTAATTATGGCAGGGCAAAGTGTCCATGAGATACTATCTCCAAGAGCTATCCGAAATTTGACCAGAGCAGGAATGGATATGATTGATGGCACCTTACGACAAGTTTGGGCCTCCTAAGCGTGTGCTCGTACTGCGACTAAAGCGCGGTATTTTCTGCGATTATCCTCTTGGTTGATAGGTAATAATTATCACATTATCCATTTGTTTTACTTCATAATGGTACTACAGAACTGTAAATGTACCCATGAGAGGTCAAACATTCGTGGTACTGATTCATCGCGGCCTACACGATATTATGGAGAGCCTGTTCAGATACATCTCGGAATCACATTGGCGTTTTCCGATAGTCTCCTGTCAATTAGTGAATCGCCACCGCTTCCTCTATTAACTACTGGATGCACATAACCGATTGGCATTCTGTATATCATTCACTGACTGTTTCTCGCCATGCACGGCCCTGCAATTTTCGCATGTGAAAGAGTTGACGGCAGCGAGAGGAATCTAGTTTAAAAATGCGGAAGCTGATCCACAGGAACAAGAGAGCTTTTTAGAGCAGCCCGAGGCTAACGGTAGCGGCCGTCGGCCGTGGACTTGGAGATGGGGGCTTCTCTGACTATGGTGTACTGCCACAGCTCGTCGGCTCACTGTACCAACTTGTTCTTGATCGCAGAAATCAATTGATTCGAACTGTTAGGACTATATCCTTCCCCGCAGCTGATTGATCTTAAGAGGTAGGTATGAGGGGACGCACTGGCCGAAGTCACGATAAGCTAAAGCATTTTCGTTGAGCGGAAATCACGTCCTTGACCTTTTCTGCCACTTGTAAAATTGATCTGTGCCGTGATGTCCAAAGCCACGACGTTTCCGCATGTTATATCAAGTTGACGAGGGACCGAAGTAAAAGATGGGTGAGACAATCTCCTCATACCATGTTTAATCTACCGGGCTCAATCTTGGATTCTTGAACAGTACCAGCCTAAGCAGAGTGTTGCTGGTGCTCAAGCTGGCAAGGAAACATCACATTGCAGATTGATTGATTGCGAGCATGACAGGATATTACAGACTGTGAGGCACCATGCTTGGCAACGAAGGAAATTGGTTGCTTTGTGTTCTTACGCCTGGGTCCCCATCACCCGGACTGTTCGAAGTCGAGGAACATACGTCTTGGAGATGAACACGTCTGTCACATAGCACTACAATGAGGTCTAAAACAGTCTGGCTACCGCATGGGGTCTTCAGTTCGTATTCCAAAGAGACGTCATCGCAATAATAGTCTATTACATTTCCCCAAGCGATAAAGAACTATAACATATCCGCTTAGCTGGATAGCTATGAAATTTGATCCAAGCTTCGAATTGTATTCGGATAATACTTTCGTAGAATATCTTAGCGGAGATCTAACGCTTGTCTCTTGACGCTAGATTTTACTCTTGATTAAGTAGCTATATACACTCCGTACCTCCCAGTTTCCGGAATTGCCACCTTCATCTGCGATACAAAGCCTAGGTGCTTCACCACTTCTTAATATTGTATTGAGACTGTGGCTAGTAGTTGCTAGTTGTACACGAAATGCTTCGAGGGGCCTCGGCTATGAAGCTTGGTTACAGTTCCAGCGTAGGATACCCCCCCAAGCTTAATTGTCCCGTCATTATCAGGGTTATCGCGGCCTAACATCGAGGCTGCAGGAGTTGAGGCACACCGGCCTCTTGATGCGCAGCCCTCTCGTCACTACATTGCAGGACGAGGGCAGACAGGTTGCGGGCTTGGCTACAGTACCGCTTTAGTGGACGTAGCGGTGAACGGCGTTAAATCAGAGAAGCAGGGTTTTTACCAAAAGATGCGATCTCTGCGTTGCGCTTAATATGTTAATTCTAGGACTTCGACATAGTGGAAACTTTTTGCGAAGTGTTTTCGCTAAGCAATATCTTGCATGGTCAGACCGAAATCTCGAACTGTACAACTCTTTTTAGTTCCTTTGCGGTCAACCTTACAGAATCAAACCCCGTCCATCAAATAGTGCGAAAACAAGGGCTTGTCTGCCTCTTCGGCCCTGTGACAGTTGGAATATGTTTCCTTGGTGCATCAAGAACAGTGAGAGTACACAACTAGATAGCTTGCCCCAACGAGCTACCCAGGCTGGCTCTTCAACCACAACTATCGGTAAAGTATCACAATACAGCGCTATAACGACGTGGCTTTGCTTAATGAGGCAAGACTAGATAGTCGAGATTGGGGCCGTGCAGTGGAAAGGATCAATTGACCAGCGTCAAAATTATGGATGTTGTGAATTGGGCTAGTATAGCAGGCTAGGATAATGCAGAAGTGGTGGGAACGCCAAGACCCTGGAGAATCTAATTCTGTGTCAGCGACTTGGTCACGAATTAGCCTACCAACCAAAAGAAGGTTGCAACTTGCGGCGATGGATCAATAGCAAGTAGTTTCACTCTGCGAGGCTCCTGGCTAGAGGCCAGGCATCTGCATACTTCAAACGAGGACAGCATCTGAGGGGCCTTCGGCTTGTTAGAGACGGTAACAAGAGGTGCGAGTCCAAAATCATACCGTTCCATGGCAGTTCAATCGCTCGCAGGTCGAGCTTAACAATAAGCCTCTCAAGGAGCTGAGCACCCACCTTTATGACCATCATGTACTTATGTATCACTGGGTCACTTATTGTTGTACGGTATATAGGGGGGGTCTAACCGAGCATTTAGTGTGACGTGGCCGCAATTTTTGCAACACTTATAGACCACTCTCAAGGAAACAAAGTCTAATACCATTCATCACGACCTTGCCACTTATATCTGCATATTCCGTCGCATAGCGATGTACTCCTGACTGAATGTCTTTGAGTAAAATGACGCCAGTGGCAAGAGCAAGGATATTTAGAAAGCCAACATCCTTTCTGACGCACATTTGATCTTATCAGCGTACTTCTGGAAAATCTCACTTAGAGCGGTCGATGGATCGACTCCATCTACCTTTAAACGCTGATGCAGTTTCTCGACTTGAGCCTGCGATGATAGGATACAGTCCCAGTCCTCATTACACTGTGACACTCGAAGACGAACGGGCACTTTCGCCCTCCTTATCACATCGACTAAGGGGGAGATACAAAAGAAAGTTTCTTCAAATCCAAAATCCTTACGACCTGCCATTGGAGTGGTCGGTAGCGAATCCTTTTCCGCTTCACGTTTATAACTCGCAATGGTTATTGTACATCCCTCGAGGCAGCGACCAAAGCTTTATCAAACAGGTCATAGAGACTTCAGAAAGCCTATTTGAGGTTATCGGATGAACAGTGCATAAAGTTTGCTGTAGAAGATGTCTCGTCGTTGAATAAGACGTCACTATTGCCGAATGTTGCAATATATGTTTGTCTTGAGCAATGTCGAGCAGTCAATACTTCAGAAAATCTCACAGCCACTTTTTAGTGCCGCAGTGCTATATATGGTCTTATGTGCTTACTGTTGTTCAAAACCTTCTTAGTACGTATTGAAGCCGAAAATGATGAAATAGTAAGTTAGCCACATAGAGCCAAACGTTCTTAGCTAATGAACTAGTATTGTACTGTTTGCGATAAACCATACGAAGCAACTGGTCTGCAAGCATGCTTGAGCGCATCTACAGGTTTAACAGGACTGACAGCCATCTGTGAGCTTCAGGTGATGCCACGAGCTGCTCGGTCGACTCTTGGGGGATGTCAGTACTTCGAGCATGCCCTGCAGCAACCAACCCAAGTATTTGCGTCATCGCTGCAACTGCTTTCGGCAACTTCCTTGATGTCCGCTGTGTTCCTCGAATAATTTTGCCCTCAAACTTCAGCTTTTCTTGTTGTCGTCACTTCCCTCTCTTGAAATCTTGAAACGTTCACAGTTTTGATCTTAGGATCAAACGCGATATTCGAATCAGGGTGCGACAGAATTGGACTGTGTAAGTAAGAAAGAAGAGTAGCACAGAAGGCGAGATCATATATGTAATGGAAACCCCGATACTCTACATGATCTAGCAACATGAGGAATTTTAAACTGTTGTGCGCATAGCAATGCCCGCCACGGCATCTCTATTGCTGAAGCTACAGTACTCGGGCAAACCTTAATCTAGAACTTCCTAGAATTAGATCATGTTGATCACATACTGACGGCCTAGAAGTCTAGTAAAGTTAGTAGCTCGACTTATTTCGTGCCAGCTCGGATACTCTGAAATGAGTCTAGATCAAGTTGAAGCAGTGAAACTCGATCAATTTCCAGGATGCCGGCGAGACTCTTCTCAGCCCTTTCCAGGTTGCAGGCGGTCAGAATGAGTCTGGCTCCAGTGGATGACAAGACACGAGCGGTCTCGAGGCCGATAACTGACGTGGCTCCTGTAATCAAGATAACTTTACCGACCAATTTACTCTTGACTCCATAATCCTCAATGATTTGGAGAGCTGTTGGTCGTGCATCTCCAGCACCCTAGCGGTCTAGAGAAGCCATACTGGATGATAAGCAACGCTGAGTCAAAAGATGGAGGAAATTGGAGTTCTTTGATGATATTAATGACTGAGTATGAAAGTACTTAACTACTTGACAAATGAGCACAATTGCACTACGTGCACGTTAAGCAGGCAACTCAACTCCGACCCGCACCTAAACCAACTACAACCACTACTTACGCGACAGCAATAGCACAATACGTCACATATAACGCCACCACCCTACGCCTAAAGGGAACAATACTAACTATATTAGTACTAACAACTATAAATAGGGTATAGCGGCCCTAACGCAAACTAGAACTATGGACAAGCTGGAGACAGAAAGAGAGAGAAGTGGGGGGTTTTTTTCACCTATAAAAGGGTTTCCCACCTAAAACATAGGAGGAGTACTAGATACTAGTTTAGGCTAGGCTAGCGTATTTAAATAATAATAATAATATGAAAGCAGTTGGCTGAGATATTTATATTCACTTGGGTCAATTTAAGTCCCGGGCGGCGGATCGGGCGGCAGCAAATAACCCGCATTTGTCCGCCAATTGCGGGCACTTGTACTCCATTACTCGCGACACCCCTATCTGCAGCCATCTGCAACCATCTGCAACCATCTGCAGCCATCTGGGCCACAGCCCGCCACATCGGGTGCGTCTTGCAAGTCCGGGGCTTGACCCCACCACCGTGAACCAACCACCGCCTTCCCCCTGCCTCTCCCCCGCCCCCTCTCCTCTCATCTGCTACGTGACGAGACAATGTGGTATATTCAGAACTTGGGGGCTTAGTAAGAACAGCCCTGCCACTGTCTCAGATTCCAGCTCAGCTCGGGAAATGTCGAACTTGAGGCTGCAGCCTAAATTGCCCGAGTCCAAAGGTTCCGGGAGCCGAGTGGGGAGTCGGGACTCGGTATGCACCCAGTCAGTTAGATGAATAAGCCCCGAAATAGCATTCTTCTGTTAAGGAGCCTTATATGTGGCAAGAGTACACTTCGACCCTGAGCATGTATTGATAGAAAAAAATTGTTAGCATACCAATTGCATGCAAAATGGCTGCCGCTCCTGCTGCGTCGTTCGTGTTTTCGTCAGATAGGCTGGGCGTTGCTCGCCTTGCTGAAAATCAGGCAACAGATGCTTTAGAAGTCGCCAGTGAATTGCTTGAGAAAAACCATGAAGAATGGCACATGTACTTTCGGGACATTGCCGGTCACAACCATATTCCGCATAGCGTGCTCACCGTCCTTGCCATGGGTGGAACTCCTGACCAACTGCGACGGGCGTACAAGGACGGCGAGGTGTTGCAGCGGCCTCGACCTCCTTTGGCAGCAGAGTCGATTGACGGACTAGAAAACTCCGATGTGTTTCTGTCCCGCATGGTCAACCTATCTGAGTACACCAACTTCCTGGCCTTCTTTGAGCGGAAGATCGGAGCCAAGGGGTGGAAGGCAGTCGTCAATGAATACTGTTTCAGCGGCACGCCCGTGGCGGAGGCTGTTTTCGCTCAGCTCTACGAAGGTCTCTATCATCCCCTTATTCATCTGGGCTTCGGCGTAGAATTCAACCTGCCCAGCATCGTCGCCGAAAGTCTTGCCCAGGCAGCTTCCCACCACCCGGGTCATGTCTGGACGCCCTTCTTCTGCCGCAGCGAGAACTTGGCTCGATCCGGATCGGTCCAGCCTAAGCCCCTTATCCAATTGTACCAAGCAGTTCGCGACAATCCAAAACTTCGCGCCTCTGTTAATCTTGAAGACGTCACTTTCCGTGGACAAAGATTGATTGAGCGTGCAGCTGATGAGCTCGTTCCCATCGCCGCCCAATTCCAGGTAACGCCAGATAACCTGGAACGGGCTGCAGCGGAGATGATCAGCTGCTCAGCATTTACCGCGGCCGCTCAGAAGGACGGCAAGGCTCGCAAGGTGGATTTCTTCCATTTGCACATGGTCACCTCTGCCCTCTTTGTGTATATTCTCTTGCGCGAGGAGTGGATCTCCATCGAAAGCAAGGTTCGTCTGTTGGAATGGAAGGGGCGCATTGACTTGGCTTGGTACGCAACCAACGGATCGCCGGAGATGCAAAAGAAGGTCGTTGATGACTACGAACCAACCTTGAGCCGCGGCATGGATTGGGCCGCTCTTTACAAGGCCGCAAACTATGTTCATGATGACGGCCACGTTATCAAGTTCATAAGGGCCTTGAAGAATGGGGAGGATGTTGTGAAGCCGTTTACTGGAACCTCGGATGCAGCCGACTTTCCTGTTGCAGGAGAAATTTGGTTTAAACTGGCACAACTATGCTATGATAGTACCGCCGAGATCATCGATGAGCCTAATCGATTCCTATCTAGAAAGTGGGTTTTCGGAGCTGGCTTTGACCTCGCGTGGAAGGAAATTCCAGAAGCGGCTTCTTCCTAGCGCTAGATAGTTTCCCGCCTCCTGCCGTATGGCATGACTCTCATGATTATAGACTCGGAAACGGCCTGGAAAACGTTTTTCATGTCTAGATATTAGATTGAAAGAATAAAAATTTGAGACGGCTGTGCAAATCGATCACTCATCGCTGTGTGAATTTGTAGGGGGACCTAGCACTATCTATGCGGCATAATATTTCATCGAGAATAAAAGCTTAGCATGAGAAAAATAGTACTCGCTTTGCAGTGAAGGAGAATCTTTTCCCGTGCGGGATATGTAAACTCTGTCCGATACACGATATCGACAAAGTTCGATTCAGTGGAAATGTAGCCTCTTCCGCACAATGATTTCGCCATCCGCTAGCATGGCTGAAGGATCAAGACAAGACGCAGATTATATTTTAATTAAAAGACCTCGGAGTGTTTGTTATAGGAGCGGGCTGCTTCCTCAACACGGAGCATCCGGGACATGTTAGGTGCCACAGCCATAGCGCATTTGCGAAAACAACTGAAATTATTCGCAACGGACCTCAGCCATCATATGATCAAGGAGTCTGAAGCAGTCGGCAGGCTCCTCACTGTTTTCCTTTGTCTCGATCGGCATGTTGATGACGGCCACCGCCGGGTCTTTTGACATCAACCACATAAATACCCGATAAAAGGGCCGAGATAGCCCCGTTCGATCGGTGGCTCACACCATTCATATGCACTGGTTGACCGTTAATTTTGATTCTTCTTTTCCATAGAGTGGAGTTCTTCCAACACTTAGAGTATTCATTTTCAATCACGTTCCAAATGACACTGGACAGCAAGATCTTTGCTCAGGGCGAGAAGTTCTGGGCCAACTATCTGAAAAGCCGCCCTCAAGTCCCCGAGTCCTTCTTCGATAGAATCTTCACCTATCATGCTTCCCATGGTGGCGTCTTCGGTACTGTACATGACGTTGGCGCTGGCAACGGACCACATGCTCAAATCTTACGACGTCGCTTCGACCACGTCATTGTATCAGACATAATAAAAACGAATGTCGAGCTAGCCCAGTGCCGCCTTGGGACCGACGGCTACAGCTACCGCGAGGCGAAACTCGAAGACGCAGAGAATCTGGCCGTCGGATCAGTCGACATGGTCTTTGCGGCCAACGTGATGCACTTTGCAGACCAGCAATTGGCCATGGCCACTATCGCTCGACAGCTGAGCCCTGGCGGGACGTTTGTTTGCGCTACATTCGGCACGGCTCTGTTTGAGAACGTCGCTTTGCAAGACCTATGGCAGCGCATCAGCTACGAGGGGTGTCGACAGCTTCTGTCAAAGCGGGCTGGGCGTGAGCTGGGGGAAACGATTCGCACTCTGGCGCGTACGGATGAAGCGAATTTCGGGCCCTTTGACACGGAGCTTTTTCATGCTGGTGTCAGGAGGATACGCCTGAACATGGCCAATGGCGGGATCGTGAAAGTTCTGCCGCCGGAGGAAGCGTATCGGAATACAGAGCCCAATCACACTGGCCCACATGATGAAATTGTGAATGAGTCCGAGGAGGGTTGGAACTTTGAGAAGAACTTGGAAGAAGTGAAAGAGCATATGTGTTCCTTTCCATTTGTGGCGGAGAACATGGGTGCTTTGCAGGATCTTTTCGAGGAGTTGGATGAGTTGCTCGCTGGCGGGCGTGTCGCACGTGGGTGTTTTCCGGCGCATATTATCTTGGCTACTCGTCGGTGAATAGCTTAGTCTTATGGCTCATTCATTTGATTCATAGGAAACAGCAGTTCTCAATATGCCTGGTGGCATGATAGCGAGCTCAGCAAATAGGCCTTGAGAGTAGTTGCTCATTTGCTTTCTATTCTATGCTTGAGCGCCAGGGTCAAACTTATGGAAACATTGAAGACATTATACCACCGAGTATCGAACCTTCGTTAGTGATACATCCTCCACCTTTTCAACTCTCTATACTGTTTTCTCTCTCTCTATATTTCCATTTCTTGTACCAACGTCAGATGAATTTCTGTCAAACAATCTCCTATTGCTCTGATCTTGCGAGCCTCCAAGAAAATTGCGGCGGCCCGTTACAATAGAAATCAGATGTGCGTGTCTCATTATTTAGACTGAATCGACCTCAAAGTCAGTAATATAATGACTCTCATCCTTCATAACATGGGTAGATTCTCTCTCAAGCCTCCTAGATGGACAAATGAAGTTTATCAGCACTGCGGACATAGCCCAAGACCAATCACCATCCAACAGATCCTCCACCAGTTTCCCTTCCCGAATGTCCTTCTGCACCTCTTTGATTGTCCACGGCACAAACTTGTGACCTGGCGGGATATTTGTATTCTCAAAGTCACTCCCATCTACGAGATGCGCATAGCCCTGCCCATACCTCTCGTAAGCATAACGCTCCGGCTCATGCCGAAACACCCATTTGGGGAACCTGAGTCGGACCTGCTTCGGGTCCTTGTTGATTGCATCCCAGTCAGTTGTCGACGCATTCAACAGTTGCGAGTTCACAAAGGCCATCTTCTGGATGCAACTCGCACGCTGATACCGTGGGAGGTTATAGATCTTGCCCCCGAGTGGTGCTCCGCCTGATCTGCCGATGGTGGCCAGTTGCAAGCATGTAGCCAAGGTGACGGCACCTTCGAGAGCGAGCGTAGCTCCGGCAGCGGTAGCCGGGACAGTTGAGTGTGCGCAGTCGCCGAGTTGAACGACTCGGCCACCTTTCGAAATCCATTCGCGACGCAGGTCTCGCCAGAGCAGGGGCCAGTGGACAATTGCTCCTGCGGAGCACATTCAATAAGACCTCTGGCGGCTTCATCCCAGTGTGACACTCGCTCTAGCACCTTCAGCACCTCGTAGGGGTCGACATCTAGGTCCCACGACTCGGTCGGATCGTCGGTTCCCTCCAGGAGAAGGCTGTTGCGAGGTGTAAGACCAAACACAACCAGCTCGTCCGAGACAAAGAAAAGAGCCCCAAATGCATGTCGGGGCCAAGCCAGTATTCTTTGCTGGTTTTTCCGGGGCCCATCGCCGCTGTATCGCATCATTCTTGACCGTCAGCTTGCGTGGATAAGCACAGCGATAGACAGACATGCCGCTCGATTCTGTGCCCACGTGTTTGCCCGCAACGAGCAAGTCTGGGCTGGACGTACCTATCTGCAGCAACTACAACATCTGCAACCTGGATAGATCCGTCACCGGTCATGACACCTCCCACGCCTGCGACCTGGTCTTCAAAATATTGGTCTACGCATCGGCCGTACTCGACTCGTAGTCCGATCTTGGCTGCCTGGCGGAGGAGCATTACATAGAGTTGCTTGCGTATTTGCACGGGCCCGACGAAAGGGGTGTTCTTTCTCTCTGAAATGTGCCCCGGGTCATTGTAAGTTGGGTTCGAAGGACCGTAGATGACTTTGCCGCTGTGACGAAGGTAATATGTCGGAGCATCAACCCTTTGCGTCTCAATTTCGCGGAACATATCCGGCCAATGACGCATGACGGCAACTGCGGAAGACTGGATAATGATAAGGTCACCTTTTTTTGCTCAATGCCAGTATCTTTCGGGGGAACTGCCAGCCCTGCCAGGAACCTTAGCGCTGTAATTTGGTTCTACATTGCGTTCGAGGATGCCAACGACATTATGGCCCTTCCTCCAACATTCCAGTGCTGTGATGAGGCCACCAAAGCCAGCACCGACAATCAAGACTTTAGTATTCGTCTCTGCATGTCTCTTGGGGAGACCTTCGGCGTTGCTGGCGGCCCATTCTTCGGGATCGAACTCGTGCTTGTCGCCCAGCACGGTGAATTTATGATTTGGCTGAGACATGACTAGTGTATACCGTATCGCTCAGATAAAATGTCATACAGGATATTCGTAGGCTTTCTAGATTGCTGCTAAATGAAAGGCTGGAATTTTTTAATGACAACTCAGGTGAATGCAGCTGAAATATTCTGGAAGATTACGCTGGTTTTGGGCCGAGATAATACCCCGAGTCCGACTTGGGCACAAAGAACAGCCCCGGAAAAATAGCAAAGTGTACAAAGATCATGTGTAAAAGTAAAAAGGGTGATTTGGTTTATCATTGACTTTCTATGGTGCCTAGAGACCACATCAAAATTGTTCAGGTGAAAAGGGATGGCACAAAGAGCGAGATCAATGATTTGCCCCGATGACTTGGGCAATCTTTGCTGGTCCTCATTCACCATATAACAGCAACAGGCTCATCCATGTCAATGTCATCGCCGATTTCGCTCGTGGGTGCACCTGCTCCTTAAAAGCCACCATGAACTTGTCCAGGCTGTTTTTAGAGCTACCGTTTGCATGAGAGGCATCGCGAAACTCCTCCAGATGCTTTGCCAAGACTAAACTATCCGCCATTGCCGTATTGACCCCCTTGCCCGCAAATGGGGTCGTCAGATGTGCTGCATCGCCTAGTAAAACAATATTCTTGGTGTGGGCATATGGAAATGGTTCTAGAGGCAGCATATAGAGCGCGTCTGCCGCAACAATGGCGTCCGCCGGCTGAGCTTCACAAGCAGCCGTGAAGAGCCGTTTGGACTCGTCGGACTATATGGGAAATAATTTTGGGTCATCAAGTAGGACGCTGAGGAGTTCCCGATGATTACATGGAATAGCTAAGAGAAGCACGCGAGGATCAAAGTTCGGGATGGGTCCTGATCTGTCGTCATGAGTTGGGAGTTGCGGAGCTTGACACTTTGAGTGCAGGAAGAGATATACTCGAGTAGAGTTATCTGTCCCTCGCTGTGATAGGATGACTTTATTGTCACTAAGAGTCACGTACGTCCCGCCGCTGAGAATTTTATGAAGGCCAGGATGATTCTTTGAGAGGTCCAGAAAGATCGAGAGTCACGAAGCACACGCCACTATAGACAGGCTCGGTTGCGTTTGGAGTGGTGGCTCGCACGCGAGACTATGCGCCGTCAGCACCCACAATAAGACCAAAGGCTTCGGTAATGATAGAGTTGTCGTTTCCAGTTTGCAGCTGAATTGCCCCTTTCAACGTGACACCAATGACCTTGGTATGCCATTTGATGCGGTTCTCGGGGATTGCCGACAAGAGGAGCTGGGTCAACGCATTTCGTGAAATCTCAGGACGACCCTGTCCGAGATGGTCCAGGAATACCTTGCCAGTCTTGTCGACGATGGTAGTTTGCTCAGTGCAACCACAGTCTAATTCAAGGAAACGGTCATAAAGGCCGCATGCTTTGATCACCTCAAGACCGTACTCCTCCTTCAAGTCGAGATTGCTAGAAGGCCGACTCAAATCCGCATTGCCCTTAGTTCAAATACGGTAAATTTAAATACATGTTTACTTGCTGTCCATAGAGCAGCCAGGGTCAGCCCTGCTGGACCTGCGCCAATGATTGTAATCTTGAGGGAAGATGGTGAAGACATTGTTCGGAACGGCAAGCCTTCTTTGCTTTCTTGCTATGTGTCCTAGCTGAGTGGATTTTACCGCAGGTAGAGTGGAAGGTCCTCGAGAATCAGAGTCCGGAACTTACACAGGCCGCCTTTTCAGCTACGGGAGCTTACGCGCCGACATTCTCTCGTTCGAACTGTCTGAAAATGAGGATGTAAGCCCCCAACTCCACGGCAAGAAGGACATTCCAAGGCTCATTATGCACAAAAGAGGGGGCATCTGCAGTTACCACTGGAATTTAGAGCGCTTCAGCTTACTCTCGCGCCCGAACCAAATGTTGGCTATTCCACCACAACACAGGCACACATCGCGCCATTTTCGGGAGTTGAGAACTGGCTCATGTCATGGACTTGGAATTATGGAGATATTCATATAATGTTTTTGTCCATCAGAATATTGTTAGTTGAATCTATTATGCATCCGATGCTCCAGCTGCGATCTAGTTCTTGGCCGCATTCAAGATCAACAGCGGGCCCAAAACAAGTAGAATACAGGTATTGCGGACGTGTGTCCTAACTCTTTGACCCTTAGGGTGTTCTACAAGTAGCTTGACGTCTGATATTCCTGCGATTGACCAGCATATGAAGAAGATACCCAATACCCGCCGCTCCTGCAAAGAGACCATAACGAAGGTGAAGAGACCACTCGCGATGTTGCGGCCAGTCGCGGACTGAAGGAAAACGACTTCGGCTGCCGTCGGATCTGGCAGACCAAAAGTCTTGGCCACTAAGTGACATGATTAGCGCACCATTATGGATTTAGCTTAGACACCAAGCGTGGCCGTACGTGAGAGAGGGTTCTGCAAGCATCTCACCCCGGTGTATATCAGAAGGGAAGCAACAATGCCTGCAGCGGCATCCAGAAGATGTGGTACTATTGACATGGCGAATTATGATTTGAATGCAATCGGATCGTTACCGCACATTGATTTAAATATAACCGTCTCTAGGGTCGGTACGATCGGGACATTGTCCGGTGGCAGGCCCTGGTCCCAGAATTCCTCCGACAGTGCAGCATTTGAGCATTGCATTACGCATAAGAATTGCACGTTAGCGATTTCTCTCCGACAGTTTTGTACTAGGGAACTCGAACTTGCATCCGAATATCCCGCGTCTGACACCGTCTGACACCATCATCTTACTCAACCACAGCGACGGGAGCTCTTCTGCGAAATATCACGACGATGCCGTTTCCGATTGCGACCGTCTACACACTCCTATCAGTAAGCGCTACCTCAATTATATACATTGCGGTAACATGGCTGCGTTCCACTACTCGGCCGAGAAACTTCCCCCCCTCCCCCCGGGCCGCGGCCGGTGCTTGGTCTCGGCAACTGGCATTAGATCCCTCGTTCGCGACACTTTGAACAGCTTTATGTCTAGGCTCAACAGTATGGCAGCAATATGGACTTGAAGCTGTGCCTACGGAATGTGGTGGTTCTGAACGATGCTTCGCTGGTTCACCAGCTTTTTGTCAAGCGGGCGACTTCCTTCACTGAGCGACCTCCAATGCACATCGCCTAGAGCCCCGTTTTACCAGAGGGAAAGCACTCTTACAGTCTGTTCATGCGAAACAACTATAGTAACTGGCTGCGGGTCATCGCAAAGCACACGCTCGTCGGATCAGGGCTCAGTAACTTGGCCCCTATACAGAAGGCATCGGCGACACACTTGGTCTGTAAGCTGTTCGAGGACGGTGACGCATGGACAAATCATTTCAAGCCGTGGTACGCACCTTTATTCATTTCGATTATGCAACCCTTTAACAACATTGGATTGATATGGACTAACTACTAGGTCCCTTGCCACCCCTGTGGCCATGATGAGCGGAATGCCACTCTAAGATTTCGTTCGAGACTTTGGCAAGAGTTGGAACCCTAAGTCTACAATCTTGCAGCAGCTATGGATGGAGCTGCTTGATCCCCTGAGCCCGCCAGTCAATATTTTTCCCATCTTGCGCTGGGTGCCTACGATGCTCGCCGAATGGAAAAGGAAAGCACCGATCGCGCGTAAATACTTGCTGAGAGCGTATAGGGGACTCATTGTCCAGCCTGAAAAGAGCCTTGAGCGTCCAGGTGGCACGTTTAGTCCTTTGGCCTCATTCCTAATCTACTTCGGCAGTCACTTGGAACATTCGCCGGCGACAACAGGGTGAGCATGACTGTTTTTATGGGAGGCCTGTTGTGAAGAGAAACAGTCTACTTTTGTATCACATGGTCAGATTACTGACGGAGACGTAATCGTTGGCGACGCTGCGGTGGGCTCTACGCCCATGTCGTTTCACACCCTCATTCTTGCACTAGCGGCACACCTAGAGGTTCAACGCCAGGTCCAAGCCGAAATTGACTCGGCGTTTGCTTCCGACCACTTCCCGGACCATGTTGAGCTTGACAAGTTGCCATACTTGAATGTCTGCTTTACGGAAGCACGGCGGTGGCGTCCACCGGGAACTTACTTCGTCAGCCAGTTTGGGTTGCCCCGAGAGAGCATTGCCGATGAGAAAATTGCTGGGTTCTGAATCCCAAAGGGGTCCACAGTCGTAATCAATCAGTGGTCAATCCATCATGATCCGCAGTTGTACGATGAGCCGGAGCGCTACAATCCGCCCAGATATCTCAAGAATCCGTTCGGACTCAAAGAAGATGTCTTCCAACAGGGGCGAAAGCCAATATATACACTTTGGCGCAGGACGGAAAGAGTGCTTGGGCAAGAACTTCTTCTTCCAGAATATGAGGATTGCATGTTCTTAGATTCTATGGGCCTTGGACATTGTACCAGATGGGCCGTTGGACCTCGATGTCCGGACAGGCTTCACTCCCTCAGTTGTATTGATGCCCAGGCCGTTCAAGGTAAAATTCGTGCCGCGTCGGAGTGGTGAAGTACTTTTGCGAGAGAAGCAAAAGGCTGATGGCATGCTCATTGAGCTAGTTGGTTGATCAAGAAAGTAGATGAGAGGCAGATATTAGGACAACTCGTGCGTATTTGTGGACGGGACTGATGACTATCGCAGCATGCAGGCTGTCGTGATGCGTGAATGGGCCGGGCCGCCTTTGCACATGTAATTTTAAAGCAAGGCGCAACGACTCGGACTTGGACTATACTCCCATACTTATAGACAGTGTATTTCATATCGCCAGGTGCGTTGTCTCAAGTGATAGGCACAAAGAACTTTTTAGTGATCCCGGGTTATAGGATCATTACTCCTAGCTCGTCCAATGGTTGCCGGTGGGAGGTACTGATCCTATGTCGAAATGGCACCCATGCCGGATTTTCACCGTGTATCTTCGTAATTTTCATGTGCTTCATGAGGATGAGATCATTGGTGTGATGGAGGGTATCAGATTTCCCCGATACCCTCATGTGCCATTCAGCCGCTTCTTCACATCTGATGTCAGGAATTCTACCATGAGGCCGCTGTACTCCCCCTCAGCACAGACAAGCACGCGTCTGCCGTGAAAGCATCGGATGATGCTACGATAAGCTCAAAAGCCCGACTCCACCTAAGGCACAGAATAACCTTATTCGAACACTAGATAGCAACCGACGCGATAGTAGCAGGCAAGGCCATGCGACTCATCGCTGATGAGGCAGGACTAGGTGCAAAACCCTTGACGGCGATTTCAACTTAAAAAACAAGGGCGTTGACAGTCCCATGCGTCTTGTGATTGCAGAGAGACTGAGGGAAGAGGTGTGAGTCGCTGTTAGTGGAAGTTTTGGTTTTGGAGTATCCGACAATTGGAGATTTTTTTACTTACTCATTGGTATCACAGCTATTTCAGTTACAATGCTGCTTTATTTAACCTTTTTCTCACAGCTGAGTCCTGACGCAAACTAATCCCCGAAGTACATGCGTTACAGCGTTGGCGTCGAGAATCATGAAGCGCAGAGGCAATATGCTAATTGCACTTTGAATGTTCTATGAAAAAAAAAAGAGAGCAACCTGTAAGCGGTTCTTTACCACCGATTTTTCGTATCAATTTCTGTCAAAAGTAAAGCAATCTACTCACTCAAGCAAGAACACACCTATGATAAGACAAACAGCATCTATATTGGGTATCGGAGTCAATGCACATTATCTATCAGCATATTTCCAGCTCAACCATCTTCAGTGCTCAAAGATTTTTTCCAAATCATGCTCTCCCCATCTAATATCCGGCTGCAGACCAGCAAACTTCCACAACCCATCTACCTTTCGATACCGGGTCGTAGACTTGCCGTAAGCGTGGCCCTTGTACAATACCTCTGTCAACGCATCATCATTATACTTGAGGTGCGCGACACGCATCTGATGGTAGCCGGTCATCTCACTCGAGTTGTTCTGAACCCATTTACGCGCGCCTACAAGGTGCTGCGTCTTGATCCGCGGGTTGCCGAGGAAGTGCTTGGCCGAAGCCAGAGCCACGAATTCCTCAGAAGGCAACGATTCCCAGAGCTGGCCCATCACGGAGCGGTAATCAACCTAATTCAGAACAGTCAGATCTTCAGCCCCTTCGCGCGCCGTAGTTTGTAGAAAAAACTTGGCAAGCCTTCATTACATGGAGCGTTGGCGCGATGCACTTAGCAAGCCGATCCCAGTCCTTTGTGTCGTAACTCTCGGCCCACTCGAGCAGTGCTTGTTGGCACCCTGCAATGTCTGAGACTAGCTCGTCAACATGGGTTCCATCGAATCATAAAGAGTTGTCTGGACCAACCTTCGAACTTGGGTGGCGTGTGATTTTCGTTCGGCATGGTGCTTGAGAAGATCAAACTAGTATTTAGAAGCAGGGGGAGGGGGTGATTGAGTGGGTAGTGTAAACTATCGGGTTCATGATATTCTCAGAGCAATCTCTTTAGATTGACGGCCCTTGGTGGGATAGCCATGGCGAATCGTCCCGTCCGATTCGGCAGTCACTATCGAGACCCCGAGTCCAGACTCCGAATTGCCCCGAGAGTCACCCTGGAAAGATTGGACATATTTCCTCCTAGATATCCCGTTTCTGGGAGCTTTGATACTCCCGAAACCCTGATTCTGGCATAAGTACATTGATTCTGGGCGCGATGGACTGCGTGCGCACTCAATCATAGGTACAGCGTCTGTTGACGTGAAATGGCCTCAATGGGCACTCTTATTTTCTCGGCGCCATAGACAACACATTTCACATTGATATTGACAAGTACGTTAGAATCCAGAGTCTATCGTTCGCTCAGAACTGAATCGAGAATTTAAACTCTCTTGATTCGGTAAATATCTCTGATTATGCTGTTATTGCGTGGTCAACGCCACCACGAATCCATTTTCGGAACGCAGCGGGCTAGTCTGATTGGAACATACACAGGCCTCGTTCCCGTGACACTGCTTCCGCTTCTGGATTAGATGTACTGCTAGGCTGCGGAAGAGTTGAATCTGAAACAATGTCCACAAGATAGTAAGCCCCAACTAGCCTAGCAAAACGAACGAAACGGCAGCCGCAACTCATGCGACGAGCAATATCGGAGCAGCTCGGTAGGACCGCCGGCGAGCCGCCGTGTCATGGCCGTGCTGGGCAGGGTGTCTGCCCTCGATTTGCTGAGCTCTTTGTCCTCCGAGTCCAAGTTGTCCGACACGGGGTCTGTACTGCGACTGCTGTAACGCGAGTCCTCGAACCATCTTCACCACCGGCAAGCTTATCAGCACGCTTACTGAGCTCTCGAAAGGGTCCATGACGCAGTCCGAGCCCGAGCCTGAAGCAGGTGCAGAAATGTCGGCGACTATGCTCACGAGTAGGGAGACAGAGTAAAGGTCCTCCATCGGTTTCACTAGTTTTCAGACTGTAGACCAAGTAGCGTCGGGATGATGTATGATGTCTCTGAGACGCAGCCACAAAGCGCCCAGAAAAAACATGCCGACACATTCGGCCTATTTGTATAATGCCCCGAGAAGGAAGTCTACGTAGCACAGGGGGGCTCAATCGACCGCGTTTCAGCAAACGCCATCACCACCGGTGTCCAACCGCGCGCTGGCGGGTGTGATGACGGCGAGATGGCATCTGCTCTCGAAAGTGTGTTACTCGCGCCCTTGCGACATGAAGGACTTCCACCATTCGGCCCGCCGTCCATCGACCCAGAATGTCTTGCGATATTGCCGTGCATGCAAGAGCCCCCCCTCCGTAGGCTTGCAGCGGATTATGCCATGCAATGGCACTGCTGTGAGCCCATCAAGTATATGCAGCCTACCGCTTCAGCCATTGTGGCTCTGTCTAACCGCCCCATCTCCAGAAATACTTGGTATGACAAGTTGCGGTAGGCCGAACACGGTCCGAGATGCCACACATCTTACTGTACAAGACACTTTGTCGATGAATATCTGATCAGTACGCGATCAGCTCTAAGGGATGTCTATTCAATGATCCCATTCAGATGATATGATGCTTGAGAGCAGTAAGTAGGTGACCAGACAGGTTCTATTCCAGGCTCCGACTTTCAGGCTTGTACCTCCACGGCTACTTCAGCTGGCCCGCAGCCGAGACTGTGTTGAACATGACATCATCTGACGGTTTCTGGTCGCGCAATATATTCGTATGGTGACTCTTTCTCCCTTCGCCTTGCGTCTCCTGTGCAGCCTTGACCGTTAGCACTATGAGTGATATTGGTCCAATAGATTAAAGTGATAGTTAAGCTCGACTCTTAACAGCGCTATCGGTCATTATCCTGTGGTCTATTTGATATAACCCATGTCATTTTTAAGAACTCCTGGAGCCCAACTAAGACTAGTGATGAACTGTTCGTGAAACCCCTCCAACACTTTGATGCATTGTCCTTGGCCAAGGTCCCAGCACCGCATTGTTTTATCGTCTCCCACCGAAAGGAGATATTTGCCGCCAAGATGAAAGACTACCGCGCTAACCCAATTGTTGTGGCCGACAAGCGTTTTCAAGCAAATACCCCGAGAACCCCATTGGTCCTGAGGGGTACTTCCTCCTAGACACAAGCCAAAAAAAAGAAACCAAAAACCAAGACCAAGAGGATACAAGTACATACAAGGTTCCCTCTGCAGGTTGGGCAAAGAACTCGGTGCTAAATTCATAGTATGCAGAACCCAGCTGCAATTCTAAATCGATCTTTCGTCTGCAAGTTCTACGTTTGTGTGCCGTCATCTCACCCTCTTGTTCGAGCCCATTGCAGAGAGCGATGTGTTCGGGGTTGCGTCTGCTCGGGGTTCATCGGGCCCATTACCGGAGTCACCCTCTGACTGCGGCTGCGATAGGCTGTAACTCGCAGGGTCACCAGTAACGGACTCTTGCCCTAAGGCACCGTCCAAAGTTCTCAAAGTCTGGCAGCTGGTCAATGGCAGAACGAATCATCGAAAGATGGCCCGGCATCCATCTCTCATACATATTTTTGATGAACCGGTATGTGGTATATTTTTCTTTGCCATCAAGCTCCGTGAAGTCAAAGGTTCGTATTAAGTGGCGGTAAAATCGGTCTTCACCCTCGCTGCAATCAGCGTAATGACCGTAGAGTCGTACTTGTCGATGGTCGTGTGACACAGAAAAGGCAAGAATCCTGCGATCAATCTCAGACTTGCGCTGCACCGCCAATGTCGCTGTGTGGGCGTTCTGTCGGTCTGCCTCATCAAGCGATGAAGAGCCGCACTTGACTTCCGCATGATAGGAATGGAAAATACATTAGGTAAGTGGCCATTATTCTTGATCGATCTCCGGCGATTCTGTTGCCGATCAAAGGTGCCATTTTTTCGAGCTGCTCACTAGAAAATGCCTCCCGCCTAAGCCCCACAGAATAATCCGGCTGTGGACGAGGGTTCGTTAAGGGATCTGAATTGTTCCACCCTTCGTTGCTTGGAGTTGATTGGGTCCTGTCAAATTTGGCCTCGGTTTCGGGTGTGGCTGGGTGGTGCGACTTGGTGCCTTCGCGCTCAGCAGCGACTTGTTCATGACCCGACCCGACCTGGCCCACGACTCCTGAGTGCGCGAAGGCGCCTTGCGACCAGCAGGGGTCCCCGTGTACAGGGGAAACAAGAATTCGAAGCAATGATCGCCAAATTCAGGACTGGCGAATTGCATACACTGGACGGCCATCCCTACGCGTTCCTGTTCCGTGGAAGAGTGATACGGTGGGCAGTGTAGGGTAGGACCTGATCATGCGAAGCACAAGCTGAAGCAGGCAACGTGAGGACTGTGCACACTAGAACATCAGAGCAGAGAAGCTGGGCGGGCGGCACGCCGTGCGACCAGGCGAGAAGTCAGGCGAGAGTCAGGCGAGAGTCAGGCGAGGATAGCCACGGACATGTTGCCGTCCCCAAGCCCATTCGTGAAGGCGGCAAAGGCAACTCGTTGGAAACCGCGTGCCTAAGCCAAGACTGTTGTGGCCATGAGCGGTTCGTCTAGCCCTCGATGGTTTGTTGACACAAAGTAAATACCATCTGCAAGTCCTTCAAGGTGAGTATGCAACTGGGGGCCCCTCTTTTTCCATGGTGAAGTAATGTACCAACTAAAACGTGAAATCAGAGTCTTGCGAGGCTGCTCATGAGAGCAAAAATAAGCCGTGGGCCGTCAAGCCGAATTTCAGCACTGGCGTTTTCCTTACAACCGTCTGCCGTGGGCGGCACTCACTAGAGTAGGAAAAGCGCTGGGACCGGTCCCTCTATCGATGTTCGATGTTATGCTCCAAATAACCTTGGTAATGCCCAACAACCAGAAAGATGGTCAAAAGCGCGCTATTCTGACACGTCGTACACGGCCGCAATGCTTCTCATCACGCAGACAGACGCAGTGGCCAACCGAGTCAGTCGCTACGAAGAGAAAACGTGAGGTTAGTATCAGGCTATGACCTCAGTGCTCGGCATGGATCAAGCATGCAGGATGTCGTGGGATGCGATCACGGGCGGAAGATGGTGTGTGAAGCCATATGCAGGAATCTCGGCAATCTGCGGTGCGGTGTGCCGATTCGATGAATAGCGGCAAGAGGGCGTACGGGTAGTGACATGAGATGCGGAGAAATTGGAAATTGGAGACAAGAAAAGACTGTTGCAAAAATTATACCGTGCAACAAAGCGCGTGGGCGTGGGGCCTGTTGGTTGGGCAGGCAAGGAAGGGGATGAAGAAAATGGAAAATCACGACCCCTCAGTCCCCTGACAGTGGGAACCGCGGGGTCGTGCAATTTTTCAACCCGCCGTGGCAAGCTTGGCAACGCCTGGCAAAGAGTCAGCACGTCTGGTGCTTCGATACTACCACCACACCGGTTCCAAGATGCCGCGGCTCTTTCCCCCTTCAAATGCGCAGATGATTTTTCCGCATTTTCTCTGAGCTTCGACCTCTGTGCCCATCAGCACTTGGGGCATTATTTGCCACCATGAGCGCCGCCGCCGCCGCCGCCGTCAACTTGGCCTCGCTGCGTTTGCGTGATCGGCCACAGCTGCAAGACCTCCCTGCGACGACATGGGCCACCATATTTTCTCTGCTAGACTCGGCGCAAACGGTGGCACGCCTTGCATCGACTTGCAAGGCACTTGACGCCGTGGCTCGGCTGCATGGCTGGCCTTGCTTTGTGAGGAGCAGATTCGCGAGCCTCAAGCTTCCGCAGCCTGCCGCCGACAAAGGGTGGATGGAGTTGGCCAAGACGTTGACTGCACAGTCGTGCGCCTGGGACCGCCGCGCCTTCTCCATTTCCTCTGTGGTGCCTCCTGTTCAGCAAGGTGGAGACGATGGAGGCGGCGGACAGCGTGGCCGAGGACGAGGGCGAGGGCGAGGGAGGAGGAGGGGACAAGGACGGGGACGAGGACGCGGGCGAGGCGGTCGTGGTGATGGTGGCCAATCCAGGGTGCAAACGTTCCCGGCACACATCGTCGTCGACGCAAGCTCTAGAGCCCAGGGGCACCACGAAGAAGAGATAGTTGCCTGGGGCCTCGGCGAGGACGTCATCTTCCGACAGCGAAAGTCCAAAAACTCGACTCTGCAAGGCGAAAGCTGGACGTGCCTTCCGGGAGCGGACGCTGGTTTCCGGAGCGGCGACGACGATGTGACGGCCATTTCAGTTCTCGACGACGCGGCACCCCAGCCAGGCCTCCTCGTCGGTCGAGCCAGCGGTTATCTGCAGCTTCTAGCCACTGATCACGAAGACGTGGGTAGGCCCATCGTCTGGTTTCATCCTTTGTACAGGGAGGGCGGCTCTCGGCCATGTCCCGTCGAGCAGCATGGCATACGACACTTTGATACCAACGCACGCAAAGACGCAATGGCTGTCGTGACCAAGGAGAGCATGCTGCTCTATTCTCTGGTGCCTGATCAATGGCCGGCGGCAGGGCAGGCTCACGGCACGCCGGACATCGTCGTCGAGCCCGTCGAGGGGATGCGCATCAGGGACATGCCCGGCTCGGAGGAGTTCAAGTTCCTGCGTGAGACGAAATTCCTGTACAACGGCGATATCGTCCTGTGCATGACAAGCAGCGCGCAGCCCCTGCGCTACCTGACAAGGACACCTGCGGGCACGGTGCTGGCCAACGCGGCCAAGCTGCAGCCCTCAAACCGCTGCACCAAGACGTACATCTTTGACGGCCACGATGCTGCGCAGACGGCCCGGAGCGTACTGCCCGTGAACACGGCTTCCGCCCCCGGCGGCTCCGGCAACACGGTCCTGAGCTCTTACGACGACGGAACCGTACGGCTGCAGGATCTCAGGAGCCACTCCCCCATCGACGCCATCTTCCAGGACCACTTTGAGATGACCACGCCAGTCGGCCCTCTCCTTTCCTACGGCATGGATCGATTCATGGCGGGCAGCGCGCGGACGCCCGTTCTCAAAATCTTCGACTTCCGCTGGACAAGGCCCTACTCCTACATCGATGCCCTCGCCTGCAGCAAAAGCGAGCTGGGCCCGACACCCAAGGCGCTCACCGGGCTCGCGGCACCAAGGCCAGACGGCACCGCAGCGTGCTGCCACCTGTCAGGGCGCCAGTGCCGCCTTCATGCCCTGGCACGCACCGACTTCTACCGGCCAAACTGCAACCTGTATCTGCCTGTCGCGCACCCCGCCAACACGCCGCTCTACTCGCTCGCCAAATCGTCCGACGCGGCCCCGACTATCTACGTAGGCGTCACCGGCGAGCTGCTGCAAATCAGCCTCAGAGACGACGCGGTCGACGAGCGCGAGGCCTTTTGCATGCAGCGCATGGGCAACAAGAACCGCTGCGGCTACAGCTACCACAGGAGCCTTGCCAGCATCGTCGAGACGGGCGACGGCATTGCGCTAAGCGACATCTCCAAGTCCAAGAGGCTTCCGCTTCTTTTCAAGCAGAAGCCCGAGCTGCTGTTGCCTCCTGCCGCCGCTGCTAATACCCACACAAATGAGCTGTGTCGGCTCGATCACGCTTTGCTGTAGCAGGCGAGGAGATGATGGTGGCCACGACGATGCGCGCAGCAGTAGCGTGCGTCTAGTTGACATATACAGGCTGTAAAAATAGACATCTAAAGTTTGGTGGCACGGCAAAACGTAAAAAGCCCTTTGTAAGTCGTGACTGCGAGGAACGCGGCTTCTTGCTGCGCCCAGTTTTCCTCGTGACGGCGAAAACAACAAGAGCCACATCAAGAAAAGTAAAAGATGAAGACCCCAAAAAAAAAAAAATTTGTTTCCCTTTCCTGATGTCAGCAAGAAAAGTGCCATGACAAAAATGCAGATTATCAAGGGCTCCATGACCTTTTGCTGTCATGTCCAATAACGTATCACTGTTGTACTTCCCTTTCATGCAGATATCGCGGCCCTCCTCTCAATGTATGTGTTCTCCGAATCATTTTCGAACGGGATAAATTGGCCACGCTCTCGCCGCGTCGATCCATTTGACTGTCCAAGTGCCCGATGAGACGGACCCGCGCCTGCAACTCGCTCGGTCTGCCCTGCTCCACGACCTGCCCCTTTTCAAGGATGACGATCCAGTCAAAGTCCAGAAGTGTGCGCAGGCGATGGGCAACCGCTAAACTTCTCGTGCACTAGTTGAACAATCTTGTCCTCTGTTTCTTGGTCGATGGCTGAAGTTGCCTCGTCGAGCATTAGGAACTTCGACTGATTCATCAAAGCCCGCGCAATGCAGAAAAGCTGCTTCTGTCCGGCCGAGTGTTATCCGGCTCCAACGCCTCATTAAGGGCCCCAGGAGCTTGGCAAAGATGCCCCAGGTCAACATTTGCAAGGGCAGAGGCCATGGCTTCATCGGAATGCTCGCCGAAGGGATCCAGGTTGAAGCGCAGAGAGCCATCCAAAAGCACCGGGCCTTGCGGCAAGACGGCAATGTTCCGTCAGATTGTGTCGCGGGGCATGACGCTTAAATCCTGTCCATCGATCGTGACGGATCCGGAAACAATCTCGTTCATCCGGAGTATGCTCAGTATCAGTGAACTCTTGCCACTGCATTACAATTTTAGCATAGATACTTCTCCACTTTATACAGTTGCGCTTGTGTATACGCCAGTAAATGAGAGATCACCGCTTTACCTTCCTGTTCGGCCGCAGACACCGATTTTCATGCCCGGTGCAACTTCTAGATTTATATCCCGCAAAATAGCTGGAGTCTTGGAGCTGATTCAACTATCGTTAGCTATCATCGATGGCGCAATATACTATAGGAATAGTATAACCCACCTGTAACTCACAGTGAGGCCATGGAAAGTTAGCTGCCCCTTCGAGGGTCATTCCCCGTCTGGAACGCTGTCCTCTCCTGAGAGATGCCTCGTTGGAGTGTCTTTGCTGAAGGTCTCCAGTCTCATCAGCGCTCCTACAGATATCTCCGTTAGTGTCCAGGATTGAATGACGTAAGACAAGGTCTGGCTGATGGACGAAATACTCGTCATTGCCAGGCCCAGCGTTCCGGCTGTGAATCCGCTTCGTAACTCCATGGCCAGTGACATGGTAAGGATCATTGCCATGGCTAAAATCATGTCCAGCATGATATTCAGCCATACCTGAACACTGAACATGAGGTAAGACGGCTTTTGGGCCTTAGAGAGGAAACCCCGATTCAATCCTGGGAAGTAGTCTTCCCAACCAAACGCTCGAGCCGTGGCAATGCCTTGCAGCGTCTCCAAGAAGTTGGTGTAGAGCGCTGACCTGGACTCCAGATCAAGGAGTCTCATCTGTCTAGATGTGCGGAGGTAAAACTTTTGCAGAATGTACGTGATAGCCAAAAGCAGGGGAAAGGATAACGTCGTCCAATTGGATGACACAGCAATCACAATGGTTGTAGCTAGTGTCAGAAAAACTCCATCAAGAGTTTGCACCATCACTGCTGGCAGTTTGGAGTCGATCAAGGACGTGTCTTGACTAAAGCGATTCACCGTGACACCGCTATATGTGGTGATGAAGAATGAGAGACAGACATGACCTTATCTAGCAGCAGTTTGGGCAATTTGATCGAAGTGATTGGTACCGCCTATATCAGAGTCGTCCATAGTAATAACGTGTGAGAGAGAACGGAAGCCACTCCTAATGCCGCATAAACGGCAAGATATCGAGCCTGGTGTTCTCCTGGGTACTTGAGCTCAGAGTCGGACCACCAGAACAACTACACGTTGGGGAATGTAGCCATGAACGCAAAGCAGGTGGCTGAGAGGAGAACTAATGTAGCAAGTTTCCAACCCATCGCTTTGAGGTAATAAAAATACAGGCTGAGATCACCCTGCCGTCGTGCACTGTCAACGTCGTCGTCCGCTGTGGGATTGGCCGAGGTTGGCGTTGAAGCCTCAGGTCCCTTATCTTCACCTCCTTTTTCTGGACTCGCTGTGCCCTACTCGTAGTTGTTGGTGCCGACGCGAATCAGAACCGCGGACGGGCCGGAGACGGAAACGAGAGATGCGGATGGGTTTTTTCTCCTGTAAAAGGTTTTTCCACCCGAAGCATAGAGAGAGTATTAGATACTAGCTTAGGCTAGGCTAGCATATTGAAATAATAACAATAATTTTTCTGGACTCGTGGAGATTAAACTCTCGGCGCCTTTCTCACCCTTTGACGGAGGTGGTGCTACCTCAGAATGCCTGCCATCTTGACTGAGAGTCCAAATTTGATCCATATGATGCATCAGGTGAGCGGCGAAAAGAAAATGAAAGCATTAGTCCCCTCCATAGACAAATGAGAACTCGCATTTGGCACGCACCTTTGTGGCTGGCGAGCAAAACAGACATGCCGTAAGTGCGGCAGATTCCACCAGCTCCGACGACATGTTGGGCGACCGTCTGTTCCGTGGTCGCGTCAAGGCCGCTCGTGATGTCATCTAGGAGAATCAACTGTGGCCTTGCGTAGAGGGCCCTTGCAAGGCTCACGCGTTGCTTCTGTCCGCCTGTACCAACAACAGTCTGGTCGCCTTCTGGGAAGCCAGCCAAATCCTGATCCAGAGCGCAAGGGGATATTACTTCCTTGTACCAATCAGCACTGAATTTAGAAGGGCCGAGGGCGATCTGAAGGATGGACATGTTGGGCAGCCAGGTTTCTTGGGCACAGCAACTGGATTTGAGGTGCGCACGCCGATCGATTGACCCATGGATCAATTTCACTTCACCAGTGCCAGAAGAAGTGTACCTTTTCCGCAACCTACTGGCCCTGTGGTCATGGTCATAGTCGCTGGGTTCAAGGAAGCTGATAGATCACGCAGAACGGCACCACTCCCGTCATCATAGCCGAAAGTGGTATCGCGCAATGCAATCAGGGGTTGTTTTGGTGAAGCCAAATCATGAAGCTCTACCGTTGAAAATTTCGACTTACTGTCCCGTCTTGGCTTGTTCTGCATTTCTCGGCTGGCAATGCGACACAAGAAATTTCTCAATGCGATCGAAGCAGCCTATCGAACCAAATAGCATTAGGAGAACAAATATCAGTTGCATGAGTGGCTGAACTACCAGCATGAGAAGAGACAGAGAAGAGAAGTCCGTGGCCGGGTCTACAATGTTTCCAAACGTCGTGTTTCGGAGTAACGAGTACATCGAAAAAGCACCAACAGGGGCCAGGGATCAAGACACAGCGCCAAACACATTGGCAACCACCAGAATCTTTCGAAATGGAAGTGATTCTTGGAGCTCTGCCACACGAGCATTGTGAATTGTCGAAGTGTACTTGCTGCTCAGGTCAGTCACGCGGATGCCTTTCATACTGCCAGGCATGGGCGCAGTGGCCGCGATCCAGGCTATCTGACGCTTTGGCGCCAGCTTGGACAGTGCAAAGGCTGATGCAGTACATGCGACGACGACGACGACAGGTGCGAGGGTGGCGAGGCCAATCTCCTTTGCAAGAATGAATATGGCGAGAGACCTCTCAATAGGAATCGCCCACAGAACATCGAGACTCTCCAGCCCAGAGGCAATCTGATCAATGTCAATACTCATCAGTGTGATGGCTGCCTTATCGGTGGCTGCAGATGCCCGCATTCCGAGAGTCGTCTCGTAGATCAAGCTCACAAGCACGGACCGAATCATGGTCACGCACCGGTAGGTTTGCCGTTTATAAAGCAGGCACAGTACAAACAAACCCATACGGCTTGTCCGACAACACAGCACCATTGACTCGACTGCTAGAGCAAAAGTAAGTTGTCCGTTGCAATCCTCGAGAATCGATGCTGACGAGACCTAGTGGTTAAATGAGCTTACTTATCCAATATTAACAACGAGGCTATCCTTGCTAAAAGGGAAGCAAGCCTTAAGGCCAAAGACCCTAAAAGTGGTAGAAGGTGGATCAAAATGCAGAGAGATGCAGCGAAGAAGGGCGAAAGGGATGCAAAGGCTAAGTAGATAACTAGGGATTCTATCGCTTAATAGCATAATCCGTTAGTTTTGCCTCTTCCCTCTGTATCTTGATCCACCTTCTACTACTTTTGGGGTCTTTAGCCTTAAGGCTTGCTTGCCTTTTAGCAAGGATAGCCTCCTTGTCAATATTGGATAAGCTCTTTTGGTCGCTAGGTCTTGTCAGCATCGATCCTCGAGGGTTGCAACAGGTAACTTACTTTTGTAAGTGTTGTTAGATAGGCAGCATAGGTTTGTTCATACTGTGCTGTTTTCTTGCTTAAGTGCTATAGTCTGCGTTAGTAAACGCCTTAGGGAGCTAAGCAGAAAGGAAGACACCAGATCAGACTGGTTTAGATGCAATAATAGCCATGGAATCAAATTTGTCAAATTCGATGCAAGTTCGGGTTGGAGAGTAGTATCGATGCGGGTCAGTAAGCACAAAAGCGGCGGTGCCAGGTTTTTAGTCAAAGATGCCGAGTTCTCAAGCTATAGCGCGTGTCGTGTCGATGTCAGGAACCAATTCAAGAGAGCCAGAGGTTCGCTGAGCATTAGCGTGTAATCAATAAGGCTCCGAGGGATCTATGCCACCAACGTCTCGATTGTGGGGTAAGGCTAATGGCCGGACCAGGGTTCAGAAGTTCTCGGCCATGAAGTTATAGGTACAGGTGGTATAAGTTAAGCGAGGTCCTGTCTAACCGTTATCTATAGAGATATGTGTGATAGGCTTGGCGGCACTAAAAAAGAGATTTCTTCGGCCTGAAATTCTTTTATAGCAGGTTAGTGGAGAAACTCGGAGGAAATTGGCGCTAATTGCTGTATAATGATACAAAGTAGCTTCTCGACTTATAATATAGGGGCGAAACCCCCTAACCCTAACCCTAAGTAGCTGCCATATCACAAATTCCAAAAATGGCAAATCTCCGCAAATCTCCACATTGCGCGTCTCCATATTGGAGCCCACGTTGCAAGACGTGTATAAAGGAGACCGCAGCATCGCGGGCTTAGACTACGTAGATTAAAACCTTTGAGCACACACCCCTAACAACGACTGCACTGATCCTCGATCCTCACTTCGTCTGTGACCCCCTCTCTATAAGCCTTGGCACTATCGCGCGCCACCCCGAACTTTACTCTACGTACGCTGGCCGCTAGAGAGCCCATCTGTTCATTTGCAACTGTACCAGTTGTCCTAATTCTGTTGATCCATCACATCGCACTATCTGTTCATCCATGCTGCGAAGGATCTTATCAATGTAGCCTGCTGCCCCTGATAGATTTAAGATGTGTGCAATAGCGCGGTGTAAAGCAAGAAGACGCGGCGACGGCGGCTCAATGTTTCGATCTGCTGTTAGGTATAGCTCCCTTGTAATTGGTAGGACTCTACGGAAGCCGATGCGTTTAAACGTATCAATCTTGTATGTGTGCGCAGAGTTCGGAGTAGATGTAAAGAAAATCTCAAAATTTCCAAATGCTTGATGCCAATTATGCGTAAGTGTTAGAGCATTGCGAGGTCTGTCAATGTCTACACCATTGATAAGATGTGCAATATCATTATCAAACATGTTGAGGATTTCGAGAGCTGTCTTCTTTGATTCGTTCTAGAAATTAATTAGTATATAACACAATAATGCAGTATTTCTGTAGAGACAGTATTGGAGCAAAAGAAGGGGTAAAAGCATTAAAGAACTCCAGCAAATAGGAAAACGAAATTCGGCAATAGCAATCAAGTCAAGTACATACTAGCTCTTCTGTTTCTGACCTAATATGGACTAATGAGTGAGGTAGAATGTGCGCGACTTCTAGATACTGAGCATCATCATCGTCGATCGGTTTACCATCGTCATCTAGTATGTGCCCTTCTAGCGTTTGTCGCTCGCTTGCCTTAGTGATATCGAAGGCACGCGAGATAACACAACGATGCCTATCGCGCATCAAACAGTCGCCGCGGAGTGTCGAGAGTCGATCTGGTGTCCCGATGAAGGACCGACTACTTGATCGCAGAGTTGCGGACCGGTAATGTGGTGTAGGCTGAGGTGTTTTTGCAGTTGCCGCTCGTACTGTACATACCTATTTAGTTAGGTCCCTAGAGGGATGTAAACTATACTCACACGGCATAAAGAAATTGTTGACTAAGTAGTCTGCAAATCCTATCAGACGTGAGAGCAAAGTCTCCGTATCGGAGACGGAGAAGTCGATAGGCCCTCCCTCCATGGGCATTTCTATTGCGGAGAAGAATGCTCGCAAGACATTCTCCTTAGATTTCTGTGAGCTAGCATATTGGTAAACTAGTTTAACTAGTTTCGGTCGGTTATATTTGCGGTTAGAGTCAGGGTCTTTATTGATAAAGTACTCGACAATCTGATCGAAGCGCTCATCGGCTTGATTGCGAACATTGGCTGCGAGAGGTGGGCTCGACGACAGGTTCACTAACTGCTCGAGGGAGTCCTGATGGCGGTGGTGGGGAGCAGCCATGTGGCCTGATAAATTGCATCTCGATGCGATGTGATGTCGGGAATGTGAAATTCAACTCAGTCCAGAGCCGGGTCGGGTCGGGTCGGGTCAGGCGCTAAGAATCGGGTACCCATACTATGTGACAATCTAGTACTGCAGAGAAGTTAATCCTGTACAGCAGCAATGCTTCTGATATTGGAAAATAAGAATATGATATAATAATACTAATGAGGAACATAGGGGTTGTACGAAGTATACTGAATACCTAGGTTACGTGGTCCTCCAGGCGGTCTGACGAGAACCCTTTCTGCGGCTCCTGGAGAAAAACCACCAGAGGGTCAACTTTGGACTAGAACAAAGAAAGACGAAGAGCAATAAAATTTTTGAGACAAGACTTAATGGTTTAACTGCTCTAGTGAGGTGTAGCTAGTAAGAAAGAAAAGAGAACACTTCCAGCAAATTTGTAGATTTCAGTGCGAGGTAGCCACCTCTTACAAGGAAGGGGCACTCTCACCCTTCTCATATACCCCTTTGCAAACTTTTCTCTGGTCACGTGGTCCACGCCACGCCTGTCCGAGCGTGCCCAACTTGACCTTAATCCCTGAGTGACAGCTTGCTCCCTTAACGCTGTAAAGGGATCTAAAGCCTCATCATCTCTGTAGCTCTTTTTAAGTTAGAATGTTATTAATACTTTTATTATCCTTTAACAATGTTAAGCGTATAGATTAGTATAATACGAAAATTTACTGTTGGAACGAGCGGCAGCGGGCGCTCTGATTGGTGGAACCGGACGGAAGAATAGATGACCCGTTAAACCGACCTAGTTCCACACTACCACAACCCCCACATACCAACTGTTGGAATTAGACCGAATTCCGCCCGCAAGCTGCTGATGCAGGGGGGGGGGGGGTTGTGCCTCAGGCACACAACGTCAAAGGCCACGTATCCTGTATCCGAGCATAACATCGCGAGCGGCCTCCTTTCTAGCTTCTAGAGAGTAATGCTAATTGTACCTTTGTTTTACCTGTTCGCACTAGTGCTTACGAAGTTCCCTTGGTCCTCCCAACACCAACAATAAAGCAAGCTCCTTTTGGGCAAAACAGCGCAATATCATACTTGTAATGTCACTCCTGCCAAATTCCACCAAGCTCTCTCCCGGAGAATAGTTGTCGGGGAGGGATGGTCGTGGGCATCTGGAGCAAACAGCACATTCATATCCGCCATCCCATCGATTGCAACGTGGACCAAGACGGCATAAACATAAACACACAGGCTCGTCTGGGGGCCGGAAGAGGTGAGAATCTCCTTCGTCGGGCCAATAATATGTCAACGGTAGTTGTTTCGTCGCATCGGGTGGTCGGGCGATCAGGCGATCCGGCAAGAGGAATCAGCTCACTCCATTCGAACGTCAGAGGCGGCGCTTACTCCGTATTTTAGTTGGTGTAATCCAAAACTTATTCCTTTGCAGGTCGAAACATGCCGTGCCGACTGGCCGAGCCGTGAAGTTCATGTTGGACATGCTTACCCACCATACCCGCTTACCCTGGCCAGTTTATTAATCTAACCTCTCAGCACGGACTGTGGAGTGAGCGGCAAGGTGCTCATTGGAGGGAATGCGAGATTTATAATGTAGCTCTTGGCTACTTTGAAAATTGCCAGCACTCAATTAGAGTATTTATTATGTACAAGAAGTTCGTCTAACCTAGCTTGCTTGATTGGGTTATAATCCTTGTTGTAACGGTCGGAGTCAGCTCGGCTCTAAAGGGCAAGACGTCATTCAGACGTTCAGGTCAAAGTGGCTTGGCATCGTGCGGCTTGCTAGGAGCAATTAATTTACGCCACAGAATGGAACTTGAGCTGGTAGCTAGGTGATCATACTTTCGGCGATGGACATGCAATATGCTGTATCGGCGCAAGCAGTCTTCGTCATGACACAAGATGAGGCACTCGCGACGGTTTCCATACCCCATGCAGCCAACAGCCTTACCCTGTCTGACCTGTGCGTCCCAGACATAAAACATGTGTGTGCGCGGAAAAATTACTTTTGACGCATTTGAAGCAAACCTGGATTCGACTCCCTCCGGTTGAGATGACTGGACGTTTGCCGTGGAGGAGGATACGCCCTGCTTGAACTACGAGTCAAGTGCTATGGCGGCACAATGTATTCGGTGGAGTGTGACTCTAGAGCTGGTCGACTACAAGACATCTCACATCAAACAGTTATGAACAGTGCACCATAGTGTGGTTCCCGGCACGGACTCACACGAGAGCCTCCCACCAGCTTACAAGGTCGGTCTTAAGGGGGTTTTGTCCCTGCCCTTTCTCTTCTCTAGAAACATGGCAGCGTAACTCTTGTGTCTGTCTGCAAACAAAACACACAATCACGGTCTCGCCACTTCAAGCATCACCCAAACCTGGATGGAGAACCAGGACAGCTTTGGCCGCACAGCTACAACGGATCGTATCCACCGCGAAGCGAGTCGCGCGTTGCGCATTGTGAAGTTATGCGAACATGTCATCCTCTTCCCATTCGAGGAGGCCAGAAGTCGCAGGCTGTCCTACGAAATTGAATGTATGTCTATCGATGCTGGCAGAAGGCAGACGGAACGATTCCGCGCCCTAAGCTCAAGCAGGATACATGTCTTTGTGATGGAGGAGCCGGAATATTCGAACGAAACATCTGAAGAGCGTGACTCGCGACAAAATACAAGATGCATCTCTGGGTGAGATAACTATGGCACCAATGCACTGCTCCGATTCAAGGGTTAGGGCCGATATCAAAGGAACGCTTGCTATGACATTTCACTTCTTGTACACGCATATAGATATAGTGGCTCATTCATCGTAAAGATGCGGTGCATCCCGATTGAATGCTGGTTCGTAATTGCGGAAAAAGTCCATTTTTCAGGTTGCCTTGAATTGTGTCTGTAACCGGTCGCATATAACCTTTAATCCCTAGATAATCTGTTATCCCACCCCCAGCTACAGACACAAGCCTCGATCAGTTTCTGATCCACAATAGGGAGCGTAAAGCCGATTGCGGCATTGGCAAGGGATAAGTTCAATTGGTTATCGACCTCAATTTAAACCAAACAATAATAACTAACTCCCCCAGCGGCAATTCTTTGGCAGGGGCGGATTGCCTCAACGCTCGTGGCAAAATAGTCCAGGTCCAAGCAACCGTGGACCGGCGGCATACCAGAATCGTAGTGGTCGTCAACAGTGGCAACCTCCACGATATACTCAGAATCTGATGTACACCCCAGGTAATCGACAGATGGCGCTCCCAGTGTCCACCGTTAGACAAATTCCATTCGGGAAAACAAATCCCGTTAGACCAATCCAGCCGGCATACCACGCAGACGGTCCTAACATGCCACCCCCAGACAATGAAGATGTCCAAAATATAAGCAAGAACAGACGGGGGAATTTCAACTTCCTTACCAGGAAGCCGATTGGCAGGAAGTACCACACAATAGCGAGGCATCTATTCAGTAGATAGCCGCACTATACAACAACAATCCAATTGAACAGGTACAATTTGTGGGCGTTATTAATTAGACATCCTGAGATTGTCGATTCTGCCTCGATCGATTTGCTTCTAATAACGCATTGTTTAGACATTCAGCTTCGGCTCACGCTCTTCCACGGAAGATTGATGCCACAACTGAAGTAGCCTTGAATTAAACTTTAGACTCTTACTACTCGTCCACAATAACAAGTGACAACTGTGTGTTCCACGAACGAGCGGACGTCACCGGAAAGATCGGCGGCACATGCACAAACGCCACCCATCCCGTGACGTGATAACCAATGAACAGGACCAACAACTACCAATTCTTCAATCGACAGTAAATTCCCAACGACACCGGACTTAGTTACGCTTTCTAAGCCTAACGAGAGAACAATGCAAACATTTGAATTAACTATGCAGATCTTCATTGCTAATTTAGAGCATGTTAGACTTTAGCAGCAGATGCTACTACAACTGCAATAGCCGTAAAAAGACATTTCGACAATAGACACACATTAAGATTTCTAATCAAGGCGATTACGTACTGCTGCAGATCAACAATAATCTATACTATTCCTATTAACCCTAAATATAGACTAAAATTCGCAGGACCTTTCTAAATATTGGAACGAATTAGAAGATCGGCTTACAAGCTAGATATACCCGACCACTGCCGTATCCATCCAGTTATATCAATAGACTATGTAGAACCACTTATAGATGATGAATTCCGACAATGTGGCCTGCTTGCCCCTATTAGACTCGCCGATCAGGAAGTTGACAAGATGTTGACCTAGGCCGAAGATCGCGGTGTTAAACGACATCTGGTATCCTTTCGGAATTTGGGGCCTACATATCAGTGGCAACTGACGCCAGCAGTTGCTCAACTCAAAACCGGACCAGAAACTCTGATCAGCTGGTCGAGCACTTGCGCGCAGGCAACCGAAACACAACGCCAATTGCAAACACCCGACACGTCTCAATAAAAGCCCACTTCCTTTGAAAAAAAAAAAAAAAAATTTCTGCTTCATTCTCACTTATCCTCACCACAGCAACATCTTCTCTGCATCTTATATCGTCCTTGGCGTCTAGACACTGGTTTCATACAGGAACTTCTGTTTATTCTCGACGTTTTAACAATCACAACGCATAGAATCGAGAATAGTTACAGATCGACTTCGTCACTATGCCACCTCAAATCCCGCCCAGAAACCACACTCTGGCGACAGAATTTCAGTGTCTGGCACACAATCAGCATGACGATAAAGTCACTAAACTTGTGGACTATTTCTTAGGACACTACTGGAATCAGTTGCCCGACGATGTTCACAAGGTTCTGGCGACAGAATTCTTTGTTACCAAGTTTTTGAAATTTGCTAACACTACTGCACAACCTTCCAATCACCTCCTGCTTTGCAATCTGGGAGAATTCCTTACTAGGCCCGATATTCAGCTGGCTATGATGGCTATGGCATGCGCGGCTTGGGGACGATCCCCATGCGAAAAAATCACCGAATTCAACAGCCTTTCGCAGCATTTTAAGGCAAATCTGGACTACCTCCCTACCGCCGCTTGTCCAAATCTCAATTTAAGAGATGCATCCCCCACAATCCCGAGTCTTCCACGACCAATCCAACCTCCCCCAGGCAGTCAAATGCCTATTCCAGTCGCTCGATCCCTTCACGAGACCGGCCTCGCTATGATGTCACCACCGATCCCGTCTCCGACGCCGACATCGCCTGGACGATTGTCAGGATCAGGGCTCACACAAGTCACACCCACAGAACTTCACTTCAGTGATATCGACATTGCCGCTGTTCTGGAACGCAATACTGAGGCATACGACAAAATGACGGACGCCTACAACAATTTGACAACATTGCATCAAGAACTGACAACCGCCATGCAAGGCCTTACGTCGGCGATTACAAACCGACAGCAAATCCCCGATCAAGAAAATATGCGAACTACTACTACCTCCCGACTCCGACGTATGGGACTCCGAACCAATCGACTAGAGACAATCGACGGATTGCATCATTGGCCATCTCAGTCAGGCTGGGGCGACTCATACGACATTGACTCCGAATATTAACGATTTCACGACAGGAATTGAACCGACGGATGATATGGCATATTGATACAGGGACATTAGACGAGATCAAACACTTCCTTCGGAGGAATTAGATGATAAGCACATTGCTGATGATTTTCGACAAAATTCTTTGTTTTTCTTTTTCGCAGTGGGGTCATTGCAATTTCGATCACGTGCATAGTTAAGGCGATCGTCACGTGGCCATTGCCATGATATTAGCTAGCTAGCCACACGATAGTTTGAATGAGAGCATCTTTCCTCCTCACAGTTTCATATACAGCAGTCAGCCACCAGAAGAGTTTGGCCGTCACACGCCTTGCCCAGTTGCCTGGAATAGGGATTATAGAATGCAAAGACGTACGGAGAGATAAAATAGCACTCGACTACTAAGATTAGTGCCAGTAAAGGAATGGCTATCTGCCGAGGTCTTGGTTCACATCCCCAATGGATAGCCTAGAGACATCCGGTGCGAAGGCGACGTTGCTGATATCAATCAGAAACCCGACGATCTGCCACAAAAGAAATCCTTCCGTCACATACTGTAACTACTAAAACTGAAAATTCTACGTCTTCTGACTGATGTGAAATGGAAATCGTGGTACAGTCGGCAAACATCTCCCTGATGAGCATCTGGATTTTCGTCGCACTCCCCAAGTCTAGACCGCTCATTGCTTCGTCTAAGAAGAGGATTTTGCTGTCGTATTCCATTTTATGCAGCACTGCTCGTGCTACTGCAAATAGCTGTTTCTGGCCATAAGAGAGCCCTATGTCCACAAACGATGCGTCTAATCCTCCATGAGAGACCACGTGGTCCAGTAACCCGACTCGCTTAAGAATCTTGTCCAGAAGAGCGCCAACCTCGGCTTTGTCTTCATTCTTGGCGACGGGCAAGAGGTTATATCGAACGCTTCCGGGAAGCTCAACGAGGTCCTGTGAAATTGTGGTTATGTAGCACCTTAGATCTTGACGCGGTATAGTTGACAAGTCTACGCCGTCAATCTCAATTGTGCCTGTGTAGTCCAGGAATCTCAGTAGTGCCAGGATGAGAGAACTCTTTCCACTACGCACCAGTCAGTCGATCTTGCACTCAGATGACGGTCTAGACAAGTCATACCTTCCAGTTCGACCAATCACGGCCACCTTTTGCCCGGCTTTGATGTCCAGGTTGACCTTCTCAAGCGCCATCTTCGAAGGGGACCCAGAAGTTCTACGACATGTGGAAATGAGTGGTCTAGTCGTTCAAAGTGACTGATAAGTTTCAGGAAGTGCATACCTATATGCAGAAGTTACATCCTTTAACCGTATCGCCCCTTGACGTGGTTGATTGATTGACGGGCATGCATTCGGCAGCTCCTGATCAAGGGGAGTCTCTTCTGTGAAGGTTTTTATGCGCAGAATAGCACCGAGGGACGTCTCAAGAGAAATCCAATCCTCCATCACATTGCTGATGACCTCTCCAAAATTGATCAGATTTAACAGAGCAAGACCCATCGCGCTCTGAGAGACAAAGCCACTCGTACTGCAAAGAGCAGTCGATACTAGAATGGTGGCAATGCCCAGAACACACAAGTCCAAGACAAGACCGAGCCAGCGTTGTATGCAGAACATATAGTAAAAGGGTCTCTGCGAGTAGTCAAGGATTTGGAGGCTTTGCGCAAGGTAGCTCTTATGCCACCCAAAACTTCGAATGTGTACCAGCCCTGAAACTAAATCAGTCAACTGGGTATAGAGCGGTGACTTGGCGTCCAGGTCCAGATGTCGTAATTGACGCGATGTTCGAAGATAGAACCATTGGATGGCACAAAGGAAGGCGAGTAGAAAAGGAATGGCTGGGGCGACGAGGGTCGACCCAGAAACAATGATGCCGATATCCGTAAGGCATAGAATCGCGGCTTGATCGGAGTTAGACAATCAAGGAGAACATCATCTGCCAATGGAGAAAAGAAAGTACGACCTACAATACCAAAAATAGCAAAATGCGGTCGGCAATTCCTGGCTGATTAGAGTCATGTATTGGTTGAATCTATGCCAAATATTAGCTCGGTGGTTGGCGCCGCTTGGTAAAAACGTCGAGACAGGGCTTACAGGTTCAGAATGAACCCCGTTTTTGTGGATGACAGAAAGGAAAACGTCGATCTGCACGAGTCATCAGACAAACTAAGTTCCCACTGAGTTTATTGAGTCCGTACCTCATTAATGTATCAAGGAGTTTCCGATGTAGATTTTCAGAGCTCTGCGGGACCATTTTCAGATAGAATATACTGCCACAATGTATCAGCGTACCACAAAAAGCACGGGAAAGAGGCAGAAAACAATCGACTTACGATAGTACCACCGCATTCAGCACAGTCCCTCCAAGCCCTACCGAAATGTAACCAATCGGATAGAGTTTATTTTCTGGTGCCACCTTGAGCCAGATTAGGATGAAGATGCCTGTCCTGTTAGCTTAACTAAGAGCGAGCGCAAGTCAACCGGAGTTACTCACCGGGCAGTCTCTCGGCAAACGTGGATATGAAGACAAATCGTATCCAGATGAACCAAACCTTTTTGCTTGTTGATTTAAGATAATACAAGTTGAGCTTTAGATCCCCTCGATGACGAGTGGGAGTCACATCCTCAGATGGACCCAGTTTTGCTAGTTCGTCCTGGCACCCGCTCCCAGATTGAACAGCTTCAAAGGTTGTCTCGTCTGGCCCAGTCTCTATGCTATCGTTTCCATTTCTCAACACTTCATTGATGTTGGTGACCTCTTTCACGTAACTGTGGTCGTCGACAGCGTTGATCTTATCCGCCAACCTGATACAGTCGGCTGATACGTCGTTAGCATATGTTGGAAACACTACACTTTTGCAAGCATTATTACTGCACCTAAATTCGTGGCGATAATCACCGTGTTTCCGAGTCTTTTAAGTACACCTTCGGCCGAGAAGAGCTTATGCAGAATAGCCAGTGTTGTGGGGCGATCTAGAGATCCAAAAAATGTTGTCCAAGACTAAGATGCAGGATTTGCAGTATATCACCCTGGCCAAGGCCTATTGAAGGGGTGGTAGAATTCGTTTGGGAAGGATTATTGACTGAAGGGGTCCCTTACAACTCGTTGCTTCTGGCCACCACTGAGGTTATTGCCACCGTTCCCGGCGAGTGTCATTTCCTCGTCAGGCAAGCAGGACACATCGTCTATGAGAAGCCAGGATTCAAGCACAAACCAGAACCAAGATGGATCGTAAGTGTTGTCGCCAATAATGTTGTCTCGGATAGGTACGTTCCTCAACCAACCGTTCTGATCGCAATGCGCAATCCGGTGCTGCTCAACATGTGTAATGCCCTCGGCGCAGTGGACTTCTCCAAGTATAGCCTTCAGAAGTACCGACTTGCCCGAGCCTGTAGGGCCTACGAGAACTGCCAGCTCCTCGCGCTCGACAGTTATACTCACGCTCTTCAGGATAGGGATATCTCCTTCTCTTACCGAGATGAATGCATCAACAAAGACGACAGGCGGTTGGGGAAGCTGGAGCTTAATTGAGGGCTTGTCTGTGGGCGAACCTTTTGACTCGCCTTTTTCCTCGCTATTGCGCAAGACCAAGTCGCTGATCGTCTCAAGCTTCTCCTGGCGCTCGTCAAGGAGCAAGTAGGCCTGTATGCGTTGAAAGCAACTAGTATGGACTTGAGTAGCGGATAGGAAACCATGATGTGCAACAAAGGGTAAGCTGTAAGGTTAACAAAAGCGAGAGTTTTGTAGATGTCAATGATACGTAAGCCATTGACGAATGAAGTCCAGCAAACAGCGGCGGTAATGACAACCATGGGCGTCAGCTCGGCGCAAAGTACAGCTTGACGAGTGTTAGTGCTTTGTTGTCGCAGAGCAATCTTTCACACTCACTTGCTGATTTCAACGTGATTAGCAAGACGCGAAACCTTTTTGATACCATAATCTCTGATTCACGTAATCCTCCAATCAAATTATGGACGGCAGATGTCAGTCCTATCATCTGGATGCTTTTAAGCTGCTCGAGGACACTCGAAGTCGCCGAAACTCTTTTTTCGACCTCTGCATTCCACGCAACTCGAGCAGCGCTCATGCGTGCCCCAATGAGACCCGAGAATATAGCGGCAACTAAAGTAAGTGCATAAAGCTATCAGGTCTTCCGCCTTTCTAATACGAAAGAGGGGCAGTATAACTTACAAGCGGTTGGAAAGACAATCAGGAAGGTTGCGGCGCCAATCATTGTGGAAAGGAGATAGAGCCCCAAAGCAAACTCAATGCAGCTTGCCCAAAGCACATGAAATCGAGAGAAATCCGATGCAAGCGCTTCGACGTCAGTGCTCATCAAAGTTGCCGCGGCTAGTTCGTGAGAATTAACGTGGCTTAGTCGCAGGGACTTTTCAAAGATCTCAGCTACAAGAATTCCGCGCAGACGGGTAATAAATCGGAAATTCATGTGACTGTAGCTCGCTTTGGTCACCTAAATACACATAAGAAACAACGTTGCACGAGTAAGGCTGAGAGAAGATCCAATTATACCGCTTTGCCCAGATATATCAAGATAGTTGCTCCGATAATGCCATTTCAGACACTCGCTGAACGAGACTCATCTCCCAGGGGACCCACTATACGTTGGAGAAGAAACGGTTGACTGAAAGTAAAACCAATGAAGAGAAGACGAGGAACTACGATGGAAAGGAATGGCCCGACCAGCGTCCGAATTGATTATCAGCGGCTGTGGTGAATTCCTGCCTGTATCGTATCAGCTATCAATCCGCTGAGTCGCTCCAAAAGGCCAGGCAAGACACATGATTATCAGCTTACAACTTCTCCAGTGGGGTTTAAACTTTGCTGAAAGCTGCCGGGACGAAAACTCATCTCCAAGCTGGTCGAGGCAATCAACGTTTGGTATGTTTCGGAACCCCAGTAGAAATGTGGAATTTAGCCAAAGAAAAAAAGAACGATTCCAGAATCCGCTAACGCTTTCTCTACTTAGCGAGATCTTGAGTTCAGCATCGCGGATCTGGGATCTCTTGGGTATCTCTTCCATCAGAACGAGTACTAGCTTAGTAGATGCAATAGCAACTAAAAGCGCCCCAACCACATCAAGTCTAGGTCGTAGGAAGCAAGACCGAGCCTTGACAACATCTATGAGTAGAGACAAGCTGAGATATAAGCTTATAAAAGTTGTAGACCTCGGAGAGTGTCGATGCTTCAAGTTCACAATTACAACGAGACACAGAGCGCAAATGCACGAAATGATGGACGCCGCCCAGGAGGTGTGAAAGCGATACTCCGGCAAGGTTGTCCACAGAGCAATAGAAGCGGCTTCTAATCCTACTAAAATCGCCGTTGCAGCCTGGGGTTGTTTTTGAGAGCGTTAGCAGGCTTGATGGCCGCACGCTTGCAAGTTGTTGCAAACTCACCAGCTTCGCCCACAACAGAGGCCCTCCTGACACATAGACGGGGCATTTCGGGTAGTGTAGTACATAGAATAGAGATGCTATAATCAGTAGGCTTCCTGGAACAATAGTTAATATGGTATGCTCGAAAAAAAGCGTCAAGTCGAAGGTTTGCCCTTTTTGTGGTCCAAAGGTATCATCCTCAGCAACCCGAACCGGCTTCATCACGGCATCCATGGTCAAACACGATGTTTTCACCGACGACGAGGCTTCAAGGTTTAGACCGCATGGAAACTTCGGGTTGATGAACGAAGGGCCTAGAACAGACGATCTTTATGTGGCCCACGGGCGAAAAACATCTCCTCTTGCTTTACTGCATATGGCAGGTGGGCACGGCTGGGGCTTGTTGGTTAACCCATGTCGACATCGAAATTAATACGGATGAAAGACCGCCACCATGCCATGCCAATTGCGGGGTCACAGGGGATGGCGGAACAAGTTGCGTTCTCGCCCGGTCGACCAAGAAAAAACGGCGCCCCGACACAACCCATGGGTGGGCTGCCCTGAAAAGGTACGATTACCTTGTCGACCACTCGATTTTCGTTCTTAGAAGTTCTCTTTGACAGTCACAAGGCCGCAGAAATATAATTTGCTCACAACGGTGTGTATTCAAGCTAGGTACCTAAATGTGCAGAAGATGGGTTGAGCCAGGTATTGTAGTGACCTTTAGTGACCTTTGAATACGATTGAAGGTTTCATAACTAGATTCTGCTCGATTACCTCGTTTTGCGAGGTCAAGGCCAACGTCAGATTGACTTTTTCAACCTAGCACACGTCAATATGCTGTGGAACACGTCCAGCACTTTGAAGAGCATACCTATTCTCCGAGCACATTCGCTGGATCGGCTGCGTCAACTTCTGATCGGTAGTTGCCAAATCGTCGAGCCTGTCTGGGGTCCAACAAGCCGACTTGAAATCTGTCAGAATAGTACTTTTAAAAACGCCAAGGAACTGAAGCATACCTGGTTGGCCAAATGCCATCAACGCATTGAGCGCGAGGATAGCCGTGGCAACAATTGGAGAAGAAAGAATCATGATGAATTTTGTTTGCCAGCGAGTGTGAGCCTAGGAAGTTCAATGTAGATGCTTAGTGTCTAGGTTTTTTTTTTTCTCTGGAGCGGAACACAACATGTTATAAGATAAATCCAGTTCTTGCCGCCCCCGCTTGGCTGAGGTCACTAAAAACTTGGAAAGGAAGGAACGTTGTCCCAAGCTCACTGGCCATCCACCCCTGCACCCTCATAGTATGCACCCTGTCGATCTGTCAAATGTCATTTGTCATAGTCACACACCACCAATGACGCGGCTGCTAATAATTGATCTTGCTATGATTCCTTCAACAAAGGCCACCCATCCTTGTCGAAGTTCGTTTCTCAACCTCGCTTTCCGATCCGTGTCATAACAGGATTTGCAGTCTCGAGCTGACTGTCACGGCTCGCCATCGACCTGATGCCCACCCGATTCCAGTACAAGCGCCTAGCTAGCCCATCCTCTCAACACAATGAACAAGAAGATGGCGATCAGGGTACAATACACTGTGCCCAGACTGATACCAGCATCATCTGGACGCGGCATCAGGCAAGAACAGCTCTTCTTGTCAATATGATTCTCTTTTCCCTGTCTCTCGCGGTTCTAGGAGTGGCGTACAGCACAAGACAGGCACCAACACCTCTTCAGTGCGCCCAGAGAATCTCTCCGTATTGTAAGTAGATGCAAGCTCGTCTCGCTTGACACACTCTAACGCCTATACTAGCTCATGCTTGGGAGGCAGTCGAATTTTGGGACGGAAATTTCGTCAATTACTTCAATCATTCTACAAGCTATCGCGGACCTCCAACCCTCCAGCGCGAGCAGGCTTGGCGTGACCTTTGGTCCTGTACGTGCAGATGCCATTCCCATCTTTTTATCACCAGCATAATCTCACATAGTTCAGACAACCTCACTCTCATCGATGAAAAGGGCGCCAAAGAATTGACCCCAAAAGGCTCAGAACCATTCCGGTTTCACGGGACCAGTTCTGCTGAGCCATTTTATTATGCTGATTTAGAAGTTTTTCACCAACTTCATTGTCTTGTGAGTGTAAAACCGTGGTCGGTTTATGCGCTCAACTAAAGATTTCGCTGAGCAGGATTTTGTGCGGCAATATACATGGCCAATAAGGCTCTACAACCGGTCATGGGGGGAGTTATACCCTGCTTATATGGAGAACCGCGTTGAGAGCAGGATGCACGTCGATCATTGTATCGAAACCCTCCGTCTTAGTCTGATGTGCTACTCGGACATCACGCCTGTGATCCTCGTGCATGCCGACAACACCAAATCCCACATCAAGCTCGATTTTAATACCTACCACAAGTGTCGCAACTTTGAGAAGATAGTGGACTATGCTAGGAAAAACGGGGTACCAGAGCCATAGAAGTCCATGAAAAATACAACGCATCACATGCTCGCTTGCAGACGCGCCAAGGGACTACGTCGCGGGCCAAGGTCGTATTGCAGTTGGACTTTTTCGGGCCCCTTCCCCATTTAGGCATGGTGCAAGTCATAAGAAGACCCCTGCAATAGAAGTCTGGGACAACCAACAGGGTGGATCAACTCGACTGACATCGTTTATCGGTCAAGTGGATGATAGACTACAGAACAGGTCTTGCCTACTCCAACATACAGGACATCCTGTATTCCATCGTTGGCCCACACCCCGGTCTTTCTTCAAAGGGCCCACGCAGAGCCTATAATGCAAGGTTAACGGGTACTTTTGTGCCGAAGACCCTGGTCGAAGTCCAGCGAGGTAGGTGCATTCCTGGTTTTTCTTGTCAAGACGGAAAACTAGCCATACCTATCGCATTTCTTTGACCCGCAGCAAAATGTTTGGCAGGGATGTGGCTGCGGGCCTGCGGGCAATACTTCGGCCTCGTTTGACAAGACCGAAGTATAAGGCTGACGCTTACGTAGTGGTCAGTAAATGTACTCGGTACGAATGCATTTATCTGCTCAATTATGTGTTGGCCCCATCTGATGTCGTTGACGTTGTATCGTCTTGCTCATCGTTCAAATCTGCGATTGTCACAATGGAACTGGCGACCAGCAGCATCAAGACACCAGCGACGGCAAAGGGTAAACCGTGCCATTGCTGCCCCAGCCTCAAGCCGATGCGAAAAGTGTATGCCATGCCCGGCCCCGCAACCATGATGCCAATATTCTCCAACAAGCTCACTGCTGAGAACAGTATTGCAACTTGCCCCCGTGTGCCGCCAGTCGCTGCAAGCTGGGCCACCAGACTTCTGACGCTGGCATCAAAACCCTCTGTCAGGGCAAAAGGGACAAGACAGGCCATAAGGATGATTGCGCTGGCAGAGAACGCGATGCCTTTTCCCCTGGTAGTGACATGTCCGGTAGCTACAGTGCCGCGAAGAAAGTCTTTCAATCCCGGGCTCAGTCAGATCGGGATGATTTTCGACGCTCGAGTTCGTTCTTTAATAGATGGTTGCTAAGCATGCCTCCTTGACCCAAGAACGACGAAATATCGGCATCGAAGACACCATCTTGCCACCAAACTCCGCCGCCGTACCAAATCGATATTGAGCATCGACCATCGTCCAACTCGCACTTACAGCAAAGGCCCAATCCAGTCTCTAGGCTGCCGGACGCTCCTTTATGAAGGTACCTATCATGTATAGTACTCCGTCGCTATAGTTGATGACACCCGGACACCCATGATTTACTACAAAGACATCACCGTCGATAAACCCCCGATACGCGGTGGAGCGACCCGTAGTAATGAAGCATGGTTACTCCCCAGGGTTAACAAGCCCCGAAAGAAAATCCCCGTGCTCTCGTGCATGCCTGATACTCCGTAGACCATCAAGGCGTGGGTGTGGGTGGCTTTGCATCTAGATCGTTTTGGGATTAGTCACAGTGCATCTGACTTCCTCACACGTTTCTGAACAGGACATCCTACCCAACAATATGCAAACCGAGGAATTCGAAGCAGCAAAATGCGGTATTACAGAACTCTCAACTTTTTCAAAACCAGACACTAGGCGAAACTCTGAAAGAACAATATCCCTGACTTGCAATCTCTTCAAACTTGCATATGCAAATACGGCTTTGTGGCTATTGATGCGGAACCATGGGGAGACCAGAGCGTGCTTGTTGCCGAGATTGCGCTGTCGCTTGTATGTCCATTCGACCGTTCTCATTTCGGCCAGTGTCCCAGGACAACCAGTCAGCTGCGTAGTGGGCTGCGTATATTAACGCACTGTGTTCAAATTCCTGGCAGAGAGCAGGGCAAAGGACGAGAAAGATGCCATGCGGATCACAGCCAAACGGTATCTCCAGACGAAGTGGAATCCGCTCTGGCGGATATTCTGGACACTTTCAGAGCTATGTTGGCCGCTCAAAGAGGATCAAGCAGTGGTGGTGATCATCCAGCGCAGTCAGTTCTTATCGGGTTCGATCTTGGGTTCGAATTCCGCTCTATCTCAGCTTCTTGCCCGCTCATCACTGAATATTTGATGTTGTGGGTTGACTTGCAAGAATTGGTCAAGGACATATCACAAGCTGATAGAGCACCCACCATGCGCGACTCGCTAATTGCTCTCGGATTTGGACATGATCGGCATGTAATCGGATCGAGTCAGAAAAAGCATAGTTCAGGAATGGATACCTTGCGAATGACGGCGCTCCTAGTCGGCCTCGTTTTCCACCCACCTGATACTCCTCTGGATATACAGTTTACAACCCGTCGAAAATGGTCGCCGGTGAAAGCACACGAGATATATGCAGGGACTGGGATTTTTTTTTTTCGCAAAATACCTCCAAAGCCAAGAGAGTTCCACCCTTTCACAGCACAGGTGCTACTGCGAGGCAGCTCGCTCAACGATATCTATGCAAGCAAGCTTTATACTATGTTTGCACATTACCATCAGTTGGCTGCCGGAAATCGCCCCAATAAACAACAAGATAGCCTGATGGGGTGGATTAGCTTACCCAGCCTTGAAGCGTTAGATCGGTTTGTGAAGGACATGAACGGGGCGGAGTCGGAATATATCGCGGCATGTGGCAGGCCGTGTCTCTCTACGATCCCATCCTTACGCCAGTACAAACTGCTTCCGAACTTGAGAATTTTAAACAACTGAGATTGCAGGAAGAAATACAAGAAAAGAGGTCACAGAGAGCACAGAGGGGTTAAAATGAAACACATATCCAACAGCCCACCTGCATATGACCAGGCGGTGTGATAAACTCATCTAGTAATCTTGACATAGTAGTCGCTGTTGACACTCGGGTAGTACAATGACACGTAATATTGACTATTTGTACTGATTCAGGCATTGCTTGTTCTTTTAATACACAACGAGGCGAGGATATAAGGCCAAAACTACTTGCGGCAAACTTTGCACTGGTACGACAAACAAGGTGAGAAGGGACTGAAGAAAGAAAAGAACAAATGACTTGTATTAGTTTTAAATCAATCACTAGAAGGCATTGGTGGGCGGTCCGGGGCCAATGTACCGGACCGTCTGTGACGCCAGCTTCATATCGAAGAAGACATCAAGAGGCTCAACCTCTTGTCCCCATGGAGGCGCTCGAGGAACTGGAGAAGGCACTTGAGCTGCCTTTCCAGCCCACTCACAAGCCCAACACCATGCCTCCAGGACCTCATAGTACTTACGGACGTCTGTGAAGCTGTCTTATAGAGCAAGTCAGCGAGATATTCCCAACAACAAAAAAAGACAGACGCGTTTTAAGGTACTGACAGAAGTGTCTCCAAAAGATCTTATCCTTTATAAACTCGAAGGCTTCCCGCGATATGTCGGTGATTGTCCGACCAGCGATAGACAGGACGCTGCAGGCTGACTCCTCGGCGCCCTTTCGACGATCCTCACTAGCCACTTGGGGCCGAGGGATTAGAAATAGGCAGTACGCGTCTATTGCTGGACGTCGGGAAGACACATGGAATGCATCGACCTCGTCGAGGTCAACAGGGCACTGCTTGCCAGCAGGAACACATTCATTCCAAAATTTTGTCGCCATTGCTGATGTATAATAGCAGAAATTGTTGTTGGTTCGAAGGGAAATCGTGCTGTCCCGGTCACCCGCGTCAGAGCCGCGCACAACTTACTGTTTTTGATTTATTTTTGATTCTACTTTCAATTTTCTATGCCTAGGTAGCAAGAATTACCACTTCTGTGCCCACTAAATTTCGTCTTTTCAGCCACATCAGTTCCGACACCATAGAATAAACGAGATCCAGCGCAACTAGATTCAACGCTCTTGCAATGCCACGAAGGACTAATCAAGAGCTTCGTGTTGAAGCTCTTCAAGCATACATTAAAGTAGCTGCTGATAACGGCAGGGCCTATCGTCGGCATCAGTCCGCTACAACTGACGACGAGCCTGGATCTGAGCAGTCGACCTCCATCACTGGGCCAACCTCGCCCAGTTTCGATCAATACTGGACTGTTAGGGATGAGAGACCACTCATGCTGCATTGGGAAAGCAGTCTAGCCAGAACTCAGTTCAAGAGAAACTTTCCATCAAACGGTCCTCTCCTAAGGCTCTGGAGGACGTCCATCAGCGCAATGAGATGCTCTCCTTGGTCAATAGTCTCTCCGGGACATGGCCTTGTAGTGGATACCTTTGAGGACTTCGCTGAGGGGCCTATTTTATAAACTGGCTTGTGGTCACAAGGGCTTTACGACAAACTCACCCACTTGGTTTCCCATCCAATCTGGGAGGGAGATGCCCAGACATTAGCAACAGCGTTGCAGTTCACGGTGAGATGCCGCCGTGGTGATCGGGACGGCTGGGCCATGCCAGTCAACAAGACCGACATAAATGGCTTCGAAATACTTCGCCAAGCTTGCGCGCAACCTCGTCACGAATCATTACAAAAAATCTTTAGCGATATCAAGTGGACTATAGAACATGACTATAAGCGAAAACTATCTCCACGCTTTAAGTTCTTCTGCCATCTCGCGGCTCAGATGGAGGAACCTGAGACAGACTCATTGTGTCTAGAAACAGACATAGGTCCTGTGTGCAACGTAATGCAGAGAGACTTAGAGATTCTCGCTCACGCTGTCAACTCGTTCATGATGTCAATTGTGCCTCATCATCCGATTGCCGAGTTGAGCTACAATGTGCTTAATGCATGATCCAGATCATGAAATCGTGACGCAGACCAATTTGAAGGATGTCCACATTGCCTCCTACCTACATGAGACCCGCCTGGCACTGCGAGAAATCAACAGCTTGGAGCTGGAGCAAACTCCTCGCCCCGCCACCGGTGAGCTCGAAGATTAGGATGATGGGGAAAATAGGGATGATGAGGATGACGAGAATTACGAGGGTGACGAGGTTGATGAGGAATACTGGCGCCCACTCCATCGGACCTCTCGGCGGCAACAACTCCAGGACAGTGAAGACGACGAAATGGGGTCGCACAGGGAAGGCACAGGATATGGTTGTGAACATCAACCCCCCGCGTCCGATGACCTTGAAATGATCGATGGCAGGACTAAGAACGCTGCTCCCTCCCTTTCAAGCTGTCTTGCCTCCCGCCATTGCCTCGGGGTTAGTGACATACCTTCTGGTATAAACGATGCTTCTGTAGCTCAGAAACATCCTGTGAGCAACGACAACTCTATTGAAGAGTTGCCAAAAGGGTTCCACAAGAGGCGGGTTTCCAGATGGGTAACCAACACGATGCTTCTTTTCCCTATTCGGCGCCCTAAGAATGTGTAAGGGACCGCCAGAAAGTTGCCGGCTGTAAAGTGTTTTCCCTTGCATGCCAGAGCCTGAGTCACAACCAAGTCTAAGTCCTGTCGCATTACGGAAAATATTCTGAGACGAATTTTGACTCCCTAGAGGCTCGGTCATGAGGAGATGCTATGACTGTAGTGGGCAAAGCTCTGCGTCAGCATATCGACGGCCAGAGCCGCCAAACGGTCCTTTTGGAACAAACCGGCAGACCCTAGTCAGCGGTGAGTAGGGAAGTATTGACAGAATAGACTTTCTCCCAGGCATGGGGACACATTTCTTAGATGTTGATTGGGCAAAGAAAAATAAATTGATCAGAGGTTGTTAGGGAAGGAGCGATAGGATAGACTTACTCACAAGCGAAGGGACACTATCGCACAAAAAATTAATTTAGCAGACACACACACACAAAATATAATCAAGAAATTTTGCACCATCTTTATAGCTATTAAAAACAGCCGCTATTTGTAGAAGTTGTTGATGTACGCCTTATTATCACACACTACATTATTATCGCGATGGCTAGTAATGCAAGCGTTTCCGGTCGCGCACCCCTAGCCTCAGCGCTAGGGCTCTCCCTATTGCTAGTGTTCAACCCTAATGCGAAACTGGCCAGGATACAGGACACGGAAAGACGCCTGTTGCAGCTTCAGCAGTGGATGACCAGCGTTAGAAAGGGCGTTATAGACAAATATAGCATTATGGGTTATTCGCTGGCTAACATTCGTGGGCTAGTCGAGATTGGCCAAGAAACTGAGACGTTTGACGCTTTCGTGGTGACTGCTAGGGCCAAGTACAGTCGAATCTTGGTTGCGATAGATATCGCCCGGAAGGTGCAGCCAGAACCAGGCAGCGCCCTAGCTGATGGAGCCAAAAACGAACGGGCAGTGGAGTTTATTGGAGCATCAAGTGAAAGGATGTTGTCTTTTCTTTTGCATGAGCAGCCTACTACAACTGCGGCGCTATTTTCAAGCATGGGCAATAGCCTGCCTCCCAAGTTGGCCGCCGACATCAGAAAAGCCATCGAGTTTACTCAGGGCGGAGTCACCTAAGATTCTTAGCAGATTGGCGATCTTCAGGCAAAGCAGTCAAAGGCAGTTGACAGAGGCAACAGCTACAAGAGCAAATGCAATGCTCAAAAAGGCCGAATCGCGCAACCGCAAGACCAACTGGAGCGTTCTGCGCTTGAAGCGGCTCAAGAAGCCGATGACTTCCAGAAGCAACTGGATAGTATGAGTGCCCGCCGCCAACAAGCTAAGCAGGATTATAAAAGTGCCCAAGAGTACATTGTGGACCTACAGGAACAGATCAAGGAAGTAGCCGCCGAACACGACAAGGTTGTGGATCTCGAGGCGAGAATCAAAGACCTCCAGGAGAAGAATCAGGCTGCTGCAGATTTCACTTTCAAGGAACGAATCACCGTCTTGACACAAGAGCTAGAGACAACACAACTCGAAGGTGCGGCTCAAAAAGAGTTTGCGCTTCAGAAGGATCGTGAGCTGCACGATGCGCAATTACAGCTTAGAGACGCCCAGACTGACTTAGACAAAGAACAGGCCAAGTTCGAAGCATTTGAGTCCAATTATCAGGAAGTCAGTGCGCAGTTCTATCATGTAGGGGGTCGTGTCTTAAGTCTTCAATCTGCCTTGGCCCCCTCAAATCAAGACCGCGACCACAAATTCGACGAGTGTAATCGACTCTTCATGGGGCGCAGTGAGTTGCTGGGCAGGAGCGAGGGAGTTGCAGGCGAACTCGGCGCTATGAAATTGAGGCATAGAGAAGACACCGCTGAGGCGAAGTTGAAGCATAGGGACGACGCGGCTGAGGCGCAAGGCCTTCGCACTCAGATTGCCAACCTTGAAACTCGTGTCGAGGACTACTACGACCAAGTTCGGCTGTACAAATCGGAGCTCGACAAGGGACGCGTAGAGCGCGACGACCTCAAAAGAGCCCTTTTGGAAACGCAAAACTCGAAGCTCTCAGCGAGGAACTGATCGTTGTAAACAACAAGGCCAGGGACAGAAGGAGTGAGGCCAACAGTGTTCGCATGTCGCATGACGAGCTGAACCATATGCTTGCTCTGGAAAGGCGTTAGGCAAGCAGCGACCAGAACGACAGGATCGCTCTTGCTAGGCAGCTGGACCAGGTTCAGGATCAACGCAAGGAGGCTCATGAGCTCCTCGAAAAACGTGAGAGCTCAATTGAGAAGCTCAAAGCGCAACACAATATTGCTCAACAGGACAATAAGGAGCTTCGACGGGCCCTTGAGAGAGAGATTGAGGTCAGCAAGAGGTTGTCCGCCGACCTCAATTCTGTTCACAGAGACTTTTCAGATGCCCGCAGCTGGTTGGGCCAAGTTCAGGCCGATCGAAATCAGCAATATGAGCTCAATAGCAGGCTCACGCAGCGGCTGGACTCAGTCTCAGCAGCCCTAGAGGCGTGCGAACGAGGCAAGTTGGAGTTAAGGAACAGGTTTCTCTCTCAATGGACGAAAGCTAGTGAGCTCGACCACAGGCTCATAATAACGGAGGATGCCATTTATTCTTTGAGAGCGCATTTCGACCACGTCGCATCGGTCCTGTTCCCGCCCGTGTTTGACCGGAAACGCCGGCAAGATTGAGTGAGGGTATTTCCGATGGAGTACTGTACCTCGCCTAACCCGCCCCCTGCCAGGTGATTGCCGCCCGTGGCCAGAGTCCGCCGCCGTCACGACCAAGACGCCTATGCATGCAATCCCAGGTTAGTATTGCTATGCTTGGTCTCGCCGACTTCTCCAATCCACTAGGAGATGAACTCTGGCAAGATGCCCTGCTACCATGTCGTGACAACGTGGATGTCGTAGATCAATGGCTGCTCGAGGCGCTGAACCATGTTCTTGCCTGGGCGAGGCCACTTTCCGATGGGACCAGCTGAATTGAGTCCCTTAAACCTGTTAATTTGGTGTCAATCTCGCTCAATCTGCCGTCTGATGCTGTGGGCAGGCTGGTTGTCGACAAAATTTGGATGCTGGTGTTTGTGCCAGCAAGGGTATTGACTTTAATCTCGCCAAACGCCCGCTTGTCTTGGAGAAAGCCTGCCTGCTCCTCATTGAGGCGGGCTTCCCCGGGCCGCCAATTCTTCAGTTTCGGCATCTAGGCCCTTACATACGGACTCGGGGGTGTTTTGCACATGAGTTAGGGCTGTCTTAGTACATACAGGCTCGTTGAGCGAAAGCCGGGCGGCGGCCAACAAGATTTTATTTGATTCCAATGCTCGTTATGTGCTCATGGCTCGATGGACGAAATTTAACAACTCAGTATATTATCTTATCGAGTCGAGCAACATACGATCTGGGTACTGTGCGGAGCATCCTTTCGTCTACTCACACCTCTCAACTGGTGACATGACGAAGCAAGCATGCCCCTCAGCAGTGACACTGGTGCCCTGGTTACAGGTGACGTAGTCTCAGCCAGGGCCAACGTTCACCAATAATAAGCAGCAATTCGTTTGAAGCAATCCTGAATGGGAAGGCGGATGTCCCACTACAGAGAATAGCGATGGCCAAGTCGGCCACTTAAGACGTGCCCTGTTCGCGGTGACGTGGTCGAGATGCGCTGTCTAGGGTACTTCTTGGATCATGGGAAATTGTACTGTAGTACAAGTACTAATGATAGTCTAAGGTACAAAGAGGTGCATTGTTTTTCACACCTCTATTAGTTCTGCTGTGCCTCTATCCGCTAATTGCCTTTGGAGGTTAGAACGCCAGCTCTATGGCCTTAGTAGGCTTTGTATAGGTCACTTGCGGTCCAACCAACCAGCTGGAGGGAGTTGTGGGTCTCCTGGTATCTGGAACCTTAAACTTTCAGCCCCACCCCTATGAGCACGTCCAACCTTCATTCATTCTTTTCCCTTCTTATTTCACAGGTCCGTCATCTTCTCCAGAGCAGTCCTAGCTCAAGAGTAATTGCAACAACTCAAATATTTTCCAAGACAAAGATGGCGTTTGGTGGAACGACGATCGAACGCCATACAATACTGGAGCCGGATGGACGACGTATAGCAACGACAGCACAACGACACAACAATCACAACTAGGTCTACATGCTTCGTCACAGCAGCATGCCATCCAGCCGTCGCCTCACGAAGAACAGCCTGGGACGCAACTTAGCTCCCCAGAGGCTCAGTCCTTGGGAGATGTCATGACTGCCCTTTTCGGACAAAGCTCTACGTCACCATATCGACAGCCAGAGCCGCCAAACGGTCCTTTTGGAGTAAACCTCTTGTAGCTCTCCTTGAAGAAGCGTAGTTAGCCTAGGCTGGCTGGCTTAATGTACTACCTTGTTGAACAGCTCCTTATGGACTCTTAAGCGTAAGCTAGTTTACTACTCTACTAAGGAACCTTCTAGTAGTAGGCGTTTATGTTGCGTGCACGCGCGCGCGCCTAGAGAGAGAGAGAGCGGATAACGCTAGCCTAGTTAGCTAGTACCGCGAATGTCATATTGTTATGTGCGCGTGTGGCCTTGATAAGCTATTGTAAGGTGCAATGTTGCAAGGATTGCAACATTGATGGATCTTTTGGTCTATTAGCTTAGGCGTTACACCTTGCGCTTCTAACAGTTTGAGGTTCTAGCTTGCAGGATAATAATGCAGGTAATTGTCCTTATGCTGGGGTTTTAGGCAGCTATTCTGCGAAATTTTTTCCTTAAAGCGCAAGCCTTATAGCGTTGCAGGAACCATAGCAGTGCTTAAGGACGCGCCTTTAACTTCCAGACTCTACAAATAAATGCTCTCCCGTCTTTCCTGCAGTAATTTGCATTCGTTGGATTTGTTCTACAATTGTAGGTTCTAGCCTGTTTAGTGGGCAATTCTCTGTAGATAGAGTTGGCCTAGCTTTATAGTAATCCTAGAGTTAAACTTTCCTTTGTTTTGCTCTTCTAAAGTCTATATGATTAATTGTTTAGTGTTTATAGCTAGGCTCTAAGATGTACAGACTACGTTAATTAGCGAGACTCCTCCTCTAATATTTTAGGTGCAATACCACGGTATAAATCGCTTCATCTCATTTAAGGTCTTCTTATACCACTTGGTTAGATGAAAGCGAAGGTTAAGCCCTCTTATTGGACTAAACTAAGTTTGAGGGCAGCTATATTCTGGAGCATAGCAATGGTGTGCGATACACACTCTGTGTAATCGAAATCTCTAGTCCGGTAGTTAGGTCGGAAGATCCAGTCCTTGACGTAGAGCTCGAAACTGTCTGGAATACGTTTTTCTCCATTGAAGATCTTGTGGTACGGCTCTGCGTCTGTGGGGAACCTGTTTGGATCCTCGCAACACAAGTCTGGGATAGTCAGCCACCCAAGTTGGTTATAATGCGCTGGGGTGGTACATGACTCGAATAACGCTAGGGTTATCTGGCAGCCATATCTCTGTCGAGCCGTTGTCGAGATACTTGAGACCGAGCTGCGTTTCTACGAATCCCTGCAACGTTTTTCCTGGATGTTGAGAAGCATGAAATTCCAGCAAGCTCTCTTGACCGGCCGCGACACGTCCCGGCTCTGGCATGATGAGCCAGGGTTCACCATGTGTCTGTCGTTGAAGCTCTTAGCATATAGTCTGAAGTCCGAGTGTGACCAGAGGGTTTCATTCATGACTTTGCTGTTTATTATATCAAGTGCTCCACAACCGTTAATGCCTCTGGATTCTATTAATTGCCGAAGAACTTGCTCCTTTGTTGAATCAAGTAGTTGTAGCTCATTGGGAGCCCGGTTCACCGGGTCGAACGAGAGCCATACAGGCCGTAGTATAGGATTTGCCCTGTACTCCTCGGGCTCCTCATCGGTAAGAGGGTCGATGCCCGGAGAATCGCCAAATATGTATCTTATCAGCTGTACACGCGGAGTTAAGTCCGTTTCTGGGAATAGCGTTCTCGATGAGGCCTCTCATGCTTGTTGGAAGCACAGAACAAAGATTTTCACTTATTTTCGGCCAGTTTAGTTCCATGTTACTAACGCATCACGACCTCAAGTCAGTAAGTACATTGCTGCTAGTTGGTTGCTCTATGTCTTTGTCCAGAAGTCGACAGTTAGTAAATGTCTTTCCCTTAGTGGTAAAAGGGGGTTTAGGGTTGCATGAAAAAGGGACGAACTATGTCGAAAGTGAAGGTGACGCCGTTCGTCTAGGTGAAGTAAACAACCAGACCTTGAAATTGTCGGACACTCTAGACAGCTGGTTGTCAGCTGTCTGTCTACAGTGGCACCTTAGCTCGCTTGGCTAGCTATTACCTAAACAAGCATAAGTTGGCGACAAACGAATCCAACGGCAAACAGACACGCAGCTGGCTGTCAGTCGAACGAGCACAGGCCAGTAATAAACGAATCCAACGAAAAAACGAAACGTTGCGTCTTTATAGACGCTCTATAAAACTAATTATAAGCCCAGACGTGCAGCTAGCTATTAGCTAATGACATATAAATCTAACGACAAACGAATTGCGGTGTCTTTATCTCCAAAACCTCAAGTTTCTTTATACTGCTATAACAAATTTCAACCCGCCAGATTGACCAAAAAAACTACGAAAATGGCATCACTTCATGCTCTCGAAGCTTACTGGGCGTCGACTATCCTCCGTATTGTGTCGTGGATTGATCGAGACACCCACAACAGCGATGACCATTTTTTCCGTCTTGACCTGGTCTATGGGCCACATGCGACAGGGAAAACCACTCTGATCCCGTCCCGAATTAGAGAAAGTCTTAAAGGAGATCACGAGCACCAGAAGATGAATGGGCCGTTGGTTGTGCACATTTGTAGCGAAGCAGAGGCCTTGTATCTCGACATGACGGACTCGCCAGACGACAACGAAAACATACGCATTCACCGAGCCTCTTACGAGGGCTTGAGAGAGGTTATCAGATCAAACCTCAAGTTTCTAGTGTCGGGAACTCAGGCATTGGGCAACAACAGACGTCAACATTGGCAGGAATCTCAAGCTTTGCCACAGGAACTCATTTTCATCACCGACGATCCATCAAGATCAGTTCCGTTTAGCCTATTGCTTGTTGAGCTGCTCGGCTGGTCGCTCATGGCTCAGAAGTGCCGCACCCCGTCTGGGCCGTATACCATTACAATACTGTTGATGACTTCTTACCGAGACAAGATTCAGTGGGTTCATTGCGATGTCCCTATGATGCACGTCCTAGGGACAGGCTTGTTGGAGGTCCGCTATACTACTTCGTTGAAGGACGGATCCTGACCATGTTCTTCACTCACGTTCCGCAGTGGGATAGGAGTTACAACTACTTCGACGAGGAGGCCCCGGCTGTTCAGAGAGAGCTTTTACATGCTAAACCACGTTAGGGAATTTCGCACTGTTACTGTTCTAGCGACTAAGCAGGAAGGAGAATAGGAATGTGGCTATACCTGCCTAGCGTTCCTACTTCAGACCGTGAGGTGTCAAGTTAGACATCTTATCTACAAGCTTTAAGGACCGCAAGGACAGAGAGGTCCCTATAGGATTCAAGTTATAGAGCTAAACGAGTTTATTGGGGATTGGCTCGTCCCTAACACCTTTGAGCTCTATATTAAGGGCTGGCTTATTCGACAGGACTACCAATCACCTAGGGCTGACTACCTGGCCACGCTCACGCTGACTCTACAAGCATTAAAGGACATTGCAGCTAACGGCCTTACACTAGGCCAGAAGCCCACGCTAATTTCAGGGCTTACGGTCGATTTGAACGTTTCTAGTGTCTATATGCAAACGCAAGGCGTAGCGAAAACTCTTAAGCCACAAATAAGAACGCAGAGCATTGGAGGAGGCTTGTCAATCGTGTTAGGAGGATGGGTTGGGCTCTACTCGAACAAACAACGCTTGATTAAATACAATTCTTCACGACCGTGAGCGTCTTGACGCCAATTGGTGCGTGCAGCGAAACACAGACGCGTACAATGGTTGAGGGGTTTTCAACCATTGGAAACTGTGAGGACACAGCACTGTCAAGCATCGAACACAACGTTGCCGTGGGCGACATGGAATGCTTACCTTGCGGTGATGATTTTAGGGGGAGAGAAGGCACAGCCTATGTATCTTAGGAGAGGATCAATACTTGCGAAGAGAGTCGCAAGGACGAAGTAACAGTGAGGTCGTAGAGAGGGAGGTGCTACCTACGCATAGGTGCTTAAAGGTTTTAATCTCTAGCCTTCCTAGTCTAAGCCCGCGCTGTTGCAGTCTCCTTTATATATATTGTAGGCTTGCTGCTTATGCTCTACTGGCCCTAGTCGGGTTCTCTGAACACTCACTGGGCCAGCGAGAAAGTGCGTTAGATGTATGGAAGTGTATTATATATATTGATTGATCTCTAGACGCACTAGCAGTTTTAGAGGGTCACCCAACTAAGCCAGCAAGGTGCATCGGCAGGGAAGTGCAGTGTGAGGAAGAAAGATGTCTTTAGGCTGTCCATTGGGGATGTGAACCAACACCTCGGAAGATAGCCAATCTTTACTGGCACGAATCTTAGTAGTCAAGTACCATTCATCTCTCCGTACGTCTTCGCATTCTGTAATCCCTGTTCTGGGCAACTGGGCAAGGTGTGTGACGGCCAAACTCTTCTGGTCGCTGACTGCTGCATATGAAACTCGAAGAGATGAGTTCCAGTTGGGAGCATTGTTCGCAGTGGGGCGGGTAATGTAACCAGTTCTGCAGCTTCACCTTGTGGCGCTGTGGCGCTATTTGATGTGGCTGGTGCGGGCCCTGATACGAAGTCCCACCGACCAACCCCTGCTATCGCTTCGTCAAGAAAAAAAGTTTGGCGGGGCGCAGATTCGACGGTCCATACCAGCCTGCCTCATCGTACATGCTCACTATCCTGCCAACTGCCTTCACAAGACATCACAATGGGTGCTGGCAGACGTATGGGCAGGAAACAGGGTGCTCCCGAGCCCCTGTCGGAAGAACACTTTGCCAGGCTCAAGCGCAAGGCCGGTCTGCCCGTTGATACACCCACAGAAACTCCCGACAACAAGCGAAGAAGGACGGCGAAGAAGGCACACCCCAAGACCAAAGCCAATGGGTCTGCGACGACGCAGGCGCCAGCAGTTGGAAAGACGAATCCAAGGAAGAAGATGAACGGCGCAGAAAGCAAGGCCAAAGCAAAACCCGCCAAGGACGATTCAGATGTCGAATTGGAGGACGAGTTTGATGCATCGGACCTGGACAATAGCGACGCTGCGACATTGGGCGATGACTTCCTGGGCTCTGACTCAGATGCGTCGGTATTCGACTCTGACGCAGAAAACGATGTCGAGAAGCCGATATTTTCAGAAGACGAGGACGAGTCCGACGCGGAGGAGAAACTCACAGCAGCCAACATTGAGGGTCTATCGCGCAAGCTGGACCGACGATTGGCAGAGGACGAGGCTGCGAATGCGGCAGAGCTGGCGGAGAGCGCCATGCAGACCAACATTGACGGAGACAAGCCTCACATCGTGGATGACGAAGACGACGAGCTAGCCGGCAAAACGAATGCGCTACTGGCCCCTGATCTGCAACTGCTGCGCACGAGAATCACCGAGAACATCCGTGTCCTGGACGACTTTGCCAACCTCGCCGAGGAGGGCCGCTCAAGGTCGGAGTACACGGCCCAGCTCATCAAGGACGTGTGCGCCTATTACGGCTACTCAGAGTATCTCGCCGAGAAGCTGTACAGCCTCTTCACCCCACGCGAGGCCTTTGCCTTTTTCGAAGCCAATGAGTCTGCCCGTCCCGTCGTCATCCGAACCAACACGCTCCGCACCCACCGCCGCGACCTCGCCCAGGCCCTCATCAACCGCGGCGTGACCCTCGAGCCCGTCGGCAAGTGGTCCAAGGTCGGTCTGCAAGTGTTTGAGAGCAGCGTCCCCCTGGGCGCCACCCCGGAGTACCTTGCGGGCCACTACATCCTCCAAGCCGCGTCGTCCTTCCTGCCCTGCATGGCCCTCGATCCGCAGGAGAACGAGCGCGTGCTGGACATGGCCGCCGCCCCCGGCGGGAAAACGACCTACATGGCCGCCATGATGAAGAACACTGGCGTGGTGGTAGCCAACGACCCCAACAAGGCCCGCGCAAAGGGTCTCATCGGCAACATCCACCGCCTCGGCGCCCGCAACGTCATCGTCTCCAACTACGACGCGCGCGAGTTCCCCAAGCCCATGGGCGGCTTCGACCGAGTCCTCCTCGACGCGCCGTGCTCGGGCACAGGCGTCATCGCAAAGGACCCCAGCGTCAAGACCAACAAGACGGAAATGGACTTCATGCAGCTGCCCCATGTGCAGAAGCAGCTGCTCCTCGCGGCCATCGACTCCGTCAACCACTCCTCCAAGACGGGAGGCTACGTCGTCTACTCGACGTGCTCTGTGACGGTCGAGGAAAACGAACAAGTGGTGCAGTACGCGCTCTCGCGCAGACCCAATGTCAAGCTGGTCGACACGGGACTCGCCTTTGGCAAAGAAGGCTTCACAAGCTTCATGGGCAAAAAGTTCGATCCCAGCCTCCGCATGACGAGGCGGTACTACCCCCACACGTACAATGTGGACGGCTTCTACGTCGCCAAGTTCAAAAAGGTTGGCCCTACGCCCGCCAAGAGCGCTGCGCGAGACAAGGGCGCGAAAGATGAGGGGCAAGTCGTTGACAAGACGCCCATCTCTACCGAGGACGAAGGCGCCACGGACGATTTTGGCGGCTGGGACGACGAAGAGGATAGGGCTTATATGGAGAAGGGGCGGAGGAACGCCATGCGGAGACGGGGTCTGGATCCGAGGAGCAACTCGAGCAAGGCAAAGGGTGGTAAATAGATGTGTGCAGTAGCCAGGTGAGCCCGATCCCTTTTCATGTAACGCAGGAATATTTGCAAAAAAAAAACTTTTGATATTAATGTCTACACCGGGGGGGAAAAGATGAATAACGCGCCTTTCCCGCAAATTCGCCCCATGCAAAAAGTACGTAGTCATCAAGCATCATGTCCGTCATCTCATCGTAAAAAAAAAAACCCCCAAGCGCCTCCTCCTTTTTTTTAAGTCTATGACCCATAAATCAACCGTAATGTGCAATGCTCAACAAAGTCTGTGGCTGTTAGCCCTCTGTCGTTTTGATCAATAGCGTATCAATCTCGTCACCTACTCATCCTTCTCTGCGGTCTGCGCTCGGGGAACTACATCGCCAGCTCGTCAAACTGGGAGACCAAATCGCGAATGGTCCACCTCCAAATGTTCTGATCTCTTGGTCCGCGACCAACCCATTTTTCGCATTTCCTCCTCCACCGGTCTTCTTCCTCACGCTGTCTGCGGACAAACTCTGGACCGACGTCGAACTCTTCGCCCACGAGCCAGTCGTCCTTGATGTCCGAGACGCGGCCGCCCTCGCCGCGGCACTCTTCTTCCCCTCCCCCCGCATTATCGTCCAGATCGGGGATGTCCTTAAACACGTCGTCCTCGTCGTCGAGAGCATCGAAGCCATCCATGGTGTCGGTTGTGGCTTCCGACCTGGCCCTGCCCTGGTTCCCCAGCTTCAGCCAGCACATGTTCTGCGGGTCAAACACCATCCCGCTGACGACTTGGACGCCCTTTGTGGCGCTGATGTTGGTGATGAGAGCAGGTCGAGGGGTGGCTACGTCCTTGTCGCGAGCTTGCTGTGTAACTACCGCGGTGGACATCGTGGGCGTCGTGACCGCGGCGTCAAATGCGTCGAGGGCGTTTTCGTTGCCTTCCCATCGAAACGTGTCGGCGTTGTAATACATGCCATTGACCACCTTGGAGTCCTTGCCGGCATTGAGGTTGGAGATGAGATGCGGTTTGAGCTGCTTTGGCCGCTTCGTCTTCTTCTTGGACCGGATGGTCGGCTGGGGCAAGCTGGGCTGGTGCTGGTGCTGGTAATTGAGGTTCGTCTTGGGCCCCAGGGGAGCTTGAGCTTCACGTTGAGCGGCAATGGTGGATAACGGGCCGTGGCTGGGTGCACGGTGGGCCAGAGATATCTCACGCGCGATGCGGCTGGCAGTGGTATCACGCGCAAAGCGCGGCGTGGACGTGGTCGTAGTCGTCCTGGCTGTCCAGTAGGGCGACAATGGCGCCGGCGTGGCAGTTCGGTCAGGCAAGATGTTCTGGTAGAGCCTGTTGCGGATAGTGGCCTTGGCGCTGCCAGCAGTCGCAGGCTGCTTCAGAAACCTTGTTTCCGATTCTCTTGAGGTTGGCAGATCGTCGAACCCATCGAGTTCGTGGCCGTCGCCAAAATGTTTCTTGTTCTTGGGCTTGCTGAGGCGCTCCCACGTGTCCGCGGCAACCCTGTATCGATGCGGGCTGGGTGATCGCACGCCAGACCTGGAGAAGGTGCGGGAGATGGGCCGGAGGTCAATGGCGTTGTCCGAATCGTGCCGGCGGAACTGACGCAGCGTCTTGGAGGCAACATGCTGCGATTTTCCTTGCGAAGCACCCGCGGGCAGGAAGGGCTGCTGTTTCCGCGTTAACGAGGCAGGGCTGTCAGCGAGACCCGAGCGCTGTCGCTCCACCGGTGTCTTGGGTCGCAATCCAGACTGTGGACGGGCCGCTGTCTCACCTCTTGAGGGAGGCCGATGGGACGGCATGGGTTTGGAATGCGTACTGTTGAGAGCGCGCACTGCAGGCAGGGAACGTTTTTGTCTGAGGAGCTGAGAAGTCGTCGTCGTTGACGACGCCTCGCCCTTGAGCAAGGAAAAGGATGATCGAGAGCCTAATTCCCGACCACGCGGCATAGATAGGGGAAACTGTCGTCCGGGAGAGGTCGTTGTAGGCGTTGGCAGGCTGCTGACGGACGATTGGTGCGCATGACCCAAGCGAGACTTTGAACGACGGTTGCTGCGCCAAGGAGCCACTGACGGGCCGCCGCCGTTGCTGCCGCTGCTGCTGCTCTCATATACAGGTTCCAGCGAGGTCGAATGAGCCCTTTCATGACTAAGGCGGGGGGCTCTGGTTTGTGATGAAGACGAAGAACCAGGAGCGGCGGCGGCGGCGGTGGCAGGTTTGTTTACAAACGTCAAAGACACTGCTGTCTTGGGCCGTGCAGGGCTTGCTGGCTGGGTCTCCTTGACCTTGATGTTGCGGTGCAGTGTCAGCTTGCTGGGCCCAAAGACATTGCCATCGCCAATGTCCAGGTCATCAAAGAAGTCCTCGCGGTCTGCTTCTGCCTGGGCAGGTGTCTTCTTGTTGGGCAGGGCGGTTGTTGCTACTGCCCCTGCCCCTGCCCCTGCCCCTGCTGGTGGTGGTGTCGGCGACGACTCTTCTGGAATTCTCTCTGGGGAGAAGCTCTTTTTGCGCTGTTGGAGACGCTCCTTAAAGTTGAATGGCCCACACGGCAGCACGAGTCCGTCAAAGGTCTCATCCTCACTCTCGGCCGTGATGGAGCTGGAAATGCTGGGGCTGAGGGCAGATGCTGAAGAGCTTCGGGCAGACCGCCCATCTCTTCGCGTACCGCCATAGCGAGTGCCCAGACTGCCTTCGCCCCAATCCAAGTCGTCCATAGCGGAAGACGGTGTGTTGGGTATATCCCTCCTAGTGGACAACCGCAGCTTGCCGTCAGAGGGCAGCTCCAGGTCTTGTTCAAAGTCATCTTCTGGCTCCCCGGCCTTTTCAGACTTTTGTGGCGTAGGTGGTGTGATGAAGGAGACGGGATGTAGTTGCATTCTGGCTTTGGGGACTTTTATCGTTGCAGGGCCATCGCCGAAGAAGTCATTGTCGTCTTCGGTGTCTTTGAACCTGTCTAGGTTGAGGGCTGAGGACAAGGCGCTGGTGTTGGATTGTGTCGATTGTCTGCGGTGCGGCGGCTGGGCGAAATTCGCACCACCTGGGTCCATGTTTCTTGTTGGGCTGCCTTGTATCGAGCCGTCACTCACTTGACGAAGCGTCTCTGGGAAGTCGGCATCTGTTTTAGGCTTGAAATATAATGCCTGCGAAGCATCAGGGAGCTCGAGATCGGTTTCCCAGTCTTCCTGAGTAGTTTTGTTGATTTTGCGCCCTCGCAGACGCGTGATCGTGCCGCCCATCAAAGCGGACGAGGGAATATTTTTTGGTAACGGAATCCCTGCATGTTCTGCCGCGGCGATGGCATCCATAGTGGACGATTCATCGTCTCCGGGCAGATGAAAGTGTTTTTCTTCCCCAGCGACAGATTCCAGCTCCGAGCGGAAAGATACATGAGACGAGGTCGAGTCACGTCGTCGAGAGGGCGGCCGAGACAAGGCATGTGAGCTGGCAGCGGTGGTGGCAAAAGAGCTTCGAAAGGACAGCTCATCGCCTTCCACGAGAAAGTCTTCGTCATCGTCCCAGTTTTCGATTTCATTCTCCACGGGTTGCCGCGGCTTTATTCGCAGAGAATCCATGCCTGGCGGTTGCGCAGGCTGGACGGTACGATTTTTTTTTTTTTTTTCACGGTTGCAGTGAGAGGGAAATGGTTACTTCAGAGGTATGCGGTAGGTAATGCGGTTGCGACCAGGATTCGGCATCACTGGGGCGGACTCATAATCGTCAATTGTGCAGCCTCGATAAACCTCAAGATCAGCGAGTTTTCTAATCTTGTCGCTTGCTTCTTGTTCGTCGGCGTCTTCGTCGGCGTTGTCGTGTCTACAGATCAATAATAAGCTACTGTCGATACGAATGGTACAGTGACTTGAGTCCAATAGTCGCGGCTTCACGGTCGATGACGAACGGGTGGTGAATATCTCATCAAGATGCCCGGGTTACGATAGAGATTCGATGCCGATTCGGTGCGCTTTCGAGAAAGTTTTGCGATAAATTTTCTTTCCTAATTTGTGTTCTACAGTTTGTGTCGTTGGCGTAGGCGTGACGTTGGAAGCGAGTTTGTGGTGATGCGGTCAGCCAGTTGGAGGAGGCGGGTTGCAGTTGGAAACAGAACAGGAATGTGGGAAAGAAGGCTGGGAGGGGGGCCCAAGCAGAGGCACCTTCCAGACGGTAGAGCTGGTCAGATCCATCGTAGCTTCCCCTCTAAAAGCGAGTGTTCAGGGGGGGCTGGCAGTGGGCACCCACCCAAGCCCTGAGCGACTTCAGCACCGCAAGCAGCCACAGACCCTGCTGTCTCAGCATTGATCCGAATGTGGACTAGTCAGTCACTGCTTAGTCATTATCGATACCATGCCACAAAACACAAAAATATAGCAGTGGCCATGTTTTGACCGAATTGGTTGTGATGGGCAGCATTTTGCACGCTCATAGCATATGACCAATTCAAGGGGCACAAGCTATGAGGACTCGAATATAGTCCTTTGATTCTCGGCTTCATCGGGAGCCAAGTTCCTTCAGCATAAAGAGCGAAACGTCCGAACATGTCCGACGCCTGGCAATTTGACCTATTAAATTAAACAATAATAAAATCGCCTGGCTTCATGCTTCACGGAGCCGTTGTACCATCTCGAGCCACAGATTCTGCTTTCTGTGAATAATCCCAGCAGCGTGTGAGCTAGCACATCATTCACTCACAGTAACAAACGCCCGTCATTGCCGGCAAGCCAGTCACACAAACAATGCTAAAGGCGCTCCGCGGACCATGCTGCACACTATTTACAGCAGTTGACGCTGATTGGAGGTGCAGGGCGCGTATCTGCGGCCCAACTGTGCTACTCCGACGCGAACTCGGCGCGCACATTGTTGATTCAGGCCAATGTCTATTCAGTAGACGGACTCGACACGAACGATGATCGAAATCCAGAATAATGAACGTGAATTAATTTCTTGTTAGAGTGCGGCGGCCGTCAGAGGTGGCCTGCAGACTGGCGGCCATCCAATCAGGACCGTCATCGACTCCGGATCCATCCAAGCTTCCTAACCAATGATAAGCCGGTATATCTGTGTGGGGTGCGCTGCCTGGACTTACAGATCAGATTGAATAAATCGTGCACCTTTGTCTTCTAGCGATACCATATTCATTCATCCATCATGACTCCAAGCAGGGTGCTCAAGTTTACTCGCACAGACGCAGAGTCCTTCGTTCTCGTTCATGTCTCATCCAAGGGCTCAAAAGCTCTCGATCTGAAGCTTGTAGGAACCGAAGGAGCAGCGCCATATGCTTGCTCATGTAAGTTGCAATTCAAACACACATGTCGGTCGATTCTAATCATATTAGTGATGCACGACCGCGTTTCGTCTTTGCGGGTCAACAACTGTCCCGTCTCTGAAACAGAGTGGCAAAACATCCTCCTCTCCCTGTTCCAACAAGAATTCCTCTCCCACATCCAAGCAACTGCCACAGTGCAAAGCGACTCATCAATAACCCTTACAATTCGAAAGCAAATCCAAGGATTCACGGTAAGCCTACTCCGGTACACAACTGCTTAAACATTGTTTTGACACCAACAGCAACGCCTCGGTGACATTGTGCTAAATTACGAAGAAAATGAAACAATCGAATTGTTCGACTGGTGCGCCATCTCCGTGGATGCCTTCACGCAGAGCCAAGAGTCTGCCAACAAGTCTGCAGCCAAGCTCCACAGTATTCAAGCATCGATAGATGACCTCAAGTCACAACTAGATGAGCTGATCAAGGCAAAGCGAGAGGACGAGGTCGCCCTTCTTCAGAAATTCAGGGATCTGTTGAATGAGAAAAAGGTCAAAATTCGGGAACAGCAAAAGGTGATTGCACAATTATCATCCAATGCACCAGCGGCGCTTCCAGGGCCCGGTCCAAAAGCCGAGCCGGTCGCTCCAAGCTCACCAACAAGGAGGTCGATGAAGCGAAAGGCCCAGGCCGTTGAGGCCGATGAGCCCGAAGACGATGTTGCCACAGTTGTCAAGTCCGAATCAGAGGATATGGATGCGGATGCGGGCAACACGACAGAAGTCACTGCATCTGTGACCAGTGAGGACGACGAGGATGACAACGAGGACGAGGACGAGGTTATGGGCGAAGCAGAGGACGCTGGTCAGGCCGAGAAGGAACCAGAGCCGCCAAGAAAGCGACCCGCTGCACCGCCGCCTCCCAGAACTCTTCCATTTCAGCGGAAGAAGCCCGCGGCAACTAGGGGTGAGAGTGATTCGGATGACGAGTTGTAGCAAGAGCCTTTATGTATCTGGGTCTACGCAAAGACAATCTAATTTGATCCCTGTTTATCTGTCACTTCATTCTACAACTGGCCTTAACGCCTATCATTGGCATCAAACTTTTTGTCCCAAAACACCCTGAAATGCTTCTGGTTGCCTGCGTCTGAGATTCGAGCCACCTCGTCGTTTGTGAGGGTAAAAGAGGGCAACCTTGCCAAGTAGCTCTCCAAGCGACTTTTGTTCGAGCTTGTGGTTATGGCTACCATTCCCTGATCCAGAATCCAGCGAAGGCCAATTTCAGACTCCGAAACGCCGTACTTGTTGGCCAGCTCAGCCCAGATGGCGTCGACGGGGCCGCCCTTGGCTTTAGTAATTGGAATCAGTGGCCCGTAGCAAGCTACGGCGATGTTGTGCTGTTTGTGGAAGGCCACAAGGTCTCCATGCTGGAGGTAGGGATGGAACTCGATTTGGTTGATGGCGGGCGGAATCTGGGCCGTCTTGAGAATAGCCTCGAGGTGTTCTTGAAGGAAGTTGGACACCCCGATGGACTTGGCGCGTCCCGAAGCTTTGATGGTCTCCAGGTCTGCCCATCTCTGCTGCAGGTCCTCGTCGGTTGCTGCAAACCAGGGTGTATGGATAAGGTACAAATCAACATAGTCCAAACTCAATTTCTTGAGAGATAGGTCAAATGCTTCCTGGGTCGGCTTCTGCTTTTGCGCATTGATTTTGGTTGTGACGAAGAGCTGGTCCCTGGGAATGCCAGACGCCTTGATGGCAGCGCCGAGTTCTTCCTCATTTCCGTACACTAGCCACCTGTCAGAGGTTTCAGGATGCCCCGGGGGGCGGGGCGCAATGGATGCATACTTTCGGCTCCGTCAAGGTGATGATAGCCGACATCAATAGCCAGTTTCGTGACGTCAACGAGGCTTTGATCAAATGCAGGGTCTTTTTTGAAGTTTGCTGTTCCGAGACCATAGGCAAGCTTTTTGGTTGTCAGTCTTTCCCTCCGGTGACATTTAATGAGGCACGTACCACGGGAATCTCATGACCGTCATTGAGTTTCAATCTCGGCAGGAAAGAGCCCTTGGAAGTCGAGGTAACATAGGCCATTTTGGTAGCCCGTGATCGACTGAAGACCAATTGGCTGGATAGATTGAGACGAACCAACTCGGCTTTGATACAGCTTTGTATTCGGTTGAGAAGTGATGGCGCCGAGACCAAGGCAAGTCGGTTGTAGCGGAGTCGCCAACATCGTGTCGTCATCCCCGCCGTGGAGGCGCAATCGTTGGATAAGAGCACAGCTTATAGATACGCACTAGGCTAGTGCAAGACTTATTATTGTAGTATTACTAATAAGCTCTATAACCTATACAGGTAACTTAGGCGATATTAAATGTAACTTTTACAATAATTCTCATAGGCAGAGTATATTGTAAGCAAAGATCTAGATTTTAGTGGTTAGTTGCAGTAACTGTTTACTGTAGGGTAAGCACAGCCGCTGGCAACAAGCAGTGGTTTCCCAAAATGGGCCCACTGGGCGTTCACGCATCAAGAAGTGCCAGTGTACAGTGCGACTTCAGAGATTTGAATGCGGACTAGTCGCTGCTTAGTCATTACTGATACCAAAACACAAGAGCGAGTGGAATTCATCCCATCTATATTCTCGACTTCACATCCCATCAAGATATATATCAATCCACATTCTTAACTTCACATCCCATCCCATCAATATATGTCAAAAAAAATTACATGTCCTTTCTCAATTCGTGCCAGGCACTGCATGAGGTAAGACCTAGGAGTGAACACCGTGTGCCTAGTCGTACACTAATTAGAGAACCATGAGATACCAGACAAAATACCGTACAAACACCATAATCAAGCTTTCAGAATCCAGGTCCGTGGCTGCGGAGAGGTGGTGCGCCCGCAAGCCTAAGAAAACAACCAAGGATTCTGTAGCTTAATATAATAGTACGATCCGTTAGTTTTGCCTCTTCCCGGAGGGTCATCAATATATATATCATTGGACCACATGTCTGCCCCCAATCTCCGTCATCAAGACTCTTTTGAGCAGTTAATGGACCTGTCGTCAAGCCCACGTCTCGCAAGCAATATTCCCACCCAAGCCAAAAAGCGGTTTCATCAAATTGTTGATGTTACGACACACAGCCAGATCTGACCTCGTCCTGCAACTCGTGATCTCCTCCTGTACATATAAGGCCGCTTTTGGCAAAGACGAAGTCAGATTCAACTCGAGCTTATCAACATACAGAATCAACACTCCTTAGTTATTGCTTTCCTACATCTATTTAGGGGTCACACGGACGAAGTAAGGATTAAGGAACAGTGCGGTTGTATGTCGGGGCACGTGGAGGAGGCACCCGCTGCCCCTTACTATAACTAGTTGCAGAGTCTCTTTCTTGAGCTCCTCTTCCTCCCTTCATCTTCTTCTTTGACCTCTCTTTGTTAAATTTGCTGTAGTTATACAGTGTAAGGCCACAGAACTTTTACAACTCTTAGGCACTACTACGCCTTTATTCGCATGCATTCATAGAAATCTCATAGGCATTAACTGGACCAATTTAAACGTCAATTGCATATTGATGAGGCCAATTCTACCTAATATGTTTTAAGGTTGAGGACTGACGGAAAGATGAACATCTGCATCTTTAATTCGATGTCTGTTATTGCCCTTAACAGTTAAACAGTTACGAAGGCGGCCCCTGCCATTCAGCTCTCGCCCAATCTTCATAATCATTGTAATCCCTGTCGTCCTGCCATTATAAGTCCCCACGGAAAGAACGAGAGAAGTAGTTTGTCTTTGGATCAACCTCCATCCATAAGTCCAACAACCGGTTTTGCTCAGACGTCCAGGGGGCTAGGGCTTTATTTGGACACTGAGGTTGATAGTCTGCTCTTTGAGAGTCAAATACCCTTTTTTGCGACTGCTCTGCAATCAAGGCCCTCCAGCGAACTGATTCTTTTCTGTACTTGAAGTACAGGGCCGGAAGGTGCTGCACGTCGCCAGCACAATAGAGTATAAGCTCGGTTGGGAGCGGTCTGGCCTGAAGGCCTTGTAGGAACCTCCTTTAGGTGTACTCCATAAGCTCTCTCCCTGATCCTTATGATTCTTCCACAGAATCCTGTCGTTGTTGTGTAGCAGCGATTCCACACATTTGGAAAGCCCGGTTACGTATTTCCTAGACTTCGTGTTTCGTCGACTAGCACTCTCCATTAGCTGCACGTCCCGAACTCCTTGTAGTCGAATTCCGTAATGGGTGTAAAGTGCATCTGAGTCATTTCTGACGTCGAAAAAAACTTTCAGAATATGCGGAGACTCTAAGATCTCTCCCAGGCTCCTGCCGCGGTGTCCCTTAGTCAGAAAGGCCGCGGACCCTAGCGTCAATACGTCGACAATGCGAACGCGTTCAAGCCCCGGTCCGGGATAGACTAGCACAGTTAAGAGCGAAATATTCCCATTCCTGCTCAAGCGCTCTCCTTCGAGATCGATGTACAAGGGAGGTTGCGAGTCCCCATCGAAGAATCTTGAAGGACTATCCAGTCGACCATCTCCATGACTTTGTCCTTCGAGTCAACGAATTCTATCCGCTCTTGAAGTGCTTCTGGATATACCATAATGACGAAACGAGCACAGTCGTAATGCGGCTAAAGGGAAAAGGCGGGGTTGGGCCGTGGCATGCAGGTTACTCTATTTTATCGCGCAAAAAAGAGCCATGTGTGATTGCTGGCCCACGTCACACCGTGCAACAAAACTCGGCTTGTTTACACCTGCCCATAATACATACTGTACCAAGTCATCCATCAGAGAATGCATGCCAGGTGAAAGAAACCACCGCAGACAGATCAACTCCCCGACATAAGGCTTGGCATACATTCTTATCATTACGGACGTAATGGAGTTTCGAATCGCCGCCACCC